>JAPEIP010000008.1:195333936-195355397 GCA_026120095.1 Capsicum chinense | reverse complement strand
TTACCTGCATTAGGCAAGTCATTTATTGAGGTCCTTAAAATGGGGGAGATGATAGAAGAGGGAATTAAGACTGGTCGCATTGTGAGTTTTGCAACATTGAAAGCGACAACTCAAGCAATTCAAAAGGGTTCAGGAAGTGTTTGGGAGACAAAGAATGAGGAAGTTGCATCTTTTATTGTAGTTTGACAGCGGGCACGGTCAAGAAGACCCCATTGTCGTCACTCTCAGGATCAAATTGAAGTTTATGCCCAAGCTCCATTTAATCAGTCCCAAAATCCATTATACTCTACTCTTCCACCTCCATATTTAGTATATAACGCACAACCACATGTTCAACCCCCATCTTACCTATAGTGGAACACACCAACTCCTTAGAGTCGTTCTTTAACTACATAAACATACCAAAACCCTTTTAATCCAGATTTTTGATCCAAGCCAAACAATGAAATAAGCAGAAGTCTAGAGATAGCTTCACACCAATTGGAGAGTCGTATGCCAGTTTATTTCAGAGATTGGTATAATAGGGTATGATCACTACTCTCCTTGGGTGTACTCTTAATTGGCATTCAAGAAATTTTGATCTTAATGTACGATATGCGTATCATTCTGATACTCAGGGTCACTGTATTAAAGATTGTCAAGAATTGAAAAGAGAAATTAAAAAGATGATTCAAGATGGATCAATTATGGTGTAAAATATTGACAGTGAGGGAAACTCTAGTCATGCTGATATGCAAACCACTGGCTAAGATGTCAGGCTGAGTAATTAAGAAGTCACCCCTCTCCCTACTAGGAAGAGGTCTGGTAGTTTGTTTTATTTTATTTACTGTTATCCAAATTATATCAGGGTTATAGTTCGGGATCTATCTTCTTTTGTCCTTTTGTCATTTATGTTCAAACCCTTCTATCCTTTGTTTCAACTAAATGAAGTGTCCCCTTTTCCTTTGTATTTTAAATGTGTTGTTTGTTTGTTTTCTGTACATAGTACATTTTATGTTGACTCTAGTGATATAACATGCTAGTGAAATTTTCAGCAAGATCTTAAAATCTAGTTTAAGCACGAGCATTGAATCAGAGGGTTAAAGTTAGAAAAAGAGAGCGTCTGAGAAAATAGGTAGAGTACTAGGGCATTTGGTGATCAAGTTGAAGCCTTCTTTGAAAATTAAGGAAATTGTTTTGAGAATCGTGAGAATAACTTGGTCAGCATTTGAAAAAGATATCTCAATTAGGTCAAATAGTGGATGTGTTATCCCACATCAAAAGGAATAGAAAAATTAGCTCCACGAAAGAATGAGGAAAGATGGAGTTTGCAGAAGAAGCAGCAACGCACAGTCTCAGTTAAAATTAGTGCTGTAAAAATATCATAAATGATCTTTATCTCTCACTTTCATATTGCATGATATGTACTTGCATTTTCAAGGATTGATATGAAGAAGGTATTTCATTCTGCTATCCAAACATCGTGTCATTTTTTGTTTACCCCTTTTGAGATTTAGTCCTATTTTATTTCATACCCCTCTTTTAGAATCAAGATAGAGTCAGCAAAGCTCAAAAGAAAAGTGTCGAACAAAACAATAGAGTCAGAAAGTTTCAAAAAGAAATGAAAGAAAAAATATGTCCAAAAGAAGGAAAAGAAAAGAGAGTCAAGAAAAAAAAATAGAGTCAGAAGGTCCCAAAAAGAAAAAAAGTCAATAAAAAAGTCAACAAAAGAAAAAAAATCAGAATCAAGCAAAAGAACAAGCCGCTAGAACTAAGCGTGACCTGATTCTCCTCTCTCGAGGGTGAGATACGTAGGCTGCCCCACTCAAGGATCGGTCCAACCAAATAATCATTTAGAGTCACCCAGTCAAAAGAAACAGGGGCATGAGTTAATCCTCATTGTTTGAGTCGATTCCAAAAGTGGTAAGTCCTACACCACTTCAAGTGTCGTTTGGGCCCCATACCATCCTTTTTTCTAACCCTATCCAAAAGCCAAGTTACAACCAAAGAAATACCTTCAGATCAATCTTTGAGAATGTTAAGGCTAAGCATTCAATAGATATAATGACATAATTTGGGAAATACTTGTCTTCCTCAGCATAAGGAATCAGGAGAGAAATAAAAAAAGAGAGAGTCTTATTGGTGAAAACTCTCATGGGCTCCATAAGGTGATGGTAAGTTGAGATAAATAAAATAAGAGAGTCTTATTGGTGAAAACCCTCACAGGCACCATAAGGCGATGGTGAGCTGAGAGAAAAATGACAGAGTCTTGTTGGGGAAAACCCTTCAAGGCGTCACTGGCCAAATAAGGTCTCTGAATGCAATAGGTCCAAGGAAGTAACTCAGTTTCATGGCCATTAACTCAATAAAAGTTGATAGAAAGTTTGGATGGAAAGATCGTGCAGCTTAATCCAAAATGCATGGCATAATCATTAGAGTTGATTGTTATTTATAGATAAATTTTTCTTTTCTTTATTTCAAATTGGGACATTCATTACCTTTTATTTCCTCTCTTTATTTTTATTTTCTTGAGTCAGTTATCCAAATAAAAATCATTGTCATTTCTCTCTTGTCTTTGAGTCAAGTCCGTGTCAAAACAAGTGAGAAAAGATTTCAAAATTGGCTACCAGTTTCTTCAATTGCACAAAGCAAGACAAAAGGCCAATACATAAAAGAGACATGATTGTGAGCCGAAGTAAGGCATACAAAAAATTTTGTCAGCATACAAGTTTGGAACTCATGGAAATACCAAGGTTCAAAGGGTTTATCTGAGGAGCATGGCAAAGCAGAGATACTGTGTTTGTTTTAGAGTCACTCTTAACCATCTGAGTTTGAGTCAATGAAGTATCAAGTCAGTGGCACATTCTAAGGGTTGGAAGCAAGGTTAAATGTGATAAGGGCAAGAGCGATCGCCGCGAAAGCTAAAGCCACAAACCAACCACCATATTTTAAACTCACAAGTTTTCTTTGATGAAACAGGAAACATATTACCTTCAAATAAAGGACTTCAGAGCATAAATATCAAGGGATGCAATGACTCACCTTTAAAAATGCAGGAAGCAATATTGCTGCACAGGTTTGATAATCAAATCATGGTAATAAATCATAATCCTATTTCCCTAGGAGAAACTTTTTTGTCCGGGGATTTCAGTTTTCATTTGCTAGGTGATACACTTCTTAAATTGAACCTTCATTCCTAGGGGAGGTACCTTTTAGTCTAGTTATTCTCCTTGACCCCTAGAAGACGTACCTGTTAGTCGAGTCATTCCCTTTGATTCCTATAAGATGTACCTTTTAGTCAATTCATTCCCCTTGATTCCTATAAGACGTACCATTTGGTTGAGTCGTTCCCCTTGATTCCTACAAGACATACCTTTTGGTCGAGTCATTTTCCTTTGATTCCTTAAGACGTACCTTTTAGTTGAGTCATCCTTTTTGATTCCTAGAAGACGTACCTTTTAGTCGAGCCATTCCCCTTGATTCCTACAAGATGTACCTTTTGCTTGAGTCAGTCCCCGTGATTCCTACAAGACGTACCTTTTGGTCGAGTCATTTTCCTTTGATTCTTATAAGAAGTATCTTTTATTCGAGTCATATCTGTTGATTCCTATAAGACATACCTTTTAGTCGATTCATTCTCCTTGATTCCTATAAGATGTACTTTTAGTCGAGTCATCTCCTTTGATTCCTATAAGACGTACCTTTTAGTCGAGTCATCTCCCTTGATTCCTCTATGAAGTACCTTTAAGTTGAGTCATCTCCCTTTATTCCTATAAGACGTACCTTTTAGTCGAGTCATTCCCCTTGATTCCTATAAGATGTACCTTTTAGTTGAGTTATCTCGCTTGATTCCTACAAGACGTACCTTTTAGTCGAGTCATCCCCCATGATTCCTATAAGACGTACCTTTTAGTCGAGTCATCCCCCTTGATTCCTATAAGACGTACCTTTTAGTCGAGTCATTCTCCTTAATTCCTATAATGATATGACTTTCACAAAAGTCCTTTGATGATAAACTGGGGTAAAATTTAGTTCTTACTGTTTGGAACTTCACTTTTCTAGCAAATGATCTCTTTGTCTAATATTTATTTTGGATAATTTTATTTTTAGTTCTAATGTTATTTCAGGAGCCCGCCTGAAGAACGGGGCAAATAAATGGAAAGTTAAGCAACAAAATGAAGAAGTTGAAAACCAAGAAACAAGGTGAAGAAGTTAAAAACAAAGCAACAAGGTGAAAATTTAAAAGTTAACAGATTGAAAAACAGCAAGTGAGGAGCCCACCAAAAGAACAGGGTAAAGAACTTGAAAGTTAAGCAACGAGGTGAAGCAATTGAAATCTAAACAACAAGTTGAAGAATTGCAAGTCAGGAGGTCGCTTGAAGAATAAGGTGATAAAACTTAAGTCAGGAGGCCAAAAGAAGCTGCATAGATAGGATTTTTGTAATTTCATTTATGTTTTAACATGTTGTTTTCATTTTTGATGTAATGACAGAGCTGCGGACCGAAACCTCGACAAGGACCTCTGTCGACTCTCAACCTCGGTTGTCTTTCTTTCTTCTGTTTCTTCCTTTGAATAATGGTTGGGATAAAATTTTGTCTCGTTGTCTACTTCTTTGTCTGAAAACACTTCGTATTTACATTCAAAGGGGGCATGATTTAGACACCTAACTTTGTACCTCCTCAATATCATTTTTACACATTTTTACCTTATCCTATTGTGTACCTTCAACCATGTAATTATCCCTCCATAAAATGACAAAAAATAACAACCCTTAATAAATTTTACCTTGTTTTAATCCTATCCTAACAACCTCTCCAATTAAGTGGACACCTCACACCTAAACACCCCATACCAATACCCTACCTACCCATGTGACCCTACTCACATTTCTTTTTTACAAAGAAAAAGCTTTACATATATGTATTCACCTACCAAAAAAGAAAAAGGAAAAAAAAATTCTAAGAAAAGGGAGAACCTTCATTCACAGAGGAAATTTTTCTCCTTGAGTTAATATCAATGCACAAACAACAAGATAGGAACTCTGAGACACTATCAAGAGACCCCAAGCTCTATTTTCTCAAAAACAGATAGCAATACTACACACAATAAAAAAAATACTCACCATCCTCCTTTATACACCTAATTCTCTCATCATAGACAAGCACCAACTTCATAATCAAGACTCCATTTTCTTTTACTTTTTTTTACATAGTAAAAGCCACACACACAACTCATAGACACAAAAACTAGAACACACGCATAGAAGCTGATCGGGAAAGGAGTGAATCACCAAAAATAGTACTGCCATTGGATTTGTGTTTAGTTTTGCTATCACCAAGGTCATCGGGGCTCCGACAAGTTCAAATCTCATCAGAACAGTAAATTTGTCATCTAATCAATAACACCCAACCCATTTTCCATCTATTCCGATGAGATCCGACCAAACACGACTGAAACAGAGAATGGTTTGTTCTATTTATTCTTGGAAATCAATTTTGGTTTTTGGTTTATTCAATTACGAGTTCGAGTATTGAGGTTGGATTGGGTTAGTATTTGAGGTTCAAATCTAGGTATTCCGGCGCCATTTCGTTGAGTAATTCAATTGAAATAAAATGTCAAATTTGAGGTCCAAATTTTCAACTCTCTCTCTTTCTATTATTACCATGGATTTGATGTTTTGATGTTGTGGCTTGCATGATTCATATTGGGTTGGTGATATATTTATATAGATTGTGTGAGAAACTTTAATCGTTTTGATTATGACTTTGATTGCTTGATTTACGTCAACATTGATTAATCATGTGATTGGGAATGATTTGGGGGAATTGATAATCAACTAATTTGAAATATTGTTGTTTTGGTTCATTGATGTTACTGATTGTGATAGTACCATGATAGGTAGTGCTGGGTAGGAAAATGGTAGGCTCGGGTAGGCAAAATTAGAACTTTTGATTTTTGAATGATGAAAATGTTCGTTGAATGTTTTATTTTTATAGTATTTGGAATTGTACTCATTTGGCCGGGGAATGCCTCAAGGTACTTGTATCTATTCACCGGGGAATACCCCGATGTATCATGTACGTAAAGGAGGTTCGTGATGAAGGCTCGGGGCATCGGGTAAATAATTTGAGTATAGTTTAGGATTAGTCTAAATAGGATTTCTATTTTTGTATTTTTCTATTTTTGGACTGTATAATTCAGACTGGACATTACTTTGGTTTTTGAATTTTGTTTGATTTGTTTGTTTGTTTGTCTTGTGTGTTTATGTGGTTTATATATTTTATAATGTCAAATTAGCCGATACGCTTCACCAAGCAATCGTGGTCAAACCACAAGATCGAGGGGTGCCTAACACCTTCTCCTCAGTCAACAGAATTCCTTAGCCGGACTCTCTGTTCGCAAACTAGTTTTAAAAAGTCGAATTTTTTCTGAAAAGGATTGTCCAAAGGTGACTTGGCACACCAGATTATGCCAAGTGGTGATTTTGAGTTTTGAATATAAACGTAATCCTTTTTCATAACAAATTTTCATTTTGTCACTTTGATAATTAAAACCCTTTCAAACTTAAAACCAAATCTTTTGGAGTTGAAAAAAGGGGTGTGACAAATGCTAACTGACTGACTGATATGAATGTGAGAGTGCAAACATTCAAACATAGTGACTGAAATCATAAATACATGATAACTAGATCTGTATTCCATTACATGGTTTACTGATAACTAACATGACTGATACTATAAATCTATTATCATGGGCGACTGTGTCTGACAGTCCTGAATCTGATAGAACTATCTGAGTTCCGTATTGTAACTAAATTTGACTATATATAACAGTCCTAATATACTAAAATCTAAAGAACTATCTTAGTTCTTTTACTAAGACTGATACTAAAACTGTGGGAGGTAGTTGTTTAACCGACATGCCCCATATGTGCCATTATTGCTAAGCTAGGGTCCAATCTCTGTCCTGATTGGAAGGGTGTCAATACCATGCCACTGGTAAGGACAACTGTGGGTAATCGTCATATGATAGTGTTCCCAAAAGAGAATGGTGGGCCCTTCATCTAACATTTCTAAGCCACCTCATAAACCCTCATGTGTCAATGTTGATGTCTCAACCTATGATGGCTACATAGTTCTGGAACATAAGGATGACTGCTAAGAATCAGACCCTCATCTGATAGTGTGTGTTCCCATCCTTGGTTTCACTCGGTGCTAACTTCTACTCCCATCTAAAGAGACTAAACATGATTTAACGGACTGTACGTAGACTGAGCTTACTATATTTCGTTGACTGAAGGAATGCTACTGTTATCTAATATCTGTGTGAGATCATAAGATTTTCCTGAGTCACATGACTGGCTGAATTTTACTAAATCATGGCTTAATTTTGGATAGAGTGAAACATGACATGGCTCTAAGCATACAACTATATTTTTCGGGTATGAATACCCCCAGGACTTGATAGAAAGAAACTGACACACATGACATGACTTGATCACAAGATTGGAGTCCAGAATTCATTATATCATAAGTAGGGGATCTCATACTAATCATGGTTCTCAACATCTTATACATACAAAGAGGAATTCATACAACATGTACATACTTTCATAGCTTCAATATCATGCTCATTCCAGACCACAACCATAACACATAACAATAACGTCGAATTCATTTGAAATCATAAAGCATAGAATTCATATCAAATTATAACAGTTAACAATGGCTTGCCATTTAGATACTATTGAGTCATGGAAACTTGGTTTGTAACATTCTAAGCATTTTATCAAACACTTTGCATGCACTCTTTAAGGCATAGGTGTATTCAAAATTTACACCACATTAGACCACCCAAATTCATGGGTTCCAACTACATGATCATAACTTTCATGAAAATTCATCAAATTACTACTCTATTGCACAAACAACGACCAACATGAATACAATCACATCATCACAAAACATTCATGAATTTTTGTTTAAAGATTGATTCTTAAACTCCACGTACGAGAGGAATCTATGGATGAACACTACACATACCTTAGATTAAGAATCCGTGAAGGTAGTAGTGAAATATACTTGAAATTTGAAACCCCTAATTAAACCCTTGACTTGTTCTTGATTATTCTTGAGAGGAGTTCAACAAAAGCGCTATATTTTGGTGTTTTGGAGCTCAAATACCATGTTAACAAGCTTATATATGGGTGGAGAATGACCAAAAAACCCTTAAAAACACGGAGGTGGAGTGCTGAAAAATTGGGCACCCACCGGACTATCCAGGCGGCGCCCGCTAAGTTTGCCGGCCTAGCCCAAGCGACGCCCACCTTAGAGCAGTGCTCTTGCTTAGGCAGCGTGGGTTTATCGTGCGAGGCTACTATTTTGGGCACCCTAACGTGCCCTTACGCTATCCAAAAAATTCCCAAACTTACCCAAGATGTACTACGACCTTGCCCCATTGTAACACAACTTAAAAATCCAAAAATAAAGGTTGGTCAGGTTGTCAAATAAATCCCTAAAATTTGTAGGTCAAAAATGAGGCTAAGTGTTGAACTTTATCAAAATTTGCTAAGTCTTAAGGCTTGTAAAGCCAAATGAGCTGAGTTCTAGACTTAGGATTATACGGGGTCTTACAATATCTCCCCCTTAGGAATATTTATCCTCGAATGAGAATCTTTTGATAGGGGTTAAAAGACAAGCTGAACTTCAACTGAACATGAATGACTGAGACATGCCTTCATGACTGACATTCCAAATATACTGAACTCATGTATATTTTACGCATGGATAACTGATACATGAGTGCATGACTAAGTAATCTGATAAATTGAGTTTCTCAAGATAAGAATGCATAGCTGATGCATGATTTTATAACCAAACTAATACGTGAATGCATGACTGAGTATGCAGTGGTAATAGATAGTTTATGTTGGGAGCATGAACATAAAACTGAATAAGCTTAAGGAGAACTGTTACCTTGAGCTTGATCTGAATTGGCAGAGAAGAGGTGAGGATACTTGGTTCGCATATCTGCTTCTACTTCCCAAGTAGCTCCCTCATGAGACTGATTTCGCCAAAGAACCTTGACTAGACGGACTTCTTTGTTCCTCAATCGATGAGTCTGATAGTCTAAGATTTCAACTGAAATCTCTTCATAAGAGAGGCTGTTCTGAATGTCAATGCCTTATATAGTGACTACAACTGCTGGGTCACCTATGCACTTCTTGAGCAAACAAACATGGAAGACTGGATGAACTAATGCTAGATCTGCAGGTAATTCGAACTCATAAGCTACCTTGCCGAAGGGACTGAGAATCCTGAAGGGACTGACATATCGGGGACTGAGTTTGCCTTTCTTGCCAAACATTTTCACTCCCTTTATGGGAGAGATCTTAATATAGACATAATCATTGACCTCGAACTCAAGATCTTTCTAAGAACATCTACATAAGACTTCTATCGGCTCTGAGCAGCCCAGACTCTCTCTCTGATCAACTGACCATTCTCTAAGGCATCAAATACCAAGTTAGGACCTATGGCTGAGGCCTCACTAACTTTGAACCAAAAAATTAGAGATCTATATCTCCTACCATAGAGAGCTTCGAATGGAGCCATCTAAATTCTGGAATGATAGCTATTACTGTATGCAAACTCAATCAAAGGCAAGTGGTCATCCTAACTTCCCTTGAAATCAAATGCACACACCCTTAGCATATCTTTAAGAGTCTGAATGGTCCTCTCTGCTTGACCATCAGTCTAAGGATGAAATGCTGTACTGAGATAGACTTGGGTACCAAGACCCTTTTGGAATGCTTTCCAGAAGTGAAAGGTGAACTAGGTACCTTTATAAAAAATGATAGATAATGGAACACCATGTAATCTTACCAACTCCCTGATATAGACTTTGGCATAATCCTCATCTATATAAGAGGTACGAACTGGAAGGAAATAGGCTGACTTTGTCATCCTGTCTATAATGACCCAAACTGAATCATGCTGATGACGATTTCTAGGCAAACCCATCATAAAGTCCATGTTCACTTCTTCCCACTTCTAAGTAGGAATGGTAAACTCCTGCATGGAACCACTAGGTTTCTGATTCTCTATCTTAACCTGCTGACATGTAGAGAACTTAGCCACAAACTCTGCAACATCTCTCTTCATTCCACTCCACCAATAGATCTCCCACAAGTCACAGTATATCTTAGTGGCCCCTGGATGAATAGATTATCGTGCACCATACGCTTCTACAAGAATTTGCTGCCTCAAGTCATCTATACCTGGAACAAACAGACAATCCTAAAAATGAAGAACACCATCTCCCCCTTAGGAGAAAACCTCTACTTTCTGATTCTAAACTGACTCTTTTAGCTTGACAAGGCTAGAATCTCTGTCATGCTTTTATTTCACCTCAAAAACTAGAGATGACTCTGAACTACTGTGAATACATACACCACCCTATGAAGAGTCGACTAAGGGAACGCCTAGTATGGCAACCTGATGGATTTCCTGAGCTATCTTTTTCTTGCTATCCTCAACGTGAGAAATACTACACATAGAGAGTCTACTGAGAGCATCGGCCATAATGTTGTCTTTGATCGAATGATAAAGGACACTCATATCATAATTTTTCAAAAGCTCTAACCGCTTTCTCTGACGAAGATTGAGATCTTTCTGAGAAAAGACATACAGGAGACTTTTATGATATGTGAAGACATCTACATGAACTTTTTATAAGTAATGACTCCAAATCTTTAAGTCAAATACTATGGCTTCTAACTCAAGATCATGAGTAGGATAATTCTTCTCATGGAGCTTTAACTGTCTGGAGGCATAGTCTATGACCTTACCATGCTACATGAGGACACAACCTAAACCCACTCTGGATGCACCACAATATACTACGAACATATCTGAACCATCTGGAAGAGCTAGAATTGGATCTGAAGTGAGTCGAGTCTTCAACTCTTGAAAATTCTTTTCGCAAGGATTTGACCACTGAAACTTGACCTTCTTCTGAGTCAATCTAGACATAGGAGATGTAATATAAGAAAATCCCTTGACAAACCATCTATAATAGCCAGCCAAACCCAAAAAACTCCTGATATCTAATGGAGATACAGGGTGAGGCCAGTTTCTTACCGTTTTGCTTTTCGGAGGATCTACTCTAATGCCATCACCAGAAATAATATGACCAAGGAATGCTACTGATCTTAGCCAAAATTCATACTTACTGAAATTAGCGAACAACTGATGATCTTTGAGAGTTTGAAGAATGATTTTGAGATGGTCTAAATGATCATGCTCAGTGCAAAAATAGACCAAAATATCATCTATGAAGACTATGACAAACATTTCCAAGTACTGCTTGAACACACGGTTCATCAAGTCCATGAAAGCTGTAGGGCCATTGGTTAGACCAAAGGACAGGACTAGAAATTTGAAGTGACCATACCGAGTACGGAAAGCTGTCCTTGGAATATCACATTCTCTAACTCTGAGCTGATGATAGCCTGATCTGAGGACTATCTTGGAGAAATAACTGGCGCCCTGAAGTTGGTCAAACAGATCATTGATTCTGGGAAGTGGATACCTGTTCTTGATCATAACTTTGTTGAGCTGATGATAATCGATACACATCTTGATAGAACCTTCTTTCTTGCGCATGAATAACATTGGTGCACCCCATGGGGACACACTCGGCCTGATGAATCCCTTATCCAAGAGATCCTTCAATTCTTTGAGTTCTGCTAGTGTCATTTTGTATGGCAGAATAGAGATAGGCTGCGTATCTGGAAGAAGGTCTATGCCAAAGTCTATTTCCCTTTCGGGAGTAATACCTGGAAGATCTTCGGGAAAAATGACTAAATATTCACTAACAACTAAAACTGATGCAAGACTAGGAGATTCAGAACTAGAATCTTTAACATGTACGAGATGATACAAACACCCCTTAGAAATTATTATCCTTTCCCGAAGGTAGGAAACAAGCTGACCCCTAAATGATGAAGTACTATCCTTCCACTCTAGGACGGGCTCATTTGGGAACTAAAACTAAACTATCCTATTTTTGCAGTCGACTGTGGCATAGCAGGAATGAAGCCAATCCCTGCCAAGAATGACATTAAAATCAGTCATCTCTAACTCAACTAAATCTGCTGACGTGGATTTCTGAAATATCATAACTGGGCAGTTCCTGTATACCCACCAGCTATGATGGTTTTACCCACTGGGGTAGAGACTGAAAAGGGCTCTTCCAAAATTTTGGGACTGATTCTAAAATTGCCTACTATGAAAGGAGTAACAAAAGACAAGGATGCACCTCGATCTAGCAAACCATAAACATGAACATGGAAAATCTGTAATGTACCAGTAACGACATCAGGAGTATTTTCCTGATCCAGTCGAGTCTGATGAGCATAGAGTCTTTTTGGGCATTGCCTACTGGTAGCACTGGAAGTGGCACCCTACTAGTTCGGACGATTGGACTAAGCTAAGGAACGATTTTGCTAACCCTGATAATCGGACATAGGTCAATCTCAGACCCTATGGCCCAACTTGCCACAATTGAAACAAATATCACTATCAGATTTGAAAACACCCTTGTGGTTCTTACCATAAGTCTGACATAGGGGATTAGTTCGGGCATTACTGACACTGCCCTGAGATTTAGAGCCTAGTGCTCTATCTCTGAACTTAGGAGCTGGAGCACTAGCTAAAGACTGAACTGGAGATGATGACTTGGGATGAAACTGTGAATGGTTTTCTGCCTCTGATTTAGGCTGAGCAAAACTAAAACTGCTTGATATGGCCCTCTTATTCTGCCTCTCCCTAGCTCTAACCTTCTTTCCCTCAATCTGTTGGGCATGGGTCATGAGTTTGGCTAAGGTTATATCACTGTTTAGAATCACAGACCTACGCTCATTTACCACGCTATCATTCACCACTGACACGAACTTCCTCATCTTGGACCTTCTGTCTGCAACCACATAAGGAGCATATCTATCTAGCTAAGTAAATCTGAGAGAATACTCTGTAACCATCATATTTTCCTTCTTGAGGTTAATGAAATTATGAACTTTGGCCTCCCTCAGCCCTTGGGGAAAGAATCTATCTAAGAAAGCCATGAAAAATTCCTCCCACTCTATAGGACCTGAGCCATCTACCCTCTCGCACTTCCACTGCTTGTGCCAAGTATGAGCCACATCTTGCAACTGGTATGTGGCTAACTCAGCACTCTCAAAAGAAGTAACACCCATGATGTCAATGACCTTTTGGACTTGGTCAATGAACTCTTGAGGGTCTTCATTAGACTTAGACCCAAAGAAAGATGGAGGGTTCATTCAGGTAAAGTCCCAAATCCTAGTTACGGCTGATTTGACCACTGGATTGGCTGGAATAACTGGTGTCCATTCATTATAGGTAGACACCGACTGAGCAAGTGTGGTGAATGTGACTCTAAATTCTGTGTGGGAAACATGTTTGCCCAAAGGATCTTTGGGATGAGGAGCTGACTGGTTTCTTTTCTTTGGAGGCATATTCTGAAATAAGAGAAGAACGAATTAGACTGAGAGTTTTACTTGAGATTATGCTCACTAGAACGACATGAATATTGAAGAAAGAGAAACTATTCCTAAAACATCTTATAGCCTCCTGTACATAAATGTAAAGCGCAACACACCCATGTATAAGACTCTACTAGATGCGGCTTTCAGACTTCCTAGGACTCTATTAAACCTTAGGCTCTAATACCAAGTTTGTAATTCCCCGATTATCTAAATCAAAATGCTATACTCATGACCCCGAAGGACCATAAGTTAACCCACGACTGATATATGTACCTATACACTGTATATTATACATGTAAAATGTAGAAAACATGAACAACAAGACATAAGGTTCAACTGAATAAAGAATCTGATAAAAATAACATCCATGTAGATGGTAAATACCTAAAATATTTGTTGTCTGAATCAAAACTGAACATAAGTCTGAACTAAATCTGATAGCCTCTAAGTACTGTCTGAATAAGGAGTTGAAGGAACATGTCTCCAACTAACTCCATAAAACTAAAAACTAACTGAAATAAATAATGAATCAAATCATATTATTCTCGAATGAAGAGGACTCACTGTAACTCTGCGACTGGGAATGTTATAGCTACTACTGATCTGGAGCTTGTGTCTTTGGACCAATGGTTTAACTTGAAAAGAAAGCACAATAGCGCAAATGTGTCAGTACGTGGGAATGTATTAAGTATATGAGTGAGGTAGGCTAAATACAAAAGGGTTTACATGCATGAACAATGCTAACTGATTGACTGATACGAACGTAAGAGAGCAAACATGCATACATAGTGACTGAAATCATAAATATGTGATAGATAGATCTGTATGCTATTACACAGTTTACTGATAACTAACATAACTAATATTGTAAATCTGTTATCATGGGCAACTGTGTCTGACAGTCCTGAATTTGATGAAACTATCTAAGTTCCGTCTTGTAGCTGAATTTGCCTGTATCTGACAGTCCTGATATACTGAACTCAGAAGAACTATCTGAGTTCTTTTACTGAGACTGATATTGAAACTGTGGGAGGTAGTTGTTTAACCGATATGCCCCATATGTGCCATTATGGCTAAGCTAGGGTCCAATCTCTTCCCTGACTGGAAGGGTGTCAATACTGCGCCCCTGATAAGGACAACTGTGGGTAACCATCATCTGATAGTATTCCCAAAAGAAAATGGTGGGGCTCTCATCTGACAGTGCTAAGACACCTCATCAACCCTCATCTGACAGCGTTGATGTCTCAACCTATGCTGGCTATATAGTTTTGGAACTCAAGGATGACTGCTAAGAATCACACCCTCATCTGACAGTGTGTGTTCCTATCCTTGGTTTCACTCGGTGCTAACTTCTACTCCCATATGAAGAGACTTAACATGATTTAACTGACTGTACATTGACTGAACTTACTGTATTTCATTGACTGACGAAATACAACTGATATCTGATACCTGACTGAGATCATGAGATTTTCCTAAGTCACATGACTGACTGAATTTTACCGAATTATGGCTTGATTTTGGATATCGTGAGACATGACATAGCTTTAGGAAAACATCTATATTTTTCGGGTACGAATACCCCCAAGACTCGATAGAAAGAAACTAACACACATGACACGACTTGATCACAAGATTGGAGTCCACAATTCATTATATCATAAGTAGGGGATCTCATACTAATCATGGTTCTCAATATCTTATACATACAAAGGGGAATTCATACAACATGTACATATTTTGATAGCTTCAATATCATGCTCATTCCATACCACAACCATAATGCATAACAATAACGTGGAATTTATGTGAAATCATAAAGCATAGAATTCATATCAAATTATAACGGTTAACAATGGCTTGCCATTTAGATACTATTGAGTCATGGAAACTTGGTTTGTAACATTCTAAGCATTTTATCAAACACTTTGCATGCACTCTTTAAGGCATAGGTGTATTCAGAATTTACAACACATTAAACCACCCAAATTCATGGGTTCCAACTACATGATCATAACTTTTATGAAAATTCTTCAAATTACTACTCTATAGCACAAACAACAACAACCAACATGAATACAATCACATAATCACAAAACATTCATAAATTTGTATTTAAATGTCTATTCGTGAACTCCACAGACTAAAGGAATCAATGGATGAACACTACATTACCTTAGATTAAGAATCTGTGAAGGTAGTAATGAAATAGACTTGAAATTTGAAATCCCTAATTAAACCCTTGACTTGTTCTCGATTGTCCTAGAGAGGAGTTAAACAAAAGCACTATATTTTGGTTTTTTGGAGCTCAAATCCCGTGTTAACAAGCTTATATATGGGTGGAGAATGAAGAAAAAACTCTTAAAAACATGGAGGTGGTGTGCTAACAAACTGGGTACCCATTGGACTAGCCAGGCGGCGCCTGCTAAGTCCGCCGGCCTGACCCAGGTGACGCGCACCTTAGAGCGGTGCTTTTGTCTAGGTGGAGCGGGCTTATCTCTCGAGGCTACTTTTTTGGGCACCCAAACGTGCCTTTACGCTATCCAAAAAATTTCAAAACTTATCTGGGATGTACTACGACCTTTCCCCATCGCAACGCAACTTGAAATAATAAAAACGAAGGTCGAGAAGGTCGTCAAATAAATTCTCAAAGTTTAGAGGTCTAAAATGAGGTTAAGTGTTGAACTTTATCAAAATTTGCTAAGTCTTGAGGCTTGTAAAACCAAATGAGCTGAGTTCTAGACTTAGGATTTTACGAGGTCTTACAAGAATTTTTTTCTTCATGCCTTCGTTGGATATAATATTCCCTAGTGCTTTAGGGTAAAAAGTTTCTATTTTTCTTTAGATGTATTCACAGGCATGACATCATTAATTGCGTTATAGGGAAAAAAGTCTCTATTTTTCTTTTCATGCATTCATAAGGTAGGAAATTTCCTAGTTCCACTTTAGGGAACAAAATCCTACTTTACTTTTTATGCCTTCATAGGCTACAACATTCCTTGATTATGACCTAAGGATTAACCACTATCATACATTCAGACTATGGGTATCATAACCAACCTCTATCTATGACCTGCAGGGGATAATTTTTGTCCATGTATGTAAATCCTAGTTACAAGTGTCTGGCAACCTTATTCCACCAAGACCATGACAACATCCCAAATACCAAGATATTGCACAATAATCAATAAGGTAGGTAAAAAGTATCCAATAAGGTAAAAATAATTTGAATTGACCATCAAAAAACATACATTAACAAGCCACGCTATGAATTATTTAACATGCACATATAATACAAATTGGATTAAATTACAATACCATCACCTACCTCAAACCAAGCATGCATAACTCATCTACGTCGAAGCTTTGTGCTTTAATTCATTTTTTGCTTTTCATTCTTGAAAAAATATACAAATATATAATTAATGAAATGAGCAATGGTGTTAAAAATTGCAACACACACCCAACCCCTAAGGCAGGTTCATGATCATTCCCTCCACATTTTAGGGCTTTTCTACCGTAATTCATCTGAAACTATTAATTTCATTAATGGACTAGAGAATTAAAAAAAATGAAAGGGTAAATTAATAAATAATAATCAAAGATATTTACATAATTTATTCTTTTGCACAATAAAAACCACTAAATTCAACCCTAAACCCTCCCCGAACTCCATAAATTAGCAATTTTAAGGCTAAATTCTCAATTAAGAGCTAACAAGAATTAAATTCTTACCTTTACAAAGCCAATCAATTATAATTTGATGAAAATCACCCAAAATCACCTACCCTTACCTCTAATCATGTTTTATAAAAATAAATAATTTTGGGGAATTTTAAAAGAAATATGAGACTTTTGTCGCTAGAACAATCATTGATCGAGTTGACCATCACTTTAGGGGAATTTTCTCTGCTCTTGCAACATAGTGCTATAGCAACATACACATTGCATAGTGGTATAGATGAGATAAAAAGTATAGAATTTCCCAAATATTTCAATTTTTTCAATACACTTTAATATGAGATATTCCAAACAATGTCCTTGATGCTAAGATCGATTTAGGAAGTTCTACTCACCTAAATTAAATTTCATAGATTTCTACTAATTTCTTATCATCTTGGATAACTACAAATCAAACCAAACACCACCAAACTTTCCCAACTCCAGATTTTCCTAGGCCACACCTCGCTTAGATTTCATCCGATACTAGCCTAAACTAAAATTTATAACTTTAAATATGGGATGAATTTTAACATGGAATTTTTAATGAAAGGTTTATAAATAATGATGGAAATGGTCACTACAACATATACTAATTTACCCATCATTCATATCAGAATGTCAAAACACAAAAAATAGGTTGAATTAAGCAAATGTGAGAGTACCTATATCCTGAAACAATTGAGGGTACTCATACCGCATGCCCTTCTCAGTTTCTCAAGCGTCTTCTAAGCCAAAATGATTATTTCATTGAAACTTAACCAAAGAAACTTCCTTCATCCTCAAGTTCCAACTATCCCAATGTAGAATAACTACAGGTTTCTCTCTGTTAGCTAAATCCTTATCTAAAAGAATTGAATTCCACTTAATTATGTAGTGTCTATCACCATGGTATCATTTAAGCATGGAGGCATGAAGTACTAGATAGATTCACGACAACCCTGGTGGTAAAGATAACCTATATACAATTAGATCCATATTCTCAAGAACCTCGAAGGGACCAATATATCAAGGGTTGAGATTTCCCCTTTAGCCAAAGCTCATGGATCACTTCATAGGAGATACCTTAAGATAAAATTGCCCACCAACCATAAAATATATATCTCTTACATTACAGTTCACATATCCTTTGGTCTACTTTGAGTAGCTAACAACTTGGTTTAAGTAATCTATACTTTCTCTTGAGCCTCCTTTATTAAGTTAGTGCCCAAAGGTTTAACATCTCTAGCCTCTAACCACCCACTAGATGACCTACACTTTCTTCCATAGTGTGAATTAAATGGTGCCATATTAATTCTGAAGCGATAACTATTTTGGTATGAAAACTCACACAAGGGAAGGAACTAGTCCTAATGACCAAAAAAATCAATTACTCAGGCCTCAATGTGTCGTTTGGCACTTGAATCGTCCTCTATCACTACCCATCATTCTGAGGATGAAAGGTTGAGCTAAAGATAAACTTGCTTCCTAATACCTCGTGCAACTTATCCCAAAAGTTGGAAGCATACTTTGAGTTTCTATCAGAAATGATGGTAAGGTGCACCCCATAAAGTCTTACTATATCCTGATGTAGAGTTTAGCTAATTACAAAGTGTTGTGGTCTACCCAAACTAGTAAAAGGTGCACTAATTTTTTCAAACGATCCACTATCGCCCAAATGGAGTATTATTTTCCAAAGAAGATCCACCATGAAACCCATAGCAATATGCTCCCATATTTGCATAAGTTTAGGCATTTTCAAAACCAATCTTGTAGGCCTTTGAATTTCATACTTTACTTGCTGAAAATTATGACACTTCAACACATAATACACTATATCCTTCTTTATCTCAAGACACAAATAAAGCCGTCTCAAGTAATGCTACATCTTGGTTTTGAACAAGTAAAGAGAATAATGCAAACCGTAAGCCTTCATAAGCATATCACGAATAACATTACCAACCCAAGGAACACATAATTTTCCTTGATCTATAAAACTATACTCACATGGAGAGTGGAAATCGCCCCCCACACCCCTTTATTCTAGAGTGCATTCAACTTCTTGTACTCAAATTACTTGGCCTTAATCTACTCTAAAAATGTCGACTTTGCCTCAACACTAGCGAACACGCCATTCCTATTTGAAATCTCAAACTACATGCCTTGACATGCTAGAGTTTGAAATTCTCTAGATGAAGGTCGCCTGGACACCCTAAAAATGACAAACTACCCATATTTACATCTTTTCAACTCAATACATCTTCCACCACATTGGCATTACCTAGATGGTACTCAATAGTCAAATCGTAATCCTTAAACAAGTCCATCCATCTGTGCTAACTTAAATTTAAATCCCTTTGAGCAAATATATATTGCAGGCTATAGTGGTTCATTAAGACCTCAAACTTGACACCATATAGATTGTGTCTTCATATCTTTAATGAAAACACCATTGTTGTCAACTCCAAGTCATAGGTTAGGTAGTTCTTCTTATGAGGCTTCAACTGCCTCAAAGAATAAGCAATGATATACCTATATTGCATCAACATAGAACCTAAGCCCAAAAGTAAAGCATCACAAAACACTATAAAGTCCTTATCTTCAAGTGATAATGAAATAATAGGTGATGTAGTCAAGAGTGTCTTGAGCTTTTATAAGCTCTCTTCTCATTGACCTGACAAAAAAAATGACACTTCTATTTGATTCATCAAATGCATTGCAATGGATGTAAAGTTATTAATAAACCTACGGTAGTAACTAGCAAGACCCACAAAGCTCCTTACATCAGTCACTAAACTAGGTTAAATCTAATTCTTAACTGCCTCAATATTTTGGGGGTCCATTATTACCCTTTTTTTGAAAATAATGTCTCCCAAAAAAGTAACTAAGTATAAATACAATTCATACTTTGAAAAGATAGAAAATAGTTGCTTCTACCTTGGAATCTACAAAACTATACAAAGGTGACCTGTATGCTCCTTTTTACCCTTGGAGTACCTAAGAATGATTTAAAGATACCATTTATCAAGCTTATGAAGGCTGTAAGTGAATTAGTTAACCCAAAAGACATCACCAAAAACTCATAGTGGCCATACTGAGATGTAAAAATTATCATTGGTATGTTCTTCGATCTAATTTTCAGCGAATGATAACCCGACTGCAAGTCAATTTTGAAAAATATGTCTCACCCGTCAAACAAATTATCTATGTGAGGCAACAAATATTTATTTTTTGATGGTAACCTTATCCAACTGTTTATAATTAATACTCATCCTCATACTGCTATCCTTCTTCTTAATAAAAATTAGAGAACACCCCAAGGTGAAGCACTTTGATAAATAAAACCCTTGTTAAGTAGTTCATGCAATTGTGTTTTGAGTTCCCTAAACTCAGTTGAAGCCATTCAATAGGGTGGAATTGATATAGGGAAAGTATCTGAATCTAAGTCAATAAAAAAATCAGTATCTCTATCTAGAGGCATATCCGATAAGTGATACAAGCAAAATTTGCTCCGCTCTTTTAGGATCTATTCTTTAAGGACCAAACCTAAGAACCCACAACTTGATCATCCTAGGGAAGAAAATACATGATTGGAGGAAAACTTTGGAAGAAGTTACATTTAATCATATCTTCCAAAAGGGAATAATGAGCAACACCGTATTTAGATAATAGCTTGGGCCACGGGAGATCATAGGCACCAATATAAGGCCTATTTAGGATGGTATTTGGTTTTTGGGTCACTTTTGGGCCCAAATAGCATTTAGGCTTATTTTTGAGCCTAAGTTGTAATAAATGTCCTTTGGCCTATATATAGGTAGGACTCTCTTTATTTTAGGGAGAAGACGATATTGAATGTGAATATACACACTTGTGAGTGTTTTTATCGAATATTGTTGGGACCTTTATTTGATTGTGGGAAACATTGGTTGTGAGTGATTTACTTTGCTCTCGGTCTTCGTAAGAGATTGATTCCTCTTTGTGATAGATAGGAAAGTCGTTGGGTTTAACATACCCTTTGGTTGTCCTCTTTTTATCTCTTTATGTCAATATATCTATCTCTTTCTGTGACACAAAGAGATAAAGAGAGGACAACCAAAGGTTATGTTAAACGCAATGACCTTCCTATCTATTACCAAGAGGCACCAATCTTTTACAACGACTAAGAGTAAAGAAAATCACTCACAACCAATGTTTCTCACAACCAAAAAAAGCCCC
>JAPEIP010000008.1:195302276-195320776 GCA_026120095.1 Capsicum chinense | reverse complement strand
AGAGAAAGACCCCCCCCCCCCAAGATTCCCAAAATTTTCAAAATTTCTTAGCAAATATCTTAGCCTAACCCATTGCATCACCCCTATTGAGATCTTCACATAATCTGACACCTCATTCAATGCCTTTCCTGCAAAAATATGCACAAATCGGAGATCATGATTCAAACCATTGACATAGTGTCGTATCCTTTCTTCTTATTTAGCCAAAATTTGAGTATCATAGAAAGACAAAACATGGAACTTAGCCTCAAAGGTACAACTAATATGCCACCCTGCTCCAATGTTCAAACTCATACTTCTTGTGATCACGAAGGGAACAAGTTGCATACTTGTCTAATAATAATGCATAAAACTATTTCCAAGTCAATGGAGACAAAATTGGTGATTGACATTCAACATATGCACTCTACCGTCAATAATTAACCCTTCATAACCATCAATAATTAACTAAAAAGTATCTTTCGACTCAATACCTAAGAATTTTAGAGGTTTTATCTTCAAAAATTGTCAAAAGCTCATGTTCCATTCTAATTATCACCAAACCAAACAATAAACGAGGAAAAGCATCAATCCCTGAAGCCTCATCTATTCTAGGAGCTATAACAATCATAGGATGAACACCTAGAGTATAAGCAACTAACATATTAGGGGTGGATCCAGTACCAGCCAACCCACTAAGAAAAGTTAACCTCTGTTGAAAAACCTTCCCAAGCATAATGGGTAAGGCTGCAATTCCTATTACTGTGGCCACTTTGGGATCTATTACCTGCTCCTCTACTAATCCCATCTCTTTTTAATGGTCCTAAGGTAGGTGAGGTGATACTGGCCTTACAAGGGTTTGGACAGTCACTGCTTGAGCTACACCCCAGGTAGGTATGGCTCATCTCTTTCTTCCCCTACCTCCCTCTCTCGATTGTCCTCTTTCCCTTACAGCTGGATACATACCTAGAACGGTCAGTGTGAGGGCTGCTGGTCTGATTATGTTTGACCTAGGAGTCACCTTCTGTAGACAGAAGAGTGAACAAAATTATATACCAATTTGTATCTCCAATACCAATTAAAATCAAGTTATAGCATGAAAGAAGAAACAATGTTAACTTTCCTAAAGCCTTATAGCCTCCTGAAGAAAAGTATAGAAGTCCCCATACCATTTCACGAGACGCTACTAGGCTCATTTTGTTACGATGAAAATGATGAACCTAGGCTCTAATACCAACATTGTCATGGACTAAAACCATCATGAGTTTCACCTACACTAGTAACTCGGTGGGAGAACTAACTACCATATAACTAGACCCATGATCAACACTTAGAGGAAATAAATAAAACCAACTGAGGAAATATCAAGTCTAAATAAACAAAACAAAATTACAACTTAAGGTGGAACATTGCACTTAATCAAAAACCATTCTTAGGATCCGAAATTCATCCATACCAAAACTACTAATGACTGTTAAAAAGGAGATGCAACCCCAAAAACTAAAATGAAAGCATAAGTCCAGAAATAAAGACTTTGTCATCCAAGAAGGATTTATGGTAGCCCGTAAACATACTGTTCACCCTTAAATCCAAAGTCTGATGCTAGAATCATAATTGAGGTTTTGTAGAAGCTGCTTGAATATACGCTACACTCACAAAAGAAAGAACAGGTGTAGTATTAGCACACATGAAAATAACAGTGTACTAATATGGTCATTTAGACAACCCGAGATAAGAATATGAGCACATGGATAAAATATATTACAACAACTTAATACATACTCAAAAACCTATACCTAGTACAACAAACATCAAATAAACAATTTGGATTTATAAGAAACAAGTCAAAACACTTACAACCAAGTCAAGTTCAGTCAGGACAAGTCAAAAAAGTCAAGGCAAATTAAGTAAATATCAAGCATAGCTAATCATATTTCCCTATTCATTGAAGAGACCGTCAAACTCACTTGAATGCCTTAGATATATGCTATGGGTGTCATAACCACCCTCTACCCATGACATGTAGGGGACAAATCTTGTCCAAGTACCTAAATCCCAGACAAAAGTGTATGCCAACCTTATTTTACCAATATGCCGTGAGAACATCTCAAATACCAAGACATTCCACAATAATTAATAAGGTAGGTCAAAAGTATGTAACAAGGTAAAAATCATCTGAATTGAAAGGACCAATAAATATTCACTAACAAGCCATACTGCGATGTAGGTAACATGCACATATAATAAAAATAAGATTAAACTACAATACCATCACTTGCCTCAGACCAAACTTTCACAACCCCTTTAAGACAGAGCTTTGCCCTTCTGTGTAATTTTTGCTTGATCTCAGGCTAGAGAAACAAATACATATGTAAAATTAATGAAATGACCTACTGCATTAAAAATTATAATCACATCCAACCCTATGACCAAGTTCATGATCTTTTCCTCTCCGTTCTAGGGTTTTTCGATCATAATTCACCTAAAACTACAAATTCTATGGATGAACTAGGGAATTAATGAAAGGCGAGGATAAATTAAAAATTAATAATCAAACCCCATTCAATTCATGCATAATTTACTCCTTTGCACTAGAAACACCACTAAATTCATCCCTAAACCCTCCCCGAACTTTGTAAATTAATTACTCGAAGGCTAAATTATCAATTACTAGCTAACAGGGATAAAATTTCTACCTTTTCAAAGCCAAATAATGATAATCTGATAAAAGTCGCCCAAAATTGCGTCTCACTTGCCCCAAAACGCATTTTAGTAAAATAAACCATTTCGGAAAATTTGAAAAGAAATCTGCAACTTTCATCGCTATAGCGATACATGTCACAATAGTAGTCGTTAAGCAGGTTGACTGTCGCTTCGCTTAAGTGACATGAACATCACTCTGCTGTAGTGACATGCACGTCAGTATAGCGACATCGATGGGATGGATAGGTTTATACATAACGATGGAAATAGTCTTTACAACCATTCCACTATGGTAAAATTCCCACCTACACCTTGTAACTTTTCTCAAGCCCACACACATAATAACAGTAACTATAACTTCTTCACATCCCTAAAGAAAATCTGCACACAACACATTCCTGCAACACTATACAAACACACAACACATAAAAAGAAGAAGGGTGTACATACGCATGGACAGACTATATTTATATATACCAAAAAAACAAACAAAAGAAAAATTACAGAAGGAGAGAGAAAAAAACAAGAATATAAGTCGAAGTTATCGTTCTTGAAAGTTAGCTTTTCTAGCATTGAAAATCTGTAAATTGTTCATCAGTTTTTGTTGTTAGTAGAAAGGAAATTGAAGGTTCGTTCCCGTTAGTATTTCTCTTCTTTAATATTTTTATGTGATCGAAATTTTTATGAACAAATCATATGAGATGGATTAAAAAATTTCTGATTTTCAGTTGTTGAAAGTGAACTCTTAATTACATAGTTAAATATAACATGATTGAGTTTGTCTTTCATTTTAATAATATGTTACTAGTTATTTTTGTTAATTATTCAATAATGAAGTGATTTCGTGGAAACCTTTATTTTCAATAAATAGAATTTGCTAGTTATGTGATTAATTGACATTTGTCAAATTCCAGTATCAAGCTTTGTTAATTCGATAGTTATAATCTATAATTTGTTCAAATTAAAAGAAATGACATATTTATGAAAATATGTTAATTAATTATGAGCTGTAAAGGGGTTAAAAAAATTTGTATATAACAATGTTTCTTGACCGGTCAATTTATTTTCTACTTCGTGTCTATTTATTGTTTAGTAATGGTCAAAGCAAAGCAATTTTTAATTTATTATGATATTACATATTTCTTTAGTTATGTCGCTATATGACCACAACACCATGATACTTTTAATAATAGGTTAGTGAAATTGCTCGGGGAGGATAAACCATTCTTTTAAATATTTAGTTTGTTAAACACAACATATCCTACTTGGCTAATATTTCATTACACTAAATTTGTTCATGCATATAAAGTGTTGTTCACTGTTATGATTTGTAAGGGTCTAGACGTGTTCAAGTTATTTTGACATAAAAATGAATTAAGGCATGGCTAATATCAGGAAGGATATCTGTGCTGTTACACTCCTTTGCCCCTGGATCGAGTAATATTTGTGAGACATTGAATAAAGCTCCGATTAAAGAATAGGTAGGAAATAAGCATTAATATCAAGCCATATATACTCAGGATTACCCAAGAATAATTTAGTTGAAGCATTGGTTAATAAAACAATCGTGCTAGAATCACGGGACTCGAGGGGTATCTTATACCTTTTTTCTGATTAACATAATTTCTTATCCAGATTTTAGTTTCGTAGACCAATATTAAAGAGTATTTTTTTTATTAGGGATTCAATATAAGGTTACTTGGAACACCAAAACTTAATTTCAAGTGGAAACTCTATAAATAAATAGTCTTTTTTCAAAATATCACCTTAATTGGAGGAACACTTTTTGTCAAACCCAACTCTTAGTGGTATGGAGAAAAAATAAGGGGTGTGACATATGTCACGACCTAAAACTCGATCGTGAGGAAATATGTTGCACTTCCCACAATAGGTAAACCAAAACCCGTACATACAGATAACTGAAAAATATATGAAGTAAATATATGAAAATAACAATAGAATCAAAATCTCTATATCGAAATACAAGAAAACTATCTCAAAATTAGAAAGTCAAGAAGTACAAGCTTCTAATAAAAGTATGAGTACAACTGAGCATCTAAAATATTAAAGAAAAAAAAAGAGAGATGATATTATAAAGAAAACATAAATGAAATTTTCGAAAGCCACAGATCAGGTAGTAGCTAACTAGAATCTTGAAGATAGGATCCAAGAACAAATGGCAATCGACGTCCTAGAGCTCTGGACTAAGCACCTACCCATACAAGTGCAACAGAGACAAACATGTATGTCAAAACATATGTACTCAAAATCATCATTTTTCGATCCTAGCACAAAGCAATGGCGACGAACACCCAAATTCTAAACTACTCAGTATAACCTACACACATGAAAATAACGAGGTCATACTTAGGCTAACATGTAATAACAACACAAACACACACACACATACACACACACATCAACTCACCTATTCACACCAGCAAATCAAATATCAGTTTTAAACTAAGGAAAACAACTATCAAATAGGATCAAATAATCAAATACTATATTTCTCTACAGGTAAACTCATATTTATAAAATAACATCTTTCAAAGATAGTGAGAAAAGTATGGAAGAGTGTAATGCATATATTTTGTACACACCCACTGCTCTGTATAGCTAGCTGGGACTCATGGAGACTCGTGAGGTTCATGTATTAGGCATGCGTGCAACTCCATTCCCAATATAATATTATGTAGGTGTGCAACTCTGCTCCATATATGTGTATAAATAATTAATCGGCGTGCAACTCTAGTCCATGTATATATAAATAATGTGCAGGCGTGCAACTCTGATCCGAATAAAATGCACTCTATGACGTGTAGGCGTGTCACTCCTATCTCTAATGACAAGTATAAGATCAAGCATAGAATTTCATATGATGAGTCAATTCAACTTTTAGTTCAAGTTTATCTCTTCTAAAATTCCACAGTAGGTATACACATATTTATAATACTCAATAGAAAAAACCTAATTCATTCAACAGTTACTATGATAATTTGTCTCAAACTCTTAAAGAGGATTAAAATCAACAAGTAGATACAATACATAACAATCGTGCTAGCAAATAAGTAGAAAATAGTTCAATAAGACAATTAATTACTTAAAAGCATCACATAATATAGACACCCACATAGATTTTTGTTAACTCATCCATACGGGACCCCCAATCTATATTGCTTCCATACACATAAGAAACATATAACGTATCATACAAGAATCAAAAGAATCTAAACTTGCCATAAAAAAACACCCAAAATGTAGCTTTCCCTTCCAAATCTCCTCTGAACGAGGCCAAACTAGTCAAATATGGATTGTACATAAGAACACAAAATAAAAAAATACTCATATTCTTACACTTAAAGTTTGATGTAACAAGTCAACCCCAAGCCCCAAGTGCAAAACTAGAATTTTACCAGAATTTTTTTTATATAACTTAAGGCATTCAAATATGAAATTTTATCGAAAACAAAGTTGACGTTTGCCTTGAAATCATTAAAATACCTTCTTTTAACATCAACGGAAAACCCTAATTTTTCAAGTTAAAAAACCAAAATTTGATGATAAAAACATAAAATAATCATTAGAACTATTAAATATAGGTTTAGAAACTTAGTTAATGACGACATCTCAAAAAACCTCTTTAGAATCACTCAAAATCAAGTTCTCATGCTTCAAAAGTGGAGATATAGGGGCTTTGATTCATAAAAGATATTGAATAATTTATCTAGGTGATCCTTTATTGCAGTGAAAGATATAGCATCGTTACTGTGACCCTGACCTATACTCGGACCCCACTATCCCAATCCAACCATAACAAACACCATGAATGATTTGCCCCAGACACAGACCGGATCGCTAAGCCTTCACGATTGTAACATCCCTCCTCGTGATCATAATGACTACTAGAGATATACTTTTTGATCGTGATAGAAAGTTTGTGAGGATCAAGAAGAATTTCATGGCACTAGATATTAAAAAAACAACTTTTACAAGTCCAAAACTCCCTAATAGAATCTCAAATAATCATTCAGAATCACGCAACAACAATCCAATGATTCTACTAGCCTAAAATTAATATTTCGAACTAAGTGGAATCACCAGATTTAGCAATGCATCTCGTTATTAATAGATGTTCACTAAAATTTACTCTAGGACATAAAACTTCAACTTTCTAGCAAACTACATAAAATCTATGTGAATGACTCTAGATCCAAACCAACACTAGCTACTAGCATAAAACTATCATTCTAGAGTCAAAAAAATTAATTGAATCTTCATATGATGTGTAAATCTCTGAATGTTGACAAAAGTCCGTCATTCCAACTTAAAAACCTCTTAAAATGAAAAACTAACTTAAATTACTAGTATTCACCTCGAAAACCATTTCACCCACTCCCAGAGACTATAAGTACCACAACAAAACTATGAAAGAAGAAATGGTCAAAATGCATAAAATCCAAACTTTAATACGAGGGTTGTAACATAAAATCAAAATTTCTTTCCAAAATTAAAATTGAACATTGTCATTTTCGAGTGCTCTCTAATGCCACCACCATTAACTATACAATGCCCCATCACTAATGCTAGCATGGTCAGACCAGACACTAGCCAACCTTATGAGGTTGGTCAAAAACTATCACTCAATTCCCCAATAGTCTTCATAGAACTGTACCACCAAACTAGCTTAATAACCCCACCTTTCTATCCGAATGTATTATTTTGACTAGTGAGGAGATGACTCCTAAAATTTCTATTTGCCTGCTAATTTATCTAGATGTGATGAAGATTGAGGAGGCAAGAAATATCAAAATAAAGTTTATGGATCTTATGATACCAAATAATAATTCTCAACAAGGAAATAAAACCATTCATGATACTATAGAGAGTACGCTTGTGGAATATAACAATGGAGTACAAAAAGTTACATGGACTGAAGAAAAAGTTCAAAGATGAATGTATTAGAGGATTTACAGTTACCAATTATTGGAAAATTCTATTATAATTGGCCAGAACTAGAAAATTTGAGGATTCAAATACAAAAGCAATGTAAGGTTAAAGGTGGTTGCAAAATTCGGCTTCCGAGAAATAGGCATATTTTGATGTGTTGTAGCCTAATGGAGGATTTTAGAAACATGTTGTCAGAAAATATTTACTATAACATTGTCAAGGATGGTGTGACATCAAATGAAGAAACTCATTTATGATGCAAAGTTTGCATCCGATATAGAATCTACACAGGCGATGACATAAATTTCATTCAAGATTTGCTACCTATCTTTTTAGTAAAAGAATCATTATTTTCATTGCCTAATGTAGTAGGAAAGCCAATTCATTTGGACATGGCTATGATTAAAAAACTTGTCTTAGCTGTGCAAGAGTTACAGTCTAGGTTAATCTTGCTGCAAAATTACCATATTTCGTTGAGATAAAGGTGGCGAATAGTACGACCAAGGAGACTAGGTTGCAATCTGTAAAGATCCAACACGACATATTGCCTAAATATTGTCACACATGTGAATTGCAAGGATATGAGAAAGATGAATGTAGAATTTTACATCTGGAATTAAGAATGAAAATGATAAAAGATAAAAAAGAAAAGAAAGGAAAGAACAATGAGGAGATAACTAATACACCCATTCAAAGTAGATGCATAAATGAAAATGATAAAAGATACTAACTTCAGAAATTGAATAAAAATCTAACCACGGTGTTAGCATTGCTAACTATTTTGATATTCCACAAAATAATGTGAAGGAGGATACTAACAAACAGGTGGATAGTGGGATACTAACTAAAATTTTAGTTATCACGATCCAATCCTCAAGTCATGATGGCGCCTACCATAACCTACATTTAGGTAAGCCAACTCATAGTCTGGAACAACTAGTAATGAACAACTCAATAATATAAGGAAATGAATGTGGAATATATGAAATAATGATCAATACATAGAAGAATCCAAAAACCTGGTGGTATCAGTACATGAGCTTCTCATATAAAAAAAGAACAAAAGGGAAATATCAGGAAATATACACTAATACAACTTATCTCCAAATAAAACTTAGAGACTAGTCTAATACTTAAGAGAGAGATAAGTAATGTTCCAAATGTCCGGAGCTCACTCTAACTCTTTGAACCAAAGTTACTCTGCATGATGAAGACATCAATAACGATAACCCGTATCATGATCTGCAGGCTGCAGAAGTGTAGTATGAGTACCAAACGAATGGTACTCTGTAGGCTACTGCTAACTGAGCTCCAAAGATAAAGCAAATATATACATCATATAAATAAAATAGAAACTACACCGAAGAGTCTAGAAATCATATGACAAGTCAATGAGAATATAAAGAACAACTATCCTGTTCATGTCCAAGAGTCTAAGATAATGAAACTAAGGAAGTATTAGGGTGAACTATCCTCTTCCATCTACACTCAATATACGTCAATTCTATACCATATATCCCAGGTCAATATAGGAATAAAGAGGAAAAGAAAAACATCTTTGATAATGTCCAAGAAGAAAACACTATACAATATGAAATAAGCTCAGGTGTATTGGAACCCAAACCAAAGGTCTATCTAGATTGAAATAGATATTCCGAATAAGCTGGAGTAGTTGGAATTTGCATCCGAGATTATTTTAATGAAGTTTTTGTCCGGTGTCCATTTGAAACTAGTGAAGACTTCAAAACAAGAAATTGGCTTTAAAAAATAAATGAGCTGCCCAGTAATCGAACCGTCAGTCCCAACAATTCATAAATGACTTAAGTTAGATAAGGAGAAGCTCAAACAGTGAAGATAAGAATAAATATGAAAAACAACCTGAAGGGTCATTACAATATACACTACTAAACGGACTTTTATCCTCGAAATTCAACGAACATAAAGAATCTCAAAAGTTTGAAAGGATGAGGTACCGGCCCTGCATGTTTGAAGCATGACTTCCTAGATAACGTCAGTGGAGAGAAACACTTGCAAAAGATTTTTCCACAAGTATCCCTTTATGAACCAACACTCTCATTCTACTTCAAAAATAGTCTACTCAACTTAACCTCTAACTGACCTCCAGCTAAACTGAAAAGGCTAATGTATGCACATCTGAATCACATCACGCTGCTACCATCTATATATCCACATAAATCAACACAGGCTTATCCAAGCCAAAAGAAAACCAAGACATGAGTCATGAAACCGACTCTAAATCCAAAAATAACCTTCCTATAGATATTTGTACCTGCTATCTACTCCAAGCCAGGAGGAAAATCACTTGAGTCTCGTCCACACAGTCTCATCATAGAGAACTCAAAGAACTGAGGCTGATCAGCTGAAATTCCATAAGGAAAATATGACAATAAGCTCATAAGGCTCTATCTTGGCATACAAATGGAGATAATCATGGAATGAAATCCATGCCAATGTTGTAACCAATCCAGATGAAAATCAAACTAAAATCTCAAAATCCAAGGAATAATTACTCTTACCTGAATATTGCACTCCATGATGTCTTATCCAACGAGAATGAAGACATACTGAATCCAACTTGAGAACATTACTCCCGCTAAGTAAATCATCTAAACTTCCTAAATAAAACTGACACTCAAGGCCAAAACTGAAATAACCAATATGGGGCCCATGGGCTATCATCTGAACACTAATCAACTATAATCCAGCAGAAGTCTAGAAGACCAAATAGGAAACCACAGAATTGGCTCAACCAGCCTATAATAAAATTCAAAATGAAATAAGTCCAAAGCGAAGGCTGCATAACAACTCTACAACATCAAGCTGAAATCTCAATACCAAGGCTGAACCGCTCAATCTCAGATATCTAAATCAAAACTAAAAATTGGTAGGCATTAATGCTCTAAATCTATCATACTGCCAAATCGCTATTCAAAGGAGTCAAAATAAAAAATTTGAATGATAAGGCTATATCAATGTCAACTATCTCAAATCGACTCTAGTATATAGATCTGACATATCCAAGATAAAACATAACAAGCCACAGTCAAGATATATCTAAAGAGAAAAATCACCACAGGGATAACCATTGACTGATAACACAAGAAACCAACTCTATATCGTCTGGAGGGAATAAACTATAGTTGTAAAATAGTAATTATGCCAAAGGACAAATCATTGGCTTACAATACATATAACTCACTCCATATCTACTAGAGGGCATGAACTATCCAAGCATAATCAAAAACTTCCCAAGGATGAAAATCACACCAGAAATGGCAAAAGCTCTAGCAACTAAAAATGCAACTTAAGATGAAAACTATCGAATCCAATACTCCATCTAGGCAAAGAAATTGCCATAAGCAAATATCATCGAGAAGAATCACTCCACCAAGCCTCTAGGATGAACAAATGCTGAAATAGGGATTTCTTGAATCCACCCAAGAATAACATCATCGAAGAAGAAATACCAATCTCAAAACCAAGGTCAGAGTTAATACCACCACCAAAAAACCAGCAACTCAAGCTAAAGAGTTTTTAATTTTCTAACTTAAGAAGCGATCACAGGAAAGGTCACCTGCCTCTAAATTTCCAACTCCATAAGGTAAAATCGTATCACAATAGCAAAAGAGTATCTAATCGCCACACTAACAACAATGCAATTAATTATGAGGGAACGAACCCAACATACCTATGAGATGAATCCACGATATTTCAACATCAACATCAATATCACTATTGAATGAAAAAATAAACACAAACAAAGAATGAACCTTAAGATGGTCCATCTCATAAATGGGTTATATCAGAAGGATATCCAAAACAAAATCCTTTAAAACCTAAGACGCAAGTCTAAGGATCACAAACTCAAAAATAGGAAACATACCTAAATTGCCGACACAAACTCCCCAAAAACCACAAAGGGTCACTTAACTTTAATACTACAACACCCCCCCCCCTCTGAAATCAATCTAATACAACTCACCAAGAAGGAACATAATCAACCTCGCCACATTAGGGAAAAATAAATCATCAAATTGGGCTATATCTACTCAAGCCACCAAATAGTATCATAAGAAAATAAAAGCCTAACTAGTAACACTAGTCTATATAGCTACCCAACGAGAATCAAATTCACCATATAACAATATCTAGTAATAACATTAAGTAATATTAATAACCTCACACAGTGGTAGCAATAACAATAACAATATCAATGTCATTATATGGAATAGGCGGTACCAAAATAAATATCAATATCATGTACCACTCAATGACCAGAATAGGGATAATGTGCCAAGATAAATAGGACTCAAACCCAAAACCACACCCATAGGGAAAAAATATCAATGTAAATGTACTCCATCCACTACTAAAAGAAATAAGCCATGGAGTAGTAACATAATCATGGATTTAACAATAACGTACATAATGATCGATATAAATTCATCAAGGCATATAATTATCAATGCGTATGAAAACCTTTATACACATAGTAACAGATAAATGCGGAAAATAAAAGTACAATAATCATAGTGACATTCTTAGTCACATGCCTACCAGGCATAGGAAAATAAATCTGAATGGGTCCAACTCGGACCAACTGACTGAATTATCAACTTAGGCGCCAAGCCCACCATCTCTAACTGAAGATTCCACAATATCATGAGATAGTCTAAAGAAGTTTAATGACTAGAATCTTATGTTAGGGACACTCCCTAGACTTTTTGTTGGTCTCCTACAGTCATAGCAATTTTGGAAGCATCAATATGAAGAGAACATAATCTACGCCCAAATGGCTGGCAAACTGGCGTTGAGAGAAATTCACAAATTATGTCCAAACTTCCAAAATCACAGCCTATCTTAGGAACTTAGGCTGGCAGGGAATACATGCTATCTCTAGTTGATCACCAATCTCATATAAGGGGCATTCTCTGAACCAATATATCATCATAATACAACCGAACCAAATCTTAAAATACTTCGAGATACTGCCTTTGAAAATCCAGAATGGTTACCATGGCCCAAAGAACTATACTACACTCCACAAGTCTGATGGAGACTTTTTCCAAATCCTTTTTGGCTGCCACTGAGGATCTTTTATATCTATCTCTGACCCTCTAGTCGGATGTTGTTTTGAAATTTTGGAGTTTGCACCGATCCACAGGACTCTACTAACACTTAGCTCTTGTACTAATACACCAATGAAACCTAGGCTTTGATACAAATTTGTCATGACCCAATTTCCTCAGGTTATGATGGCGCCTATCATAACCCACCGGTAGGAAAGCCAACTCGTAGTATGAAACAGTTAGTAATAGACTACTAAGTAATATAAGGAAAAGAATACAGAATATGTGAAATAAAGATCAATATATAGAATAATCCCAAAACTTGGTGGTATAAGTAAGAGAGCTTTTAATATAAAAAGAGAACAAAAGTGAAATATCAAGAGATACATACTAATACAAATTATCTCCAAATACAACATACAGACTAGTCTAACACATAAGGGAGAGATAAGTAATGCTCCGAACATCAGGAGCCCACTCTAAGTCTCTGAACCAGGGCTGCTCTACATGATGCACACATTAATAATGATAACCCATACTACAATCTGCAGACTGCAGAATTGTAGTATGAGTACCAAATGAATGGTACTCAGTAGGCTACTACCAACTAAGCTCCAAAGATAAAGCAAATATATACAACATATAAATAGAATGGAAACTACACCCAAGAGTCTAGAAATCATATGACAAGTTAATAAGATAATAAAGAACAACTATCATGTTCATGTCCAAGAGTCTAACATACTAAAACTAAGGATTTATCAAGATGAACTATCCTGTTCCAATTATATTCAATATATGTCAATGCTATACCATATATACCAGGTCAATAGAGGAATAAAGAGCAGAAGAAAAATATATATAGTAATATACAAGGCAAAGAAATGACTATATATATAGGTATATATTCATATAAATGCGAGGTCAATTTAAAACATAACCAATATCACCATTTTCTCATTTTGAGACCTCATTATAATATAATTGGTATTTAAATACAACCATACTTGGGGTTTCTAATCCATATGGCTAGACATGAAATAATCGTGCATCGTAATGCAAATATACGATAGGAGAGGCCAAAGAAATACCTCAAATATTGATACCGGATCAAAGACCAATCCATAATAATCTAGCCATAATAATGACCATAAAAATGATAACAACAATATCAATAATAATGTGACTAATCAGCTATTCCGAAAAACCAAATACCTAGTAGAGAATATGCATACCCCATCGCCCCAGTCTCAGAACCTCCAATCAACATACAATAACATAAGGTATATTCTTCACCCATATCTATGCAACCGTCCCATACCAGTTGATAGGCATAGATGCATATTGGTGATAGAAAATGCATATGCAGGAATGAATGCAAAGTACATAATCAATATTAGAAATCATCATAATCGTCCTTATCGCGACCATCATCATTGAAATAAACCTCCATCCTTGTCGGGTATCAATATATCATCAATATATCCTCTAACCTTGTCGGGTATCAACATCATCATAACAACATTCTTCGGTCTTGTTGGTTATCAATAGTATCCTCTGTCTTTTCTAGATATCAATATCATCACAATAGTATCCTCCAACCTTATCGGATATCAATATCATTATAATAACATCCTCCGGCCTTGTCGGGTATCAATATCACCACAATAGTGTTCTTTGGCCTTGCCAGTTAACAATATCATCATAATAGTATCCTCCGACCTTGTCGGGTATCAATATCATCACAATTACCATTACCAAATAGAATACACTAAAATACTCATAAATATACACATATCACCAGAGAATATCTATCTTGTCAATACTTCCTAGCTACTCGTTATTAGTTAACCAACACTTATTAAAATTACTAGTTCACTAGTCATCACATAACCTCTAGTTATTAGCCTAAATATTATCCTTACTCACAGGATATCAACTAACAACTATTTATTAATTAGCCAATATCTATCATCAAGTCAAGGTTCATCACTAGACCAAAACAACCATTTATCCACCACTCATTATTATAAACTAATCATTCTATGTTCATTAATAATTACTAGACAACGCCTTACTAATTGTCAGCTAAACATCTTTTATTAACTGACACCATTCATTAACTAACCATTGTTAGCTACTATGTTTTAAATAATCAAGATTCATTAACTAATACATTAGATTCCTAGACATCAAGTGCTATTGTCCCCTAATAGATAAATAGTTACCACATAGCTTAATCGTCTAACAAGAAGAGCAGTCATAACATCATATTTAAGCTATATTCACATTATTTATAATGGTAAATAATCATGAATGTATCAAATCTATGCATACCATCACCAATATTCAATCAATTGAATAATAAGCATCATACTGCATGTTCCTCCATCCCATATCGGAGAGATGTGTATACAAACATATACATATTCATAAACTGTAATAATATTATTTATAATGATAAAAACTTTGTGGCTATTCAATCAATATCATAAGATGACCCTTGGCCCATTACTTTACCTAAAATAATCGCAACATCATAATCACGGCCTTAGGCCCTTACACATATCCTGGACTTATATCAATAATCATATTTATAAGCCGTAGCAATCTCTAATCATCTCACATATAGGATATATCTCACATATATGAGGTATAATATAAATAAACATGTAATCATCTCTCATATAAGAGGCATTTCACATCTATGAGACATAATATATATCGACATGTAATTGTCTATAGGATATCTTATATCAATAGGTCATATATCATGACTATGGGGAATATCGCTTCTTTAGTCCAATTTACATATCTAAGAGGAATATCATCTCTTTAGGCCCAACAATTATGACTAAAGAAAATAACAACTCTATAGGCCAATCATCAAGTCTAAGAGGAAATATCATCTCTATAGGCCAATCATCAAGTATAAGAGGAAATAGCATCTCTATAGTCCATCATCAAGTATAAGAAAATAGCATCTTTATAGGCTACATAATGTATCTAGGAGGAATATCATCTCTAAATGCCCAATATCACATCTACAAGGATTATCATAATAATAACTCAAAAGCCACAATCTGGGAACATCAATACAAGTTACCAAGTTATGAATTAACCTTATTTTAAGGTTTAATAGCCTCGTCTATGTCTAACATCCACACTAAGTCCATTAGACTTAAAACAAGCTTAGGCTTAAGTGGGCCGAACGATCCCTCTTCTAACCCACAATTTCCATAAATAGGCATACTATGCCCCAAACTAGGGTAAGGTATCTAGTTCATCTTCTAAATGTTAAGTAAGATTTATTCAAGCCTAATATAGAAACCTAGACTAGAAACAAGGGTACTCTAGTCAAGTCCACCCAACTTACAGTTTCAAGACCACCACACTAGCCCAATAAAGCTAAATATACAAATCATGCTTCAAATTCTAAAACCATATTTCGAATATATCATTATATCATATCCATGCTATGACTAATCTAAACTAAAGATGAAAGGCAATAAGATACAAAAAGGTTATAAACATGACATCTTACGGTTCCAAAACCCTCATCTAATTCTCAAACATCAACAATCAAGGCCAATTTATCCTACTCAGAATCAAGCCTAACATCCATATTCACACGCAACATATATCACACATCATCTATGAAGAAAAGTAGACAAAGCCTACCTCAAGGCCAAACTACAAAACCTCACTTCATGCACCGTAAGCTCGCCTTCACTTTACAATCCTTAAAATGCCATCACACTATAAAAACCATAATCTATTGATCAATACGAGTCTAATGATACCTATATTGCACTATTGTGCTTCAAGTCTAAAAAAATACTAAAGACCCAAGTGGGTCACATACATAGATAACGAGTTACCGAAACCAACCCAATATTCACACATGAATAAGGAATCATAACCCTCAAAGAATGGGTGAAAACTAAGCATACTTGGGCTAAAATCAAGACCTAAGATAAATTGAGGTTTTGGGTCCAAACTAAGAAATTCAAGCATGAATTTAAGAAATTCTTACCTTAATCTTGAAGATAATCACGATTCAAGATGATAATTAAGCTCCTAAGTCACCCCCATGAACGATTTTGAGTTATTACACTCATTTTGGGGTTTTCTAGGTCTAAATGGTGAAGGGGAATGTCCCAAACGCATCCTGGGGCCTTAATATATCCCCTTAACCAAAGAGATGCCGCCATCGCGGTCATACATGCCACAATTGCGCTACCCACAATTGCACACTCTTGGCCATGAACGCGGTTCTACTAGATGATAGTAAACTCAAAAATAAGTTTTTGACCCTCGAAACTCATCCGAACCACATTTCAAATACATTGGAATCATCAAAATTTGTACCGGATTTCATTTAGGCAAAAATTAGAGACCACACCTATAGTTTCATGACTTTATAAAATTTGCTCAATAGCCCAAAATATGTCCGGGAGCCTTGGGACCTGAACCAAGGGTCTCCCTATCCGATAATTGATGTTCGGGATGCAATGGAAAAGTCTAATTTTCAATCTTAGGTCGCTTTGACCAAATATGGGTCCCACACCCATTGTTTCTAATTTTCAACTTTCCGACCAATAGGTTGAAATGAGCTCGGGTGCTTTAGGATCTGAACCAAAGGTCTACCTAGACTAAAATCAATATTCTGGATTTACTGGAGTAGTCATAATTTGCATCCGAGACTGTTTCACTGCTTTTTCTTGGTGGCCATTTGGAATCAACGAATACTTCAAAAATGGGAATTGGCTCGAAAAACCAAAGAAACAACCCGATAACTGAATTGTCAGTCCCAGTAAGACACAAATGACTTAGGGAAGCTATGGAGAATCTCAAACGGTGAAGATATGCATAAATATAAAAAATAACCTAAAGGGTAAAATTACAAGGTGGCAGGTTATCATTAGAAGCAACAACATAAAGAAAATGTTATAGCTAGTAATGACATGCAGAATTTAGATGCTAACAATAACAAGCAGGGTGAACTGGAAAGGTCCTTAAAAACAACTGTGATGATAATGCGACATATATGCACGATAAAATGAATAAAATAAATAATGAAGTAGAGAAAGATATACAAAGAAATAAGAATAGCAACAAAAAGAAAAGTGTCAGCAACAACAAAATTCATAAAGCTAATACATCAGTTGATTCACTTAGATCATATCAAGACAACAATATTAGTAACAATGAGAATAAAGGGCTGGAGTTAAGTATCACCTGTAACAATGGGAAAATTACTGGTGTATTTCTAAAAACATCTAGTAATTAAATATTGCAGAAGTAAATAATGTAGAGGAAAAACTAGCTAATGCCACTTAACATGACCCTTTAAGTGTGGACACCACTTTGACAAGTGTAAATGATTTAATTGGGACTGATCAATCTATAATAGAGACAAAGATATTAGAAATGTCATCAGATGAGGTTCAAGATATTATTGTTATGCAAAACCAATTCCAGAAAATAAGAAAGCTTCCCCTGTGAAGAAATTACATAAAATAATATCTCACAAGTGTAATGAGACAAAGGAAATAGACCACTATATCAACAATTGTGAAGGAAATATTGAAGATAAAGAGGAAGAGAGCAACCAACATAACTTAAAATCAGTTATAAAGAAAACTAGTCTATCTCTACGAACACATTCAAAGATGAAGAAAACCAAAGGCAAAATAGAATTGCAATAACCCATTAGAGTGTTACCTAAAAGGGAAGTCAAGTTATCTAATAACTGATAATAAAAGCTTTATTATA
>JAPEIP010000008.1:195253978-195294913 GCA_026120095.1 Capsicum chinense | reverse complement strand
AATTTTTCAATCAATTTGGGGGAAGGTCTAAAGACCAAAACCATACTGTCAAAACTTCTAAAATATGATTATATTCATAAATCTTAAAAACCCCTTTCTTAAAATCATAATTTCTATGCCCATGAGATTTTAGAAAAACCCTGCGTACCTTACTCTCGGAGAATAATGGGTAATTCTTGAAGCTTACAAATTGCGGATTTCAAATCTTCACTGGCTTTTGAAAACCCACAGTTGAATCTTGAGATATTTGGGTTTTTAATTTGAAACCCTAGGGTGAGTTCTTATGAATTTTTGGGGAAAATATGAGTAATGTGGTCACTTGGAAATATAATCTCGTGTTTAAGATGATAAGGGGGTGGGAATTATCCAAAATACACTTACTGAGATAGAGTAAAAATTACAATTGGGTGCCCAATTTTATGGGCCACCGCGATGCGCCACAATCACGGTGGATCATTGGAAATTGATAAATGGGATTTTTATGGCCTTTGCGATGTGGAGCCATCGCATTTCCCACTGGTTGGGAACTAGGACTTTAGCGCAATGCACCACCATCGTGCTAGGCTACTGGAATTTGACAATTGTTAAATAGGCCCCCTCCGCATCGCGCCAAGCACAAAAATGATGGTGTTTTACGACTAGCACAAAAAATAGCCCTAACTCCTTCACTGAGTGTCCGTTTTTGATGAATCTTATATCGACGGAAAGCTTATTCAGTCACCAACATAATTAGAAGGTAAAAATCTAAGGAATTGCATAGGAAAATAAGTATAATCATTCTAGAAGCCAATGCTTGATACTTTTAGGACAAAATTCTAGTTAGGAAAATCTTTGGGTCATTACAATAAAGCTAGTAAATCCATATGATGAGGAAGATTATGGTATTAAAGAACTCATTTCTTTTTAAAGGTATGGCATTGATAAAAGATGACAATCAAGGACAAATTAATGCAAAAAAGAATGTTGAAGGTGATGGTGATTCAAGATCTCAGTCATAAACCCCAACTCTAGTTGAAGAACAATAAGAAGGGTCTATTCAAAATATTCAGGGATCTGGTCCCAGCAAAACTTATCTCAGAAGGTCAAACTAGAGGCACAAATCTTCTCACACCTTGACATTTTGACTTTACCTTTGGAGACTAAGTCCAAACAAGAGGTTAAGTCAGAAATTTCATGGTTTTCTCAGCATTCCTATCCTAAAGTGAGCACAAAAATATAAAAAATGTTCTAAAGATTCTAACCGATTTAATGCAATGCAAAAAGAACCTTGGAAATTTAAATAACGTTAAGTCTGGGACCTGGTACCCAGACCCATTATCAGAACAAATTTTTGTAACAAAGTGATGGACTAAAGCAAACAAGTTGAGGTTGTGATTGATAAAATTAACCTGACCTCTCAATAAATCAGTTTCTCTTCCTAAATTTGGCTATGATCAGGAGACAGGTATCCTTGGTAAGGAAAGTAAATATTCATCTAGCTTAGTACTATATATTTGTAGGTATACACCCATGGGAAAAACTTTGGAAGAGGAAAAATGTGACCTGCATAAATCTGAGGATTCTCTTAAGAAAGAGAGAGACATATTCCCATCTCTCAAGTTAGTATCAAATCAGTGTACTTTAATAATCATAAAATTATACTTAAAAGGTCATGCATCTTCTCTCATTTGAGTAAAAACTATTATTTTATAACAATGTGAAGAGTCACACCTATTAAATTCAAACACATCATTTCAAGAAGGCCACTTTTTAGTGACAATGATCACCTCACTCATATCACTAATCAAATTTATCTCTTTTTATTCTTTTCCAAAATTAACTTAAATCACCTTCTTCAATCATCCTTCATCTTTGAGTTAAACTAGTCTCATTCACTCTCTATTACTAAAATTCAAAATAGCAAATATTTTGACTTTCTCAAAACTAGTTAAAGATCCTAAAGTCGATAAAGATTCAGAAAATCAGGCAGAACAATCCAAAATTAAACCATCTGTTCCTTTAAAACAAAAACCCATCAAAGAAATTTTTTCGAGTCCTCAATAAGAGCCTATGTGAACTTTACCAGAAATTCTAAAACTCCTAATGGAGTCTGTCCCCATCAAAACTTCCTTAACCATCAAAATTTCTGCTGAGTCAACCTTTGTAAAGGATTTAAATCAAGGTTTTGGCTCACCAATTAAACAAGAAATCTTTTAATTCAAAATTCCTTATTTCTCAGAAGAACCTAAATTATTTGAAAACTCTCAAATTCCCATTACTTCTAAAGAATAATAAAATAGAAAATTCTTAGAAACCCTTCTAGTACCTGGTTCCCTTACTCCCTCTGAGTCAAACCCCATCTTTTCCAACTGTGTGAAAATGAAATACCATGAAGAGGTCTGATCTTTCTAGCAGTGAAAATTGTGTAGCTGAAAATTTACTGTTGCTTGCATATGAAATACCATAAAGAGGTATCGTATGTCCCTCCCAATAGTTTCCAATCATGATTTTTAAAGGGGTATATAAGTCTTTTCCCACTCTTTTAACCCTAAAACCACATCATTTTGGATATCTGCAAGAGTCATTATTAGGGTAACTATTACCCTACACCCTCATTAATTAGGGAAAAAAATCCAATACTTAGTTTCAAAATATAAAAGAGGTGATTCTTTTTTCCCAAGGCATAGGTAGGGTTCATCTTCCTTAGGAATCAAACTTTAAGGAATTATTTAGGTTATCATTTCCAAGTATGCGGGATTTCATCAATGTGTCTCTTTCACCCATTGAGTCTTGAAGTTAACACAACTCTTTTATTCTGTTCTATTTAAAATTTAGGGTTTATAAATGTTGGTAAATTCATTGACATCTTAGTATTTTTGGTTTCATTGAGTTATAGTCCCAATTTTAGCACAAAATTCACTGTTATTACTTGACCATGATTTGAAACCCTATTTACATTGTAAAATCCATGATTGTTGGACTTGAGTCATTAAGTTTATAAATTCACTCAGTTTATAAAATTAATAGAATAGTTCATTCTTCAGAAATGGTGGGTTATGAATGCCCGATGACCTAGGATTTCATGCATAAGCTTTTGGATGATATATTCCCTAGTTTGCATGTTTTGAATACTTTTTTAGATAATGCATTTATTTCAGTCTTTAAATTATTATAATCGTTGAGAATTATAGTTATTGTTGGTTGGATTCCTTTGAATATTTATTTCATTATTCATTTTAGTTTCCACTTAAGTGTTTTATTAGTTATGATCAATATTTCCAGTGGTTTGCCAAGCCATAGGTTAGCTTGGGGTCACTTGTGATTCTAAGCACCTTGTTATCTCTAGGGGTATTCTTGGATTGAAAAAAAAAAACATATCTGAAAATATTTTATTGGATCAAGAAATCATCACTGACATCAAAAGGAGGGGAAAGACTACCAATGTAGTTATCAAGCTTAAGATGGCCAAGGCATATGAAAGGGTTGAATAGTATTGCTTAATAAAGTTGCTAGAAAAAATTGGTTATGATAGCAAAGCAGTGGACAAAATATGGAGGTTGATTACTAATAAATGGCATTCTATACTGATTAATTAGCAAGATTATGATTTCATTCACTCAACTAGAGGTAAAAAGTAGGGGATCCATTATTATTTGTACTTTTTATTCTAGTTTCTGTGGTATTGTCTAAAACCTTGAGTGAATTTATTAGGAAAAATGATTTAAGGGTTTTGTAATTCCAAAATAGAGTGAATAGATAACTTATCTAGCTTATGCAGATGATACCATTATTTTGCAGCTCTGCAAACAATATGTCCATAATTGATTATGCAAACACTTCGAGACTATTGATGCAATCAGGATAGAATCTTAGAAAGGAAATTTTTTATTTTATGTGTATTATAAGATTTGTAGAGCCATTGTGCAAGAGATAAAATATGTTACCAGATTCATAAGAAGTAAGTTACTATTCACTTAATTAGGCATCCCAATGGTCCATGATAGGAAAGAAAAAAAGTTATTTTTGAGTAGTTATAAAGAAAGTTCAAAATATGTTGCAGTCTTGGAAGGGAAAGGTGTTATCTATTAGAGGTAAGTATGTTCTTATAAAGAGTGTGCTACTGAATATTGTTCTTTACTCTCTTTCTATCATATATCCTCTATTATGATCGTGTAGGTCATTTTACATATTTTCACTTATTTTCACTGTTATAGCTTCTCTATACCTTCCCCAAGTTATTTATTACTTGATGGGACTGATAACATAGCTATAGGGCAGTTCATCTAGTTTTAGAGCAATTTTTTTTGTCTTCATTGGTTCCAAATGGCCACGATAAAAAATATAGTCAAACAAACTCATATTCAAATTCTAACCATTCCAGTAACTCCAAAATATCAATTTTAGGCTAAGAGGCCTCTTGGTTTAGTTCCTGAGGCCTCGAGCTCATTTTGATCTATTGATCAAAAGGTTAAGAAAATGGAATATAGGTGTGGAACCCACTTTTTGTTGAAATGGACTCTGATGGAAATTTCAACTGCACCATTAAGTCCATAATGTTATGGTTGCATAGTTCATTTATGTATATAGGATTCTGAATGAATCCCGAGGGCTTGACAGTGACTTGAAAAATTCTAAGTCTCAACTCTATCTGGTGCATCACTATTAGTGATGGTTTAGGACGCGAATGCCATTCACTTGAGTAGGGTAGCAGAATCCACAATTGTGGGGATAAGTGTTAAAATCATAATTAACTTAGACAACCACAATATACGATGATCGTGAGGTACCGAGTCATGATAGCGATACTCAAGCACATAGGATGGGTATAAATAATCCCTTTTTAGCTTATTTTTGCCATTCTGCATCTATTTAAAGAGAGCTAACACCCTAAATAATAAGGTAGCTTAGTACTGAAGCTTTTGGGTGATTTAGGAGCTTGACTAACACTTGATTTTGTCATTCTTCTTTAATTTGTGGTAAGATTACACTTTTCATAGTAGATTTCTCACATTTCTAATTCAAAATCCCTAAACTTTGGAGGCTTGATTTTGGCCCTAAATTAGCTTAGATTTTACCTATTTTGAGGGTAATGACTTGTTGAGCATGAGAAAATATTAGGTTTGTTTTAGAAAATGTGATTTTCCATAAATAGAATCCACATAAGATTTTAGTGTAATTTTTGGATCCTAGCACAATGGTGCAATATGGGCATCTTAATTCTAGTATTAATGAGTAGAATGTGAATTTTATAGATTAGCATCTTATGAAAGATTCTCGGTAGAAAAAATGGTGATTTATAAGATCCTTTGAGCATTTTTCAATGCCGAGGTAGGATAGGCTTCCTCTCCTTGTAGATTGATCTAGTTCATAATATTCTTATGATATTGTGTTGGATTTTTGATGGTATTTAGTTATTGGAAATGAAATTGTCAATCTTTAAGGTTGATTGGACCTTTAGGCTATTTTGGACCTTTAGGTGTGGAATAGATGTCATGGTTTAGCATGATTTGGGTGAATTGGGCATCGTGGTATGTAAATAGATTGGGGATGCCTTGATTATTCAAGGTTGGTGAGTTCACTCTAGTTATTCATGTTAGAGTAGAATTTATCCTAATTGCTTAAGTTAGGAGAAGTGACTTGGTAGTGGATCATGTTTGGGGAAAATATTTAGATTCTAGCACTACTAATGGCTAGCTTAACATCTAGGACTGAGTTTGGAAATGATAACCAAGTCCAAGTTTGACTTTTTATGGTAAAGGATTTCAGAGATTTAGAAGTGGGCTCTTTGACCCACCTTAGTTCAATACTTGTGATAGTTATTGAAGACCTTTTGAGATGTGTGTACACATCTAGAAAATATTTAGTGCAGTGATATTGAGATGAATTGGTACTTTATGGTTATAGTGGGTTCATGTTATGATTAAGTTATTGATTAAGCTAAGGATGGGCTAGTGAGTATTCTATTGAATTAACTATTGAATATTCCATTTAATAAGCCATTGATTATGATATCGATTAAACCATTTCTTAGGCTATTGACCATATTAGTGCTCATGCTATTGAGTATGCTTGTGACCACATTATTTGTCAAGCTTTTGAAAATGCTTATCGACTATATTAGCAATTATGATATTGATTATGCTAAAGATCATGCCTAATTACAATATTAGCAATAATGACATTGATTAGGCCAAAGATCATGCTTATTTACTATATTAAAGATTTTCTATTCATGATACGAAATATCATGCCTATTTACTATATATGTGATTATGAAATTGATTATGCTAAAGCTCATGCTTATTTACTATATTAGAAAAAGTGTCATTCATTATGCTAAAGAGCATGCTTATTGACTATATTAGCAATTATGCTATTCATTATGCTAAAGATCATGATTATTTTGCTATATTAGCAATTATTCAGAAAGTCATGCTTTTTTACTATATTAGTGATTATGCTAAAGATCATTACTATTGACTATATTAATGATTGTGCTATGGATTAAACTAAAGGTCATGCTTATTTTTCATATTAGCGATTATTCTATTGATTATTCTAAAAGTCATGCTTATTTACTATATTAGCGATTATGCTAACGGCCATTTTTATAAGAGCTTTAGTATATTACACTTCTCATTTAATTCACTTCAAACAACCACTTTCCACCACTTTTGTCTACACTTTTATTTTGTCTTTCCCCATCTCATTAATCTCATTCGCATACAATATAGGAGGGAGCGTTGTCTATTAATTTCCAATTAAAATTTCTTTCACTACCAACAACAACACATCAATTGTACACACCAATAACTATTACTTTGGGGCCTTAATTTCACCTTTCTCCTACTTGAATTTCAAACTCCTTAACTTAAATTAAATTTTAACTAAACCTCTTAGGAGCTTTGGATCAAATTAAGGTCAATCAAATAAGTAGATACAAGTTACATATGAGGTTGCCAAAAAAAAATAAGCTAAAGGCTCAATGGGGCTAGCTAGGATTATGCATAATGGTCGGTTAGAAAAAGGGTATAAACATGGGTATCAAAGAAATGCGTATATAATCTCCTAAATCCACACTCTTTATTTCTATTTGCATACACACCAGTAAAGTTCAAGACATAACATGCACCAAGGAATATGCAACAACCTCACACACACATGGTACATGCTCAACACAAGTCGGATCCTTATAAACTCTTAACCAAACAATCACATGAATTCAATCATTAAGTCAACAAGTACAAGAGTCAAAATTATGAGCCTAGCAGTCTCAAAAGTAGTAATTCATACAATAAAGACGATTCAACAACTAAAACACTTACATCATGCAGTCAAATATCGCACCAACAAGAACATCCCACTTATCCTAACATAAATTTTTTTTAAAATTACCTAAAAATAGGAATTTCCCCACCCCACACATAAAATCTACTTTGTCCCAAAAATGTACTTAAAAGTAGAGGTAGAAATACTCCTTGAGGCAGCTAGGCCTAGCTAGTAATATCTTTATTCATTAAGATGGTTGTGGGACCCCACACTTATTCTTCTCCATGCTCCTTAGCTCAAGTTTTTAGTTCTCAAACTTCCCATCAACCTTTGACTCACCAAAAAAAAAATAACTATTGAATTAACAACTAACATACTAAAAAAAATCCCTTAACTTGGGTTGCCTCCAAAACATTGCCTGATTTAGTGTCGCGGCATAACCCAATCAACTTTTTCCTCCACCGTGATAATATAAATTTTATCCCCAACCACACATCATTATTTTTTATTTGCTTATAGGTTGGTGGTACAAAGATGAAGGAATCGAGTTATGTATGGTGAGTGCTAATCCACTTGGCCTTTAAGTGAGGTATGTTTTTATGGTCTTTATCTTGTGCAAAACTAAGAATATAGGATTCTTGTCGCTCATCTTCACACTCTTCCATTATTTCAAATAACTCCATAGAAATGTCATCATCTAAACATAATGTAGAAAAGTTCTTTGAATTAGGACCAACCAATTCCACTTCAAAATTTAAAACAACCATAACACATTCAGTTTTATTCACCTTCTCAATTTCAGTCTCAAGAGAAAGATGATAGTTGAATTGCTGAAATTCTTGTGTTTTCTCCACAAATTGGCTAGTACCCTCATTTTATTTTCTCAATCTTTGTGGAGATGATGGTGGTTGTATCTCCTTAACCTATTCAGCAACCTTAGCTTTTGAGTACTCAGACTTTCTTAAATTATTAGCAACATTTTTTGCAACTGGTTGGGGAGTCAACTCTTTATCTACCTCCTTAGTTGTCTTTTGAGATTCTTCATTGAGCTCTTTACCATTTCTCAAAGTGATTTACATTACATCTTTAGGAGGTTCAGTGTCACTTGGAAAATCAGCATAAGAATTGGCATTTTGTGCCAGCTATTTTTTCCCAACCGATTCTCCACTTGCTTCAGAATTATTTGCTGATTTTTATGTTCAAGAGCTAACTGTTCTTGGGTGGCCATGAACTTTGTTAACATTTTCTCTATGTTACTGGCCTGTGTGTTTTTCTATTGCTGGTAAAACTGCTGATGTTGGTTGTTCCATGATTAAATTGGTGGCTGAGTCTGCCACTTTTGATTGTAGGAGTTCCCATAATATAGCCGTTGAGCATCACTCACAAACAATATTTACTTAGGATTAGCAAAACACATAGTTTTAGTATGAACACTATTGCCACAAACCTCACACCAACCTGTGGTCTGCTCCACGATAGGATAATATCCACCTCATAGTGTGATGGTCCCATCCACGTGCTTTCATTAGTATCTAGACAAAAAGCCTCTTGATAAGGTCCTCCACAAAAACAACAAAATTCGTCATCACTGGAAAACCATCTATCCCAGGCTGACATATCAAGAAATATAATTAAAAAATTAAAAGAAAATAAAAATAAAAAAAATACTAAACTATGTACAACTCAATATAGCTAAACTAAAAATAAGATAGTTGCCCAGTTAGAATTCCGCAGCAACAGCACCAAAAAGTTGGCATGCCCAAGCACATACATAAGTGTATGTAGTCTTACCAAGTAGTAAAGTTGCCCTTTAGAAGACAAGTATCGATCCCATCGGGACTTGTTTTAAAAACTATAGAATTCAAGTTTAATGATTAAGATTAAATTTGTGAAAACAGGACAAAAAGAGTTTTAGAGTTATAATTAAAAGTAAATTAAAACAATATGGTAATTGAAGTTCTTGGACTATCAATGGAGAGAAACCAAGGGTTAAGGATCTACGAACAATCATATTAAGATATTGAACTTCATTGGTTATAATACTTATTTTGGTTTTTTATTATCAAGGTTTATCCCGATTCTCTTATCTTCTACCTAATAGACAATACAACTACATCATTAAGCGGGGATGCAATAATCCATTTAGATGTATTAAAGTGTCATCCTGTAAGTGAACCATACAAGGATTCTAGGTATATCCATATCCTAGACGCTAATTGAAATCCCTTATTTTATAAAAGAATAAAAACCTTACCTAATTTACCCTCACATTCTATCCTCTTATTCCCCCTCCCGAGTTCACAAAGATAAAAATGGATGTATAATAAGGGTAGATAATCCTTAAAATAGTTATAACAAGGATAATAAACAACCAAATATGATATAAAATCAAAACCAAATTAATTAAAAGAAATAGTAATCATGTTCTTGGCCTTAACCACGGAAAGGGTCTTTTAACAAATCATGGAATAACCGTAATCAAGATAACTTAATACATTATCAAATACATAAGTAATATTAATTAATGAAATAAGAACCCTATTTAAAGTGTTTTACATCCCCTCTCTAATTTTCAAAGTCGTCCAATGTGTCTAACATTAAGTTCAAGTGTCCTATTTATAGGAGGACAAAACTACCGAAATTGACCTAGGGTCCTCATTATGGAGCTCATAAAGGGAACTAGGGTGTACGATGCACCCTAGTCATGTAGAAACAATATTTTGGGTCATTTTAATCTCTCTTGGTGTATCACTCTCCCTATATCAACGGAATGGGTCATCAACGCACCAAGGACATCCAAAGTGTCTATGTTACGTCAATACTTGTCCCATGCTTTTGTTGATCCATTCCAATCCTTTTTTTGTTGTTTACACTTGATTTCAAACTTTTATATCTTTCATATATCATCCAACAAAACTCTCCAAGAATCATATATCATTAAAAACCACAAATTAGAGCTCAAAACAACACACAATCAATATTGGTGAACTAGAAACTTAAGCTAAGAACTAGTTTCGTCCTATTAACCTTTAGCTTAGTGTTTTGACTTTTGACTTGATTTGATTGAACCTTCAACACAAGAAACAATTTATTCTACTAATAAATACACAATAATAACAGTAGGAACTCATTATGCACTTTAGAATTATCGAGATCAACTAGAACAACACCTAGGTTAAGCTAGTAACACTAGTTTTCTCGTTTTCACCCTAAGTGACCGATTTAAGTACAAAATTGTTTGTAAAAAACATTAAACATTGTAATCAAATTCACTTATATTTATAATTATATCATATTTAACACACTAAGAATGCAAGGTGTCCTCAAAACAAGGCTAAATAAGCTCGGATAACAATACTGAGGTGCATAAATCCACCTCAGATCAGTAGATAGACTTTTACTTAAGAGACCTAGTTGGGGGACTTGGTTGCTAAAGAGAACTCTTGGATTCTTAAGAATCCTTCATTAAAGAGACCAAGGGTCCACTTTAACAGATGTATCAGCTGAATTTGAAAAAATTCTATGTTTTTGTTGACCCCGTAAATGCAAAATAACTATGATAGCTTATCAAATTCGACAATATAGGCTCAATAGAGCCATTGAATTTTCTATCTGAGGTCATTTTAATTACATATGCCCCCAATATCAAGGACCATTTTTATCAACTTCCTACCAATACCTTGAAATGAGTTAGGATGCCTTAGGACCCAAACCAAAGTTCCGCTAGACTAAAATTAATGTTTTGGATCTCATGGACTGTCAAAAGTGGAATGCAAGGCCATCAGTCTAAAGTTTTTTATGGATAGCCAGTTTTTATCATTGAAGAATTGAAAACATAGAATTGTCTTTAAAACTAAATAAACTACCTGATAAACAAACTATCAGCTCCAATAAGTAATAAATGACTTAGGGAAGCTATAGTAAAGCTCTAAATGGAAAATGTGTTAAAATATAGAAAATGACCTGCAGGGTCATTATAAAGGGAAGTGGGTTCAGTCAAAAACCTATATCTCCAAAATATGCGCCACCATAGGATATTATGTTGTTCCTCTCTGGTTTCGATTGTCTTTCCTTTTTACCAATAATGGGTCAATAAGGGAATTCTCAAAATGCCATGATTTTTCCCCATGGAAAGAAAGTGAATACCCTCCCAACAAGGGTTACAAATTAGGATCCATGTTTCTTAAATAGGGGCATCTTAGTTATGAGAAACTCCTATAGTATACTAGTTTTAGAAATATATTTAACAAATTACTAGTTTTACAAAATAATTTTTTATTATCTCATATTTATAATGTTTCTATTTCCAATTACATTCATGAAGATGGTGAATCTTTATACGTGAATCTTGTATGTATTTATCTCATGAGTAAAGTTATTTCTAAATATTACATGCATTTTGATATACTCAGCATATTTCGTAAGAATTAACCATATACTCTTTGTGATCTACATCCTATTATAATGCTGGTTCTAGTGTTTGGCATCAATGATTAGCTGCATTCAATATGGCCTACTTTCTATTAGTTGGTAATTCCTCATATTTTGATGACCTGTGTTTATGATTTCCTTTTAGTAGTTTAGTTTTTGTTTATCTCAAATTTGATGGTTTTCATGATAGATGGAGTCTATCCGAATAACTCTTCAGTGTGTTAAATGCTTATCTATAGTTAGTAGATGTTTTTTGAATATTAGTATTGTTAATATTTTTTTATTCAATTTAGCTCAAGCTTATGAGTTTACAACTTTCATAAATGTATTTCGTAAATTAGTTATTATCAAGTGTTGATTAGATGACTTGGGTTAGCTTTAGGGCTACTATTACTCCTAAGAACTATGTGATGTCTAGGAGGTTTTCTTTGGTCATTCCAAACTATGTATGAAATACTAAAGTTTAAAGATTCCTAGTGAGTATGATAAGCCACATTAAGTAGTGTCTAGTTCTTTGGTGTAAAGTGTTCCACAGTTATGAGAGAAAGGCTGAAAGATGATGTAGGAATATTTCCCACTTTCTTTCACTCTATCATACTTTAGAGTTAAACTCTATATATCTTTTAACTCATGTTTTTCAAGAAATATAAAATATCTCTATGTAGAGCATACATTCACAAAAATGGGAACTAGTTAGGTCCACCACCACGTGTTGATCTCTCAAATGAAAATGTATCCCATGTTGAGTTTTGAGCTGCCTTCTAAGGGTTGGATCAGGCCATAACTGTGTAGGTTTATCAATTGGTCGTAGTCCATATTAAGTTGAATGGTGACTTATGTTTTCTAGGATAAGAGATTTCATGAGGATGAATCCACTTGTATTTTTGGATCGAAGGTGGGAGAAATTCCATTATTTTATATTGATGAGATAAAGAAAATTAATCATATTATGCATGTCACTGAAGTAGAGAGAATAGAGTTGGCATTATATGAGTTAAAAGATATTGATCATGATTGTTTTAATCTATGGAGGGAAGGTAGATGTAATAAACAACTGTGATGGACTAGAATATATTTAAAATAACCTTTCTTGATATATTCTTTCCATGTAAGATAAGGAATGCTAATGTGGAGGGGCTAATGAACCACAAACAAGGCTCTATGTTAGTTAAGGAATACTCTCTCATGTTCATTCAACTCTCTAAGTATACTCTAGAGATAGTGGGTGATCCGTGGGCCCGTCTGAGTAAGTTCATTACTGGTATGTCTAAATTAGTAATAAAGGAGTGTAGGATGGCCATATTAATCAGGGACATGGATATTTCCCAATTGATGACCCATGATGAACAAATTAAGATAGAAAAGTTAAAGTAAATAGAGAGGCAAAAAAAGAAGACTAGGATTGGGTATTTTGAGTTCAGTCAACAAAAGTCAGGTACGGGATCATTCATAGTTGCTAAATCGTTAGCCAGCCCTACACCAACTTTTAAAATTGCCCCTCATCAACATGGTGATTTATCTACTGTTGCTAGTGGTTAATGTCAGAATCAATTTTATGCTCTTTCTACCCGCTTAGAGTAGAAGATTTCCCTAGATGTGTTCACTGGTATTCTTCATTTCTTTCATATGCTTTCTTATATGTCCTTATATTTGGGATCCAATCTTTAAATTATAACACCACTTTTTTTTTTGAATGTTGGTGTTAGTCCCATAAGTTCCCTATTATAGTCATTCATAAGGTCACCTCAATAGATTTAATAGAACTAGAGTTAATAGATTTTGATGGCATTTTTGGTATGGATTGTCTTTATTCATGCAATTCCTAAGTTGAATTGCATACCCTTGTTGTAAAGTTTTAGTTTCCTAATGAGTCAGTCGTCTAGCGGGAGGTTAGTATAATGGCACCTAGAAGTCTTTTCATCTCCTATCTAAAGGCTAGGAAGCTAATCTCAAAAAGGTGTATCTACCATTTGGTTTGGGTTATGGATTCAAAGTTCCAAAATCTAGACCTCTATTAAGTTTTGGTGGTCAAAATGTATCTTGATATATTTTTTAAGAATCTACCTGGAGGTCTTCCTGATAGGGAGATAGAGTTTAGGATTGACATGTTTCTAGATACCCTACAAATTTCCATCCCTGCATATAGAATAGCTCTTGAAGGTCTTAAGAAGTTAAACAACGAGCTTAAAGACCTCCTATATAAGGGTTTTTTAGGATCAATGCTTCTCTATGGTGTGCTCTAGTCTTATTCATGCAAACGGAGGATAGTAAACTTAGGATGTATATAGATTATAGGCAGTTGAAGAAAGTCACCATCAATAATAATTATACCATCCACTAAAATTGATGGAATATTTGATCATCTCCAACTTGATCATTTTTTCCAAAAAATAACCATAGATCAAGATATCATCAGTTGAAAGTTAGGGAGTGTGACATCTCAAACACTAATTTACAACCCAATTTGGAGACTTTGAGTTTGTTGTTGTCTTTTGGAATAATGAATGCTCTTGTAAATTTTATGGATTTAATGAATAGGATTTTTAAGTAACATCTAGACATGTTTTTTATTGTCATTATTGATGACATATTGATGTATTCTTAAAATGAGGAAGAACATGCAACCCATTTAAAAATAGTGTTGCAGACCATCAAGGGTCATCAGTTATCTGCAAAGTATTATAAGTATGAATTTTTGTTGGGGTGTATTAACTTTCAAGGATGTGATTTTGGGTGCAAGTATTTATATAGACCATCATAAGATATATATTAAATGCGCATTGGACTACACCTATTACTCTATCTGATATTAGGAACTTTCTGAGCTTTAATAGATATTATAGGAGCTTTGTAGAGAGTTTTTTTCCATAGCTTCACCTTTTACTAAGTTGACACAAACGAAGGTGAAGTTTTAATAGTCATACAGGTGTAAGAAAAGTTTTTAAGATTTGAAAGATAGGTTGACTTCAACATCAGTATTAGCTTTTCCAAATTAGATAGAGGCATTATAGTGTATTATGGTGCCACTATCACATACCTTAGATGAGTTTTAATGTATTGTAGGAGAGCGATAGCTTAGACCTCAAGACAGTTCGAGATCACTGGAAGAACTTTTTTACCCATAAATTTGAGTTTCCAACAGTAAGATTTTCCCTAAATTTTTTGACACATTATCTATCTATCATACATGTAGATGTTTACACCGACAATAAGATTCTTAAGTATGTATTCAGCCAAAAGAAAATGAATCTCTTCCAAGGAAGTTGGTTAGACTTATTAAAGGACTATTACATAATTATGCTATACTATTTAGGTAAAACAAACATGATGGCAGATGCTCTAAGTACATTGTATATGGGTTGTGTAGCCTATGTTGTAGATAAAAAAAGATGAGCTGGTTAAAGATAATCATAGATTAACTCATTTAGGAGTCTGTATACTAGATGCAGATGATGGTGGTTTTATGATACTTAATAGTTAAGAGTTTTCCCTTGTAGGTATGGTAAAATAAAATCAACATGATGAAGGTATGATAAGTTTATTGATTAATGCGGTACGTTAATAGAAGGTGGAGGTTTTCTCCCAAGGAGAGATGGTTTTCTTCTTTAATAGGGTTATTTATGTGTTACTAATATTGATGTGTTTAGAGATAGGATGTTAGATGAGGATCATAGTTCCAAGTATTCATTTCACCTAGGTTCCACTAAGATATACTTCAATCTACAAAAAGTATATTTTTAGAATAATATGAAGAAAGACATAACAAATTTTTTGACTAAGTTCCCAAATTATCACCAATAGAAAATTGAGAATCAAAGGCTATGAGGTATACATTAGTATGTTGGGATACCCATGTGAAAGTAGGTGGCTATCTATATGGATTTTATTACACGAATTCCCCATAATATGCATCAAAATAATTTTATTTGGGTCATTATGGATCGAATGAATATGTTAGCCCACTTATTATTAGTTAAAACCTCATATACAATTTACAACTATACAAAATAGTACATCCATATGTTGGAAATACTTTATGGGATTCCCTTATATATAATATCAGAATAAGGTACTCAGTTCACCATGCAGTTTTAGCAATCATTTTAGAAGTGTCTCAGTACAAAGGTAAAGCTTAGTACCGCCCCCCCATACTAATAGGCAAGTAAATCATACTCTCTAGAATCTAGAAGATATGTCGAGATTATGTGTGATAGAATTCAAAGAAAATTAGGGTGACCACCAACCGCTAATTGAGTTCTCTTATAATAAAAGTTATCATGCGGGCATCTAGATGGCTTTATTTAAGGACTTTATACGGGCATGAGTGTACGTCACCTATAGGGTGGTTTGAGGTTGGTGAGGCTACCGTGATTGGAAAAAATTCAATTCTTGAAACTATGAAGGTTGATCAGTTTATTTGAGAAAGATTTATTATTACTTAGATTCATCAGAAGCCATACATAAATGTAAGGAGAACAAAACTAAAGCTTTTTGGGGGATGATTGGATGTTCTTGAAGGTATCACCAATGAAAGGGGTGAAGTAGTTCAAAAAAAAGGCAAACTCAATCTCTGATATGTTGATCTATATGAAATGCTAAGGTGAATTGAATATGTTACTTATGAGCTCAATCTTCTAGGAGAGTTAGCTATGGTCCATCCAATTATCCATATATCCATGTTGAAAAATTATATTGGAGACCAATCCTTTGTTGTTCCCGTAGAATGTGTTGGGGTGAAAGATAGTCTATTGTATGAGGTATTCTAATTTTAATCTTTGATCATTAGGTTCGAAGGTTAAGGAACAAGGAAGTAGCTTTAGTAAAAGTGCTATAGAGAAATATGTCAGCTTAGAAAGCAATGTGGAAAGTATATCCTGAAATGGTGAACAAGGAGTGAATGATCATATCATTATGTTATCCTTTTCCCTGAGTTACATACTAGTGTTCACCCCGCTAATCATCTTTGAAATCTATATCCCCATACGATGCACGAATTGGTCATAATTCAACTTCCAATGCTCACTGACTAGGTGATTTGGGGACAGCTATTAAGTTAGACTGAAGTGGTGAATTTTCATATTTTGGAGGAGTTTATTTCATACTATGTCTTTCTTTATTACTTTACTATTTCTTTGGTCTTGGATTCGTCTATGGTTGGGGAATGTCCGGACTGGATATTCTTTGGTTTTGATTAGTGGCTTTGTCAGACTACTGTGGGAATAAGTGGTTTTGGTATTGGTAATGGTATTGGTATTGGTATTGCGATTTATAGGTGTATTGGTTGGTTGCTTGATTGTGGACAGTTGGTTTTGGTTATAGACCTATTATAATGTCTTTAGATCTATAACCTCTTATCTTGTTAAATATTAAGAATTCAGACGACCTTGGGGTATTGCATATTTTGTTTGGTTAAGTGAAGGGGGTGATCTATACTCCATACGAGACTTGAGATACCCGTCATGGCCAGGCCCTGGTTTAGGTCATGACAAAGGTGGTATCAGAGCCTAGGTTTGGTGTCATTAGGTGTCTAACAAATCAATATCGAGTAGAGTTTCTATTATGGGTGTGCAGAGAGCCACACTTACAAGAGAGAAGCTACGAGACATTTAGGAATGTTTCCCTTCGTTGTTGTTCTATTTCAATCTATAGAGTCTAAGGTCTTGAGTCTCTCTAAGTCCCATTTGTTCATTTTTCAAATCATATCTACAAGATGATTTGAAGCTCATGGAAACTCCTCTTTCCCACTTGAGGATAATACTTATGTGAAACAACCTACATATGGGGTTTAGACCTAGCCTAGGGATCTAGTTCCTGACTACCCCTCTAGAGTTACACTGGTACCCTTTCGTCCTAATCTATATCCTTAATCTGATGTGTCGAATGTAAAATTTCATCAGTCTAGTTATATGTTTGGTCAATTGGTAGCTTCTGAGTCTTAGCGTGTTGCTTTTACTAATCCATCTTCTGAGGCCACAAGGGTTGGTCAATTTATGAGGTTGAGCCCTCGTGCGTTCACTTATTTTAAGGTTGAGCAAAATCCTCAAGGTTTCATTGATGAGATAGATAATATCTTCCTTGTCATGCATGCTACAAATATTGAGGGTGTAAATGCTTCTTATAAACTGAAGGATGTAACATACTAATGGTATGACGAATGGGAACATTCTAGGGGAGATGATGTGAAATCTATACTATAGGATGATTTCTTTAGTGCTTTTCTAGGCCGCTTCATTCCTCAGGAGTTGAGGGAGGCAAAAATGGAAGAGTTTTTTAATCCAAAGAAAGGCAGGATGAAAGTCAAGGAGTGTTCCTTGAAATACCATAAGTTGTATCGATATGCTCCCAAGTTAGTGTCTAGCATGAGGGATAGAATGAGGAAATTGCCTCTAGATAGTCTCGGGATTTGATTCTGAAGAGCAAGGTTTCCTTGTTGAACAAGGATATGGATATATCTAGATAGGTTATGTATATACAACATGTTGAGAAAGTGAAGAAGTAGGAAGAGGTAGGGAAAAGACAAAATAAGAAGTTTAGATTTTTTATCGGGGTGACAGTCAACAACAGAGTGGTAGAGAGAGTGGAAAGTGGTCTAAGAAGAAGTAGGGAAGCTCTGTCTTCCTACTCTACGGATTGAGATCCTTATTTAAAGTTATGGAGTGATCGTCCATGATATTTTAGGGTGCAATATGCCTAATCTCAGGCTGGTGGGGTTCAGTCCACTCCACCATATTCTCTCTATAGATTCTGTGGGCACATGCATCAAGTGTTTTATGAATAGGGGAGGAACAAGTTTTTTAAATATGGTCAAATTTTTCACTTATAGAGGAATAACCCTTCTAAGGTTGCTTTGGGGGAAAATAAAATTCCTATTGCCACTTCATCAACTCCTGCACCAAAGGGTGCTGTTTCTGCTTCTAGTATTGGTACTGGGAAATATTGCTTTATACTCTTACTACCCGCCAAGACTCTAAGCCTTCTCTAGATATTTTCACTTGTATTTTATGACTCTAATCTTGTGATGTGTATTTCTTACTTAACTGGGGTCTACTCTTTCTTATGTGACCCAATGTGCGACTGTGCATTTTGGTTTTGGTCTTGAGTGTATCCCTGATCCCATTTTTGCTTAAACCCCAGTGGGTATCTTAGTGGTTACTAGAAAAGTCTATAAGGACTATGTTGTATCTGTTGGTGGTAGAGAAACCCTAGTAGATCTGATAGAATTGGACATGGTTTATTTTGTTGTCACATTAGGGATGAATTATCTTCATTTATGCTATGCCTACTTAAATTGTCGAACGCGTATGATCATTTTCATATTCCCTAATGAGTCAGTTGTTGAGTAGGAAGGGGTTCTCTAGTTCCTAAGGAAAGGTTCATATCATATCTTAGTGCCTTAAAGTTTATTTCCAAGGGATGTTGATATCATTTAGTCCATGTTAAAGATTTAAACTTGGAGCGTCCTTCATTGACATTTGTTATCGTGGTGAATGAATTTCTCGAGGTTTTTCCTGATGATCTTCCTAGTATCCCTTTGATAAAGAGATTGATTTTGGGATTGACCTTATTCTGGACACTTATCCTATCTCTATCCCTCCTTATAGAATGGCTCTGGCCGTGTTGAAGAAGATGAAGGAGTAGTTTAAAGGCCTCCTTGACAAGGCTTTTTATGTAAGGTTGGGTGTATTTATGAACTTTAGTATCGTTATCCTATCCTATTTAACCTTCTTTGGAGGACAGTTCGTGTTATTAATGAGTGAATGATGATATAAATAAGCATTTAAGTGTTCAAATATGTAATTATAATGTTTAGAAGTGTTTTCAAATAAGTTTGGACTTAAATCATTATATTAGAGTTTAGGAGAGAAAATTAATTTTACTAGCTTGAGCTTGGTGTTGTTCTAGTCTATTGTGATGGATTCTAAGGTGTCAAATGAGTTCCTAATTGTTTTAATGTGTAATATTATGTGTAACAACTTGTTCATAACGTTCAAAGTATAATTGGAGCAAGCCAAGAGTCAATACAATAAGTTAAAGATCAACGGGCGTAATCCTAGTCTTAGCTCGAGTTTCTAGATTGTTGTTCTTGATGTTTTATTGTATTGAGCTCTAATCCATGGTGTTTGATGATGTATAATTCTTGTGGAGTTGATTATGGTGATATATGGATGTTTAACAAGCTGGAAATTAAAGGGACAAAAACATCAAAATCTTGGAAGGTAAGGCAAATGCACAAGGAAAAGTTAGACGCAAAAGTTGACTTCCAGAGAGGGCATGTAGGTAAGCCCGCACAGTCCCCTTTATAGCGGTGATCTAAGTCGGGCTGAGAATCCTTTGGAGTGGTGCAATACAATAAACAGCTCCCCCTCTACTCTCATTCTCTAGAACGGGCAGCGCATGGCCTATTTCCACACGACAATTGTTCCCTACCTATAAATACAGTACTTGTACACTTTGTTTGACACTTTTGGACGTCTTTGTCTTAGGAGAGGGGCTGATCAACTCTTTTTTTAGGGTTTATATCTATTTAATTTATCTTTATAATAGATTATAACACGTACAATTATGTTGATTACAGTTATATCGATTAGCGACTAAACACCCCCATTCCAGGGTTAAGGCAAAGATAATGATTGCTTTCATTTTGAATTACGTTTGTTGAATTTCTTATCATATTATGTTGTTTTTTATCCTTGTTTTAACTATTTTAAGGATTTATGGCCCTTAGAATATATTCATTGTCGACCTTGCGATCTCGGGAGAAGGAATAGGAAGATAGAACGTGGGGGTGTATAGAGTAAGGTGCTTATTATTTTATAAAATAAGGAATTTGAATTAGCGTCTAGGAAAGAGATGTACCAAGAATCCTTGTTTGGTTCACATGCAGGAGGATAGGTTTATGCATCTAATTGGATTATTACATCCTCGCTCAATGATGTAGCTATAATGTCTAAGTTAGGTAGACGATTTGAGGTCGGCATACCATGATAATGCAATAAAACCTATGAATCAACTACCAAGATAAACAATCTAAAGAATGAAGTTCAATGGCGTAGTATTATTTTTCGTAAGCCTCAACCTTGGATCTCTATCCATTGATTGTCAGAAGTCAATAGTTTTTTGCATAAGCTTACCTTAATTTTAGTTTAAAACTCTAAACCTCTTTTGGTTACTTTATCTCAATTGTTAAACTAGAATTGGATATTTATTTAACATAAGTCCCAATGGGATCGATATTCAGCTTCTGTGAAGGCTACTATATTACGTGGTAGACCACATAAACTTGTGTGTACCTTGGGCGGTGTCATGTTTTTGGCATCATTGTTGGGAAATTGTGATTAGGCAACTATCTAATTTTTAGCTTAGCTATATTGAGTTCTAAATATTTTAGTTTTTCTTTTTTTTTTCTTAGTTTCTTTTATTTCTTTTTTATCATACTTCTTTATATGTCAGCCTAGGATAGATTGTTTTCGAGTGATTATGATTCTTGTTGTTTTTGTGGGAGACCCTATCATGAGTCTTATTTTCCAAATTTTGATGGAAGCAGGTGGACAGTACCTTCACAATATGAGGTGTATACTTTTTTCTCTGTGGAGCAGACCGTAAGTTGGTGTATGGTTTGTGGAAATAGTGGTCATTCTGCAACTATGTATGTTTTTTTATCCTAATTCAGAATTGTTTGTTGGTTATTATCAAAGGACATATTATGTGAACACCTACAATCAAACGTTTCAAACACACCCAAAAATTCAATCATGGAACAACTAGCAGCAACAGTTTTAGTAGCAACAACCAAACATGCAGGCCAAAGCTCAGACTAGCAGTGTGGAAGAGATTCTGAAATAACTATTCCCATGTCAGGACAAGTTGTTGGTAGAAATGAAGAAATAGTTGGTGGCTAGAAAGAAATTGTATAATCAACTGGAGATAGATGCAGATTTAACTCCCTAACTGGTTGCAGACAATGTTGCTAATAATTCATGAAAGTCTGAGTACTCAGAAGCTAAAGTTGTTAAACAAGTTAAGGAGATACCACCACCAGCATGTCCACAGTTGCTAAGAAAAGAAAATTATAAGGAGAATACAGCCAATCTATGGAATAAACACAAGAACCATTGAGCTATCATCTTTCTCATTAGACAGCAATTGAGAAGGTGAATATGAGTGAGGGTGTTGTGGATAGTGTAAATTTCAAAGTGGGATTGGTTGGGCCTCATTTAGAGAACTTTTCTACATTATATTTAGATGATGTATTGACTATTGAATCATTTGAAATAGGGGATAAGGGTGAAGAAGAGGAACAATAATCATATATTCTTGATTTTGCACTAAAAAAGAAACATAAAAACACACCTCACTTTAAGGCCGAGTAGGATACCATGCGCATTCTATATTTAGTTTTTTCATATTTGTACCAACACCCTATGAGAGAAATAAAAAGTTTGATCCAAAATTTAAGTAAAATTCATATCCTCGAGGTGGAGGAAAAAGTTGATATAAGTCGTGTCGCGACACTAAATCAGGTGCTTTTGGAAGGAAACCCAAGTAAAGTATGTTTTATGTTTAGAATTTTTAGTTTTTACCTTACTAGTTTTATTTTAGTTGAGTCGTAGGTTGATGGGGTCTGAGTATCGAAAAACCTGAGCTAAGGAGCATGACAAAAACTAAGTGTGGGTTTCGCGGACAGCCTTAATGTATAAAGATGCTACTAGCTAGACCTAGAAGCCTTAAAGAGTATTTCTATCTCTACTTTTAAGTATACTTTGGGGACAAAGTATATTTTAAGTGAGGAGTAGGGTAATTCCCACTTTTAGGGGTAAATTTAAATTTTTAATGTTAGGAATAAGTGGGATATTCTTATTAGGGCTATGTTTGACTGCTTAAAGCAAGTTTTTGATTGTAAAAGTATGTTGATTGTGTGAATTACTACTTTTGAGACTCCTAGGCTCATGATTATGGCTCTTGTACTTGTTGGATTAATGTTGAATTCATGCTATTGTGATGTAAAGAGTCTATGAGAATCCTACGTGAATCGGGTATATGCCATGTGTGTGTAAGGTGTTTGTATATTCTTTGTTGCATGTGATGTCTAGAACTTGGCTGGTGTGGGTGCAAAGTAAAATAAAGACTGTCAGTTTAGGAGATGATATAGGCATTTCTTTAATAGTTTTGTTTTATACCTTCTTTTGACTTGCCCTTGTGCATAATCTTAGCTAAGCCCCTATTCAGCCTTTACCTTTTTTTTGAAAGCCTCATGTGTAGCTTAATCCCCTTTCTTGACTGACATTAATTTGATCCAAAGCTCCTAAGAAATTTTGAGTAAAATTAAACGAGTAAGGAGTTTAAAATTAAAGAGGGAGAAAGGTGAAACTGAAGCCCCTAAGTGATAGCCATTGGTGTGTAATAATTTTTGTGTTGTGGTTGGTAGTTCAAGAAAGTTGTGCTAAATAAATTCCCATTTTTTTACCTCATGTATGTTACGATGAACTTGTTTTGGCCCTGGTCCTCCTTAGAAATTATGCACCTCAATTAAGGCTTGCCTGAGTTGTGGGTGGCTATCATTGGGGTACATAATGTAAAATGGGTGTGAAGAAAGGTAAAATTGAATAAGGTGAATAGATAATACTCCCACCATAAAAATGGCAGCCTGGTGCACTAAAGCTATCACTATGCTCGGTGTCCAGGGAAGGGCCCCACCACAAGGGTGTATCATACACAGACTTACCTTGTATTTCAGCCAAAGGATATTTCCAAGGCTTAAACCCATGACCTCCTGGTCACATGGTAGCAACTTTACCAGTGACTCCAAGGCTCCCCTTCAATACTCCCACCATAGTTTTTGTGAATGATCTTAATTAGATGGGCAAAATAGAAGACATAGTAGATGATACTGGTGTACATTGATTGTTAAAGATTAGTGTAAAATGTAAAATGTGATGTATTAAAGTTTTTAGGGAAGATAGACACTATTAAGTGTGGGGTGGGGGAATTCCCATTTTAAGGGTATATTTTAAAAAATTTAGGTTAGGAATAAGTGGGATGTTCTTGTTAGTGGTATGTTTGACTATATGATGCACGCGTTCGATTGTAAAAGCATGTTGATTGTGTGAATTACCACTTTTTAGACTCCTAGGCTCATGATTAAGACTCTTCTACTTGTTTTCTTTATGTTGAATTCATGCTATTGTGTGGTTAATAGTCTATGAGGATCCTATGTTAATTGAGCATGTTCCAAGTGCATGCAAGGTGTTTGTATATTCCTTGTAGCATGAGATTATAGAAATTTCTTGGTGTGTGTGCAAAGTGAAATAAAGAGTGTGGGTTTAGGAGATGATATGCAAATTTCTTTAATAGCTTTGTTGTATACCTTCTTTTAACCTATCTTTATGCATAATCTTTGCTAAACCCTCATTGAGCCTTTAGCATTTTCTTTGGTAGCCTAATGTGTAGCTTAATCCCCTTCCTTGATTGAACTCAATTTGATCCAAAGCTCCTAAGCGCTTTAGTGTAAAATTAATTTAGTAAGGAATTTAAAATTAAAGATGGAGAAAGGTGAAATTGAAGACCCTAAGTGATGGTTATTGGTGTGTAAAGATCTTCGAGTTATAGTTGGGAGTTCAAGAAAGTTATGCTAAAGAAATTCCTAGTTTTTCAGCCCATGTGTGTTACAATGAACCTGTTCTGGCCCTGGTCCTCCTTGGACATTATGCACCTCAAGTAAGGCTTGCTTGAGTCGAGGGGTGTCTATCATAGGGATGCGTAAAGTATAATAGGTTTAATAAAGGTATAATCAAATAAGTTGAATAGACAATACTCCCAGTGTTTGTGAATGAGCTTAATAAGATGGGTCAAAACAGAAGATATGGTAGATAAAAGTGGTGCACATGGATTGTTAGAGATTGGTCTCAAATGTAAAATGTAATGCATTAAAGCTCCTAGGGAAGATAGTCACTATTCTTGTCAAAAATAATTCCTAACCATCCCTAAGCCTACATTACAACCCGAAAGACATATTTGATCCTCCTTCATCATTATGATATTAGTGGGGTATTACGCTAAGGGCAAGCCTAGGGTTCATTATGTGTAAGTTGTGAATTGCTTTTTATAGTAAGTGTAACTTGATTCTTGTACCGATTATGTTATGCATTGCATTTATATGAGTGACTATGGTAACTCTCTTATTGTTAGGGCACATGTTTGCTGAATGTGTGTGATTTGTAGGATGTCTTTTATTAATTAATATGCATAAGTTTGCCAACTTAGTGAGTCAATTTTTAGGCTAGGATGTTTTTGAGTAGTGTTCCTAAACTTTCAATTGTGTACAGAACATTCTTAGTGTGGTAATTTGAATTTGTGTAGTCATTGTAGTACTAGATTGAGTGTCTTGCATGTAGTAGGAGTTTATAGTCTCCTCAACTTCTGATGCTTTGATTAAAGAGTTTTTCAAGGATGAACAAGGCTTTAAGTGTGGGGTAATGATGTTAGGTGTATTTATGCACTTTAATATTGTTATCCTAGCCTATTTATCCTTGTTTTGGGGGGAAATTCGTGAGCTTAATGAGTGAATGATAATATAAATAAGCATTTAACTGTTCAAGTATGTAACTATAATGTTTGTAAGTGTTTTCAAATAAGTTTGGACTTAAATTGTTCAATTAGAGTTTAGGCGAGAAAATTAATTTTACTATCTTGAGCTAGGTGTTGTTTTTGTCTATCGTGATGGATTATATGGTGTAAAATGAGTCCCTAATGGTTTAAATGTTTTATTATTATATGGAATAACTTGTTCATAATGTTCAAAGAGTAATTGGAGCAAGCGAAGAGTCAATATAATAAGTTAATGATCAATGGGTGCAAGCCTAGTCTTAGCTCAAGTTTCTAGCTTGTTGACCTTGATGTTTTGTTGTGTTAAACTCTAATACATGGTGTTTAGTGGTGTATCATTCTTGTGGATTTGATTATAGTGATATATGGATGTTGAAAAATATGTAAATTAAAGGGGAAACAACACCAAAAGCTTAGAACGGATGGCAAATGCACAATGGAATGTTATATGCAAAAATGGACTTCCAAGGAAGGCATGTAGATAATCCCGCTTATCCCCTTTACAGTGGTGCTCTAACATAGGCTGAGGCTCCTTTGGGGTGGTCCAATACCACAGGCAGCGTCCCCTTTATTCCCATTCTCTAGAACGGGCGGTGCATGGGCTATTCCGACACGACCATTGATATCCACCTATAAATACTATACTTGTACACTTTGTTTAATATTTTTGAATGTCTTTGGCTTAGGAGAGGGGCTTATCAACACTTACTTTAGGGTTTATACCTAAATAATTTAGCTTTATAATAGATTATAACTATAATACCCCATAGTTTTCTTAGTTACATTTAGCTCCTAGAGTATCAAGGGTCAACTTTAAAAATGTATAACACTTGCGTGTATAATTTTTCAGATCTAGACATAACAAATGGTAGATAATTGAATTTTCTTTTCAATGATACCAATTTTGCTTAAATCCGATACTCGATTTTAAGGTATGGCACTTTTAGTGAGAAACAGTAGGCCAACGTGATAGCACTGCATGACTGTGGAGGGAAGATTTGCAGTTGTCTATTTTCCAGTGAAGCATCGTGATTATACCACGTCATGGTGAACACTAAAATCCCGTTTGTCCCTTTCCATTAGTTCACCACATTTGGCCAGTGTCGTTCCAGAAATCACAGTGGAGTGCAAAATGCCACTCATCCTTTTCCAGTGATGCAACATGATTACGCTGTATCGCGCCGGATCCCAAATGGCACTCGACTTTTTTCTAGTAAGCCATCACGATGGAGTAGTGGTGTCCTGCAAAATCAGTATTTCTAATTCCAAACTTATTTTTCCAAATGGCAATTTAGTCTTCTCTAAAGCCCTCAATTCGTGAAAAGAAAGGAATTAAACCTATTCTAAGCCTAATACACTCACTTTCATCAAAATTCCTCTAAAAGAAACCCTTGAACTTCAAATTTCAAACCTCAAGAAATCTAAATTCCACTATCCTTATTCCAAGATAACCCAAAATTCAAGATCGTCAAGAAACAATTTTCTAGAGCACAAATAGGAACTCAAAGTTCAAGCTTCTTCATTTATTCATCAATTAAGGTATGCGGGGTTATGAACAAGGATAATCCTTTCATCCGTGTGCCCAAAATTAATTTTGAAGTTGATTTTTACATGAAATTATATGAATTTCAATTTAGGGTTTATATCCACTTATCACAATTTGAAGATTATGAAGTGACAAGTGATTTAGATGTTAAATTACATGTCTACTTTCGTATATTTACGTGTGTGACTTTATTTTCTATATTTAGAATTGAATTTCAAGGCTTTCATTATCAATAATGAATTTTATGAAGATTTGACATGAATTTGATGCATGGGTTATTTAGCCCTGGTTTGAATATAGATATTCCAAGAATGATTGTGCTTTACACACCCTATGATTAGTTTATTTTCAGATTTTAATCGAGATTTGATCTTTTGATCTGAGCTTAGATATGGAATCTACTTTAGCATTTTATTATAGTTTACAGTAAACAGACGCAGAAGTAGTTTTCATTATAAACCCTTATAGTAGTTTTAAAAGTGGATTTCCTATAGAATGAGCAAACAGATTAACATGATTAGTATTTAGCACCGAGTTGGGTTTGTTCATATTCCCTAGAACTACAAGCCAACATAGGTTCAGATTATCAAATTATTCTCATTTCTATATGGATGATAGTTATAGATGTGATCACTTAGCTTAGGTTATACTCCTTGCAAAGAGTATGACACCTCTCCCCAACATGAGGCTTTCCTATAAGGGAACTAAACGTTGGACACTATGATAGCTCACATAGTGTATATCGATTAGAAGAACCTCCCTACAGAAAAGAGAAAAGAATAACAAAAAAACTTTTAGAAACTAAGTGTAAAGGCTTATGATTTTATTAAGCTATTGTTTTATATAAGTAATTAGCTACTAGATTTCAATTTTCGGTTGAGAAATACAGAGGTCAGTCCTTTTATACATAGTATGTATGATTTAAAAACAAATTTCAAGTATAGATTTAGAACTAAGTGTGGTGGCTCACAGCATTCATATAGTTTGTTTTATCATTCATGATTAATGATTACAATTTTGAATTACTCAAGCATAAGTGAGTCATTATTACTTAGCATACATTGCTTATCAGAAAAATGTATGTAGGTCCTCACTTTTTTACTTATGCATTAATCCCCATATGCTCAGTACATTCTAGATGTACTCATCCACATATATGTCTATGTGCTACATTGTTTAATAATGTAGGTTCAAGTGCTCAATTTCAGCAACGTGTGTTATTTCAAATATCTCTATTTACATCCCGACTGTTGGTGAGTCCGCATAGTTTGGGGACCCAGTTATTTAGATTTTTTAGCTTATGACAGTAGTTGATTCAGTATTTTTAGTCAGTTCGAGTCAACTAGAGGTTTGTCCCAGTTGCTCTCTAGTTGTTAGTAGTAGAGGTTTGTCAGACTACTAGATTTAATCTAGATTTTTAGTATTGATTGTCCATACTTTTGAGTCTAATAATTTTAGATATTATGTTCAGATAAATTCTGCTTAGATCAAATAGATTTTCGCATTGATTCTATGTTTATATTTCCCTATTTTGAGTTACAGAATTAGTAGAAGGATTACAGGGTTAGCTTGAGCCTACTCATATTCTTGAGCACCGTGTGATGTCTCGAGACCCAGTTTTGGAGCGTTACAATAACATGAATTCAATTATGTTGATTATGGTTATGTCGATTAGAGGCTAAATGCCCCTTTCCGGGGTTAAGGCCGAGATCATGATTGTTTTTGTTTTGAATAAACTTTATAGAATTTCTTATCATATTTGGTTGTTTTTTTATCCTTTTTTTTAAAACTATTTTAATGATTCATGTCCCTTATAATATATTCATTGTCTACCTTGAGATCTCGGGAGGGGGAATAGGTAGATAGAACGTGGGAGTAAATAGAGTAAGGTTCTTATTATTTTATAAAATAAGGCATTTGAATTAGCATCTTGGAAAGGGATGTACCTAGAAGCCTTGCTATGTTCACATGTAGGATGACATCTTTATGCATGTGATTGGATTATTACATCCCCACTTAATGATGTTGTTGTAATGTCCAAGTTAGGTAGACAATTAGAGGTTAGGAGATCATGATCGTACGATAAACCCTACAAATCAACAATCAAAATAAGCAATCTAATGAATGAAGTTCAATGGTGTAGTATGATTGTTCGTAATCCTTAATCCTGGATCTCTATCCATTGGTTTTCAAAAGTCATTAATTTTCTTCATTACATTACTTTACTTTTATTTTACAACTCTAAAACTATCTTGGTTCCTTTATGTTAATTGTTAAACTAGAATTGGATAGTTTATTAACACAAGTCCTTGTGGATTCTATATTCGTCTTTCTTTAAGGACACTATTTACTTGGTAGACCACGTTCACTTATATGTGCACTTAGGCGCTATTATTATCAATCCTAGTATGTCTCCGTGGGGTGCTCCTATTTTGTTAGTTTGTAAAAAGGATGGTTGCATTCGAATATGCATCGACTACCATCATTTGAATAAGGTTATGGTGAATAATAAGTATCTTTTTCTTTGGATTAATGATTTGTTTGACCATCTTAAGTATGCTATGTGTTTCTCTAAGGTTGATCTTAGGTCCGATTATCATCAACTAATGATTGGAGTGGTGGATATCCCTAAGACTCCAGTATGAATGTGATATGGTCATTATGAGTTCTTAGTAATGTCGTTGGGTTATACTAAAGCCTCGGTGGCATTCATGGACTTGATGAATGGCATTTCGAAGAAGTTTCTTGGAATAAAAAGTGAATTTTTAGCGGAGTATTGAGATTCTTTGGAGTTGAGGTAGTGAAATACCCCAGATTCTGGCCCTTGCAATTTCTTGAGCTTTGGGATCACTTCCTTGGTTACCACTGGATCCATGGAGTCATAGGGTGTATTGACGACTCATTAGGATGAGTCATTACCAAACTAGTAAGTTCAAGGCTTGATTATTCTTAGAGTATGAGTGGCATACTATGAGCTGCAAGGATATGTAACATGTCGTTAGGTGAAATCAAAGGTTGTCCAATGTAAGTCCTAAATTTTTTTCTATGTTAACTATGACCGGACCCTACGATTTGCTGACTCTTATTATGAATGGGTTGGTCAAGTCGTAAGGTCGATAGTGTATTAGGGCCCTAGTCACTATCTTGGTTACGACTCATGGTGATGAGTCGTATAGTGTGGTTTTAAGTTAAGGGGTTCACTCATGGTCAAAGGTGACACTTTTTTAGGTTTTAAGTATACAACAATCTAGACATTTTCCACTCTAACCCCTTGGACCCCACGACTTAAAGCCTTCCTTGGGACTTCATGACCACATCATTCCCAATAAAACACTCCCAAACTCTCTCTCAAACTCTCTGTTCAATTTAAGGCAAGGGTTTTAAGAGGTTAATACACTAGGGCTCTCAAGGGTGGTTTCCACTATGTATCTTACTATTTTAGGCCTGTTATTCATCTCTCAATGTTAATTCTTCAAAATCATGTTATTTAAAGTATGGTTTATAAGATTATTATTTTTATTTTGAAAACAAAGATTGGGGGTTTTGAATGTTATGAAATAAATAATGTTTCTCATGGTTTATATATATGATTTTCATGCTTTAATGTTGTTTTGAACTTATGGGTCCATGGTTATGGTGAATTAACTAAGGAGTTGTAAATTTATCAAAATTGTAACTTTTGAAGTGGTTATGACCCTATACCCATAATGCAAAATTAGTTTTGATTGTGAGAGTTGTGGAAATTCATAAAATTGAACAAGTCTTGAACTATTGCATGATATAAAGAAGTATTTGAAATACAATGGTATGATTTAATGAACAAAGAGAGTCGGCATTCCCCAATGTGTATTAATGAAAAATAGGAGATATTCTTCCCAAGTTAATGAAATTTTTTTTGGAATAATGTATTACCTTGCAAGTGTAGTTGGTAGGAAGATACCAACAACGTATGCATAAGAGTGTATTGTTGTTCACCGAATGGGAATGTGTGAATATTGTTTTAATTGGGCTCTAATAAGGGTTGTGTAGGTGAGTCGTAAAAGTGGAGGTCTGAGTGACCGATACTGGAGACCGTGTTTACAGATGTGGGGGTCAAAGTGGCCAGAGAGGTTCAAGTCCCCCTTTTTGTTATTCCATTATTAGGGAGGTTTGAGTCCCCCATAAATCATTATGTAATCGGGTGCTTACATCACCTTGGTATATGTTGGAGGGTTCGAGTCTCCTATGTGCATATATATATGAAATTATTCTCTGGTTCGTACGACTACATACACGGGGGCCGAACTAGAGTTGAGAGTTAGGGCCCATATGGCCTGCGGGTACTATTATATGATGGTTGAGCTACACAATTGAAACACTTTGGCTTTTGACCTATAGAAAATTTCCTAAGTTGAGCATTCTAGACATCATATGACTTATTTATACTAGTCATATGATGTGGTATGGTTTAGGTCCCTCCACTCATATGATAATAAGTATCGTTTGGTTTCATTCGGTCCAAGGTACCATTACGTATCTTACGGGTCATTTTTCAGGGTATGAGTAGTATGGTACCTAACCATAAGATATCCTATGCCTAGCCTAGAGGATTTTGACTAGGGTATGAGTTAGGGGGTACAATCCTATGGTTGGGTGTGATTGGTCTAGGGACTGATACGCCCAAATTACAACTCTCGTAAGTAAGTGTTAGCGGTCGCTGTCAAATATACAATCCAGCTGGGTTAGGTGTCGAATCCCACAGGGAATATTGTGTTCATTAAGTATTGTAGTTATTTTTAGACTGTTGATCGAAGGTTCCAGAATAGAGGGGGAGTTTGATTTGTCAATTTTATTCAAATGTTTGTCACAGAAATTAATCCAACTGTAGGTTATATTACTATTAGTAATTCAATAAGAGAAGTCAAACTAGAGTTATAGTTACCAAGAAGCTTAAGCAACTAGTGTTGTGGACTAATGTGGATTCCCAATGAACAATTTTTATTGCAAGAGTAATTGAATTCTATGGTTTACCCATTAGTTTCTCAACCCAAATGAGTAACTTAACCCTTTATTTTCTCAAACTTAAGGAACATAGTATTAATTCAACTGTAAGCTCATATGGTTTGATCCGGTTAAGGCATCTACCCTCTATCAAAAGGTTAAATCCTTTAGATTTATGTAAACCCTTTCTATACCCAACAAGCACTTTTCTATTTGAAGTGTTTTTTTTGGGCTCACTTTTCAAGTTTGCAACCAAGAAAAGTCATTAAAGTGAAGAAGAGTTTATGCAATATCAATTACTTATGGAAATCTACTAGATTCATAACCCAAAATCAGTTTTTCACATCAAAGCTCCCATAACCCTAGTTATAGGATTTTAGCCACACATTTCCACCCAAGAAAGAGAAGAAACCATTGTGTTATTCATCAATTAATCCAAAGTTTACTTACAAAAGTCACAAGTGTTGTTCTTCAATCTTCAATGGAAAATAGCATAAAGGAATCTAGATCCACAAATCTCAAATGAATCTTAGTGAAAATCTATGTAACAATATATTTTCAGTATGGAGAAACCCTAATAAAAGATAAGAGATACCTAATAAAACCTAAAAATGGGTATTTATATGTTCCCTAGTCATAGTGGATTTAAAATTCAAAGTTACAAAACCCACATCCAAAGTGAATGTCCAACGGATGGTTCGTCGGGAGTCTAACGGTCCATCACATGGACCGTCGCTGAGTGTTCTAGAATATCATGTTCTTCTCAAACCTAATGGATAACTTGGTGGACCATTTATAGTCCGACGTTCTGTCGCATGGTACGTCACTCAGGCTTTTGAGATCTTGCACTCTGTTTAATTTTGATGACTATCATGGCGGATCGTCAATGGTTCGATGGTCTATCACATAGACCATTGCTCAGGCTTCTGAAATTCTTGCATTCTGCTTAAGTATGATGGCCAAGTTGGTGGTCTGCCGCAAGTCTGACGGTCCGCCACTTGGGCCTTCGCATGAGACAAGATGAAATTTTACACCCCCTAACTATTTCAATTATGCTGCACTTTAGAGAAGTAGGAAAATGAGTTAAAATCGTACCTTGATGATGCAGAAGTTTCACTCTAGTTGTTTGTATTTCAGAAAGAAAAGTTATTTAACCTTTAACCTGTGATTTCTTCTGTTGTTGTGATGAGGAGAAAAGAGGGGAAAAGACTTGTTTAAATAGAGGATAATAAAGAAGTTAGAGAGTCCCAGAGGGAGTAACTTCCTTCAGATGCTATGAATCCAAAGGGAGTTAGACAGTTTTAGAATTTGAAAAGGTTACAACGTATGTAATCACCCTATTTTATCTCTTTAAAAGATTTTGGGTCAAGAACGGGTCATTCAAATGGGCATCCAACTTAACCCGACCCGAGACTAGGGTTAAGTTGATGGTTAATCCGATGGTCCGTCAGAATTGTGATGGTCTGCCAGGTTGACCATCAGGTGTTAAAAGAGTTGTATCTTCTTGGCCATTTTGTAATGGTCACACTGACAGTCCATCAATTCTGTGATGGTCCATGTATCTACCCATCATCTCCTTCCAGAAACTTAAATTCTCAGGGTCAGGTTGACAGAAGAAGTGAGCCTGGTTTGCGACGGTGCACCAACTCGATCATCGAGCCTTATCCAGTAAGTTCAACTTTTTCGCATGGCTTTTATAGTTCAAGCGGTGGTCCATCGAGATTTCTATGGTCCATCGGTAACTCCATCAACCTTCTCACAACTGTGAAACTCCATTTTTTCCTTGTTTTTAGTCCTGCACACTTCACAAACACGTCAGATTGTACATAAAGAAACTAATAAAAGAAGTTTAGCTAAGATTACAATAACACTTGGTGGGTTTCCTCCCACTAGAGCCTTATTTAATATAGCGGCACGATGCATTCATATCAATTATTCAGACTTCATTGAGATAGATAGTGGCTATGTACTTTATCAAGTCCTTTGGACCGATATACAACTTCAGTCGTTGCCCATTTACTTGAAAGACACTTCCATCTTTATTTGTAAGTTCTACACTCCAGATGCGTAGACTTGATTAAGTTGAAATGGGCCTGACCATTTTGATTTAAGATTACCTAGGAACAACTTCAGTATGGAGTTGAAGAGAAGCACACAATCACGTTTCTGAAAATATCTTTTTACAATTTTTTGATCATGGTACTTATTCATCTTCTCCTTGTAGAGATCATCTCTTTCATATGCCCCGAGATGGAACTCATCCATATTATTCAGCTTCCCTAGTCTCACATTCGCTGCCTCATTCCAATTCAAGTTAAGCATTTTTAGTGACCACAACACTTTATACTCTAGCTCAATCGGCAAATGACATGCCTTTCCATAAACCAATTGGTATGGGGACATACCAACAGGTGTTTTAAAAGCCATTCAATATTCCCATAAGGAATCATCCAGATTCGTAGACCAATCCTTCCTGCTAGCATTTACCTTCTTGGCAAGGATAGCTTTGATTTCACGATTAGAGATTTCTACCTACCCACTGGTTTGCGGGTTGTATGGTGTAGACACTTTATGATGCTTAACTTCATATCTTTCCAAGGAAGCTCTAACATCTTGTTGCAAAAGTGTTATCCTCCATCGTTGATGATGGTATGTGGTACTCCAAAGTAAGAGAAGATGTTTGTCTCACGAATGCAATAACTCTCTTCCCTTTATTTTTTGCCAGATCCACTTGCTTAACCCATTTTGACACGTAGTCAATGACCACTAATATGTACTTCATCCTAAATGATCTCACGAAGGGCCCCATGAAATCAATGCCCCAGACATCAAATAATTCTACCTCCAACATTTTAGACATTAGCATCTCATGTTGATTTGATATGAACTCTTGCCTTTGACAGTGGTCACATCTCTTCATGAAGTTGTAGTCATCTTTAAGCAAAGAAGGCCAATAGAAACCACTCTGAAGCGCTTTCCTTGCAGTCCGATCACCTGCATGGTGACCTCCAATTGGGGAAGCATGACTCGCTTCCAGTACACTCAACATATCTACTTCTGGGATGCACCATCTAATAATACCATCCACACATTGCCAAAAAAGATATGGCTCATCCTAGAAGTAATGGGTCACATCATGGAGAAACTATGTCCTTTGATGAAATGAAAGACTGTCTAGTATCACCTTGCTAATTTGCAAAATCAGCATACCAAGGTATTTTCTCCTTAACAGCAACCAAGATTTCCTCATGTAGAAATGCATCATTGATCTTAAATTCATCTCTTGCTGCTTGCTCACCTTACAGCCTAGATAGATGATCCACCACTTGGTTTTCAAAACCCTTTCTATCCATAACTTCGAAGTCAAATTCTGTATATAGCAGCACCCATCTAATATACTTTGGTTTTGCATCCTTTTTCATCAAATATGTCAAGGCTACATGGTCGGTGTGGACCACCACCTTGGTTCCTAGCAAATAATCCTGAACTTCTCAAAAGCATAAACTACTGTAAAAAGTTCCTATTCTGAGACGGTGTAGTTCTTTTAAGCTCCATTCAGCGCTTTGCTTGCATGAAAGATTGGATGAAACAATTTCTCATTCTTTTGTCCCAGCACAGCTCCAAGGGAAACACCATCTGCATCATACATGATCTCAAATAGTTTTGGCCAATCCAGTGCAACAATAATAAGAGCATCAACTAGATTCCTTTTGAGGAATTCAAATTCCTTCAAGCTATCCTCATCAAAAGAGATTTTGACTTCCTTCTCCAAAAGTTTGCAAAGGGGATTTGAAATCCTTGAGAAGTCCTTTATAAACCTCCGATAGAAGCCAGCATGACCAAGGAAACTAAGCATCCCCTTTACATAAATAGGAGGTAGAAGCTTCTCTATAACCTCAACTTTTGCTTGATCAACTTCAATCCCCTTTGCTGAAATTTTGTGTCTGAGAACAATGCCCTACTTCAGGATAAGATTAAACTCCTCACACTGCTGCAAGGCCCTGCCCAGATTTACTAATCACAGCTCAAATGAATCTCCTACAACTGAAAAATTATCCATAACACCCTCCAAGGTTTCTTCAACTATATATGAGAAAATAGACATATGCATCACTTAAAGGTAGCGGGTGCATTACACAATCCAAATGGCATCCGCTTAAATGCAAAAGTACTATATAGGCAGGTGAATGTTGTTTTCTCCTGATTCTCCAGTGCTATAGAAATCTGATTGTAACCAGAATAACCATCTAAGAAATAATACCAACCTCTTTTCGCCAATCTATCAAGCATCTGATCCATGAAAGACATTCAGAAGTGGTCCTTCAATGTCCACGAGTTTAGTTTTTTGTAATCCATACACACCTTCCATCAAGTAACAGGCCTAAGTGGAATCAACTCTTTTTTCTCATTAGCCACCACTGTTATGCCCCTTTTCTTAGGCACGCACTGAACAGGACTTACCCACTTACTATCTGAGATGGGATATACCACTCCTGCATCTCTTGATGATTTCTTTCTTTACTACCTCTTTCATAGGTGGGTTTAGACAACTCTGATGCTCAATAGTCGGGACATAATCATCCTCTAGTTAGATTTTATGTGTGCATATACCAGGAGGAATACTGATAATGTATGTAATCGTCGAACCAATAGCCCTCTTATATCTCTTTAGAATAGAGTAAGGTCTTCTACCTGTTGCTCAACTAAGTCATTTGTAATAATAACAGGTAGTGTATTCCCACTGCTCAGGAGAACATACCTTAAATGATCGGGCAACTCTTTCAGCTCCAAAGTAGTTGGCTCTTTAATAGATGACTTGGTTAGTGGACTTTGATGATTTCTCAAGTCCAAATCCAGCTTCTTGGGTGCATAATATTAAGACCCCATACCTGTCAAGGCACACAAAGTCTCCTCATAATCTTCAATACCGTCTTCATAAAAAATCATTAATACAGTAGCAAAAGTCTCCACAACAAATTTTTATTCAATAGGTACTACGTGCTCCTCCTCATAATCAACATCCATAATAGAAAATATGCTCATTTCTTTATGTTGTTTTATATACTGGCATACATCAAATCGAACTACTTCAACATTTAGCTTGAATAGTAGCCCATTTGCCTTTAGATCAATAAGTACACTCCTGGTTGTGAGGAAAGGTCTACCCAAGATTAAGGGCACCTCAAAGTCCACCTCATAATAGAGAATGACAAAATCAGCTGGGGACATGAAATTGGCCACCTTAACTAATACGTCATATAGAATCCCACTAGCCATTTCACAGACCTGTTTGCCATAACTAATCTCATGTTCGTGGATTTAGGATACCCCAAACCCTGTTTCTTATACACAGCAAGCGGCATCAAGTTTATACTGGCTCCTAAATCACATAGAGATTTTTCTAAATCAAGAGGCCTAATAGTGCAGAGGATAGTAAATTCTCCCGGGTCTGACTTTTTCTACACCAACGACATTGTGGAAATAGAACCAAAATGATGGAGATTGTCCACCGTCTCATAACTAACTGTCCTCTTCTTCATAACAAGGTATTTCATGAACTTTGCATACCTGGTTATTTGATCTAATGCCTCCACCGATTGCAAGATGATTGTCAACTGTTTAAGCATGGCCATAAACTTTCCAAACTTTGTATCATTGTCCTTTTTTTTCAACTGATGGGGAAATGGAGGAGGTGGTTTTGGGAGCGTCGTAACCACCACTTTAGTCTCCTTTCCCTTAATCTTCTCCCCTTCATCACCTTGCTGATGGTTGTATGGTGTATTATCAACAACTTTATCCATTTTCTCTGACTCCACTGGATAACTTTATTCATACTTAATATCCTCATCAATCACGTATTCAATCACATCTTTACCCATAGATGGTCCTGGTAATAACTTACCACTCCATATGGTAATTGCTATATAGGAGCCATTATTTTGAGGGTTCTGAACTATTTTACTTGGCAAAGTTCTGCTCTTCCTCTGATTCAATATTGCTGAGAGTTGGCTCATTTGCTGCTCTAACTATTTGATAGAAGTAGAGTGCAAGTTTACCAACTGACTCATGAAAAAAATAACTCTTCATAATAGTTACCCCAGAGTTGGTAGTCTCAATGCTATTTAATAATTTCTCCATCATTTCCTCTATGGACATCTTGTTAGAGCTAGTTGCAGCATTATCTCTTTTTTCAAGAGGTACATATAGTCTAATCCTATTATTTTTTCTCTTCCAGTTCCCTTAGTCTCTATCATTTTAAACAGCTTTATCATAATAGTTCTGACCTTGATTTTCTTCGCTATTTCCTCAAAAACCCTTTGATTATTTAGATAGTTTGCCTCTTTTTCCATATCAGAGTCAGCTCTTCCTAGGGATGCAATAACTTTCACTTTCTCTATTTTTTAAGAAAATAGATGCTTAGTCACCAAATCCATTTGTGTTAAAGTGTGCTATGTCCTGGTCATGTTCTTTCTCTTTTATGCATTGCTCTATAGTCATACGACTAGACATAGTAGGGCTTGATACCATAGAATCCCTAGTATGCCAAGCTCTACTCTATTTGGTCATCCGATTAAGCATCTCCGAAGCCTCTGGAAAAGCAAGGTCAACAAATGACCCTCCTACAACATTATCCACAACTGTCTTCATCATAGAGTTCAAAGCCCGATAAAGAGTATCCATCAAATGAATATAGCTTGTTTTAACCTCTCCCAGGTCTCATGAAGAGCTTTAGTGGGAAGCTATCAGAAGTTACTGATTTCATCCCTCAATTGTACCCTCCTGGAGGGTGGATAGAACCTTTCTAAGAAAGCCTCTTTCAACTGCCTCCAGTTGGTTATAGTGTCGAGAGTCAGTTTATTTAGCCATAGTGTCGCCTTCCCAAATAGAGACAACAAAAACAAATTTAGGAGGATAGCATTTTGACCCACTCCTAGATTATCAAAAAACTTGCAAATGGTGACAAAGTTCACCAAATGCTAGTTTGGGTGATCTTCAAGAAGACCACCGAACAACCCCTTAATATGAATGAGTTAAATAATAGTACTATTATTATTAAATTTAGATCCTGATGCTAGAAGTGGAGGAATGATAGTTCCAGATGCACCTACTATATCCAATCCATCTTCTTCGTCATTCAGATCAAGCTGTACTAGTTGACGTTTTTGCCTTGCCCTAAAGGGGAGATTTTTTTTATATTCTGATTCACTGGTGCAACCACTTTCTCTGCATACCTTGGGTTAAAAAGATCTAATAAATCATCATCATCGGGATTAGATAACGCCTGCTAGCCAGAGAGGCCAATCTTTCAGCATCTTGGCGGTTTGCCATTCTGCCAATTAACTGTGGTTTTAGATGTATTGGTAATAATGGTGCACCCAATCTCCGTGTACTTGGTTTACACAATAACTACCCTACACATAACAAAAATAATAAACAAAGGTAAAATTTAGGAAACTTGACCAAAGGGTAATTTACAAACACAAACTTAATTGACAATCGTATTCCCCGGCAACGGTGCCAAAATTTAATACACAAAAATTACAGCTCTTATTAGAAAGTGTAAGCGATCGTTGTCAATTATAGAACCCAACTGGGTTGGGTATCGAATCCCACAAGGAATACTGTTTTTACTAAGTATTGTGATTGTTACTAGACTATTGATCGAAGGTTCCAGAATAGATGGGGAGTTTGATTTATCAATTATATTCAAATAGTTGTAATAGAAAGTAATCCAACTGTAGGTTATATTGGTAGTAGTAATTCATAAGAAAAGTCAAACTAGAGTTATGGTTACCAAGATGCTTAAGCAGCTAGGGTCGTGAACGATTGTGGAATTCCAATGAATAATTTTTATTGCAAGAGTAATTGAATTCTATGGTTTGCCCATTAGTTTCTCAACCTAAATAAGTAACTTATCCCTTAATTCTCCCAAACATAAGGAATATAGTATTAATTCAACTATAATCTTATATGGGTTGATCCGGTTAAGGCAGCTACCCTCTATCCAAAGGTTACAACCTTTAGATTTATGTAAACCCTTTCTTTTCCCAACAAGCACTTTTATATTTGAACAAGTGTTCTTTTTGGGCTCACTTTTCAAGTTTCAACAAAAAGAAGTCATTAAAGTAAAGAAGAGTTTATGAAATATCAATTACTCATGGGAATCTACTAGATTCACAACCCAAAATCAACTTTTCATATCAAAGCTCCCATAAACCTAGTTATGGGAGCTAAGCCACTCATTTTTACCCAAGAAATAGAAGAAACCATTGTGTTATTCATAAATTAATCCAAAGTTTACTTACAAAAAGTCACAATTGTTGTTCTTCAATATTCAATAGAAAATAGGATAAAGGAATATTGATCCACAAATCTCTTATAAATCATAAAGAAAAACTATGTACCAATATATTTTCAGTAAGGAAAACCCGTATTAAAAGATAATAGATACCTAATAAAACCTAAAATTGGGTATTTATATATTCCACACTCAAAAAGGATTTAAATTCAAATTTATAAAACCCGTGTCCAAAGTGACGGTCCAATGGATGGTTCATCGGGAGTCTGACGACTTGTCACATGGAACATCACTGAGTGTCCTAGGATATCATGTTCTGCTTAAACCTGGCGGCTAACTGGGCAGACCATCGATAGTCTGACGGTCTATCATATGGTACATCGCTCAAGCTTCTGAGATCTTGCATTCTTCTTAAGTTTGACAACTACCTTGGCGGACCATCGATGGTCCAATGGTATGTCGCCCAACCTGTCACTCAGGCTTTTGAAAATCATACATTCTATTTTAGTCAAACGTCAAAGTTGATGGTCTGCCATATGCCTGACGGTCCGCCACTTGCGCTGTCGCCTGGGTCTTCTAGCTGGAACTATCTGTTTAGCTCTGATAGTCCACGTGGCGGTCCGTTGAATGACTGATGGTCTTCTATTTGGGCTGTCATTGACCTTTATCTACTGTTTTCCTGAGTTTACTCCTTCAGCTGACTCCTCAACCTAAAATCACTCAAATCCATTATTAAATACAACTTTAGTTGCTTGAAAACACACAATTTTCTCAATAAAAATATGCAAAATATTTCATCAAAAGCTAGAATATCAGGGGCGTGTACGTT
>JAPEIP010000008.1:195181014-195237155 GCA_026120095.1 Capsicum chinense | reverse complement strand
TAATCGAGATGGTTCAACAAAAAAAAAAGAGACAAGCACACAAGAACAAAAAGGAAAGAATCGGACTCTAAAATCAATTAATCAACTAATAGATCAGTTATTAGTACTTAATTATTGTTAATGAGTTCAAAATATGAATTTAATAATCAATAAATGTAGTTATATTGATGTAACCTTGAAAAAATGTGTTGGAAAGGGTGATATGTGCTCGGAATAAGCTGTAGAGGATCGGGAGAAGACCTAGCGCATATGGAGGGTATCCGCAATAAATATGATACTGTTTTGGGCTTCCCTTGACCTGGTTTAGTAGTTTGGCACATTTCCAACTCATCTCCAAGAAAGATCAGCGGAAATTCTTACACAAGGGGAGGACATGTACTCGTTGTAGTCCTCCTTTGTCCTCTCCTCTTGGAATATTCTTTGAATCTTCAAAGTTGCTCTTGTACTAAAACTTTATACAATCTTTATTTATCATTTTTGGATCAAACAACATATTTATGATGAAGATTCAACTTGAAGATATTAATCTTCTCAAGAACACCAAGAACATTTTTGAAAATCCAAAATACATAACTTCATTTTGGGTCGGAATTCCATGAAATTTTAAGCATAGGCTCTCATAAACATAAGGAACATATTACATGCATCATTATCCTTCAAAACATCATCAAAAATTTCAGATTTTTAAATCCACTTGTAGTTTCTTCAACCTTAAAACCTGTAAAAACGGTGGATTTTTCAAACCTCTCCAAATGGCACCATCTTTTAACCCTAAGCTTCTCTCAACATGGGGAACACTTTCTCAACTTCGTCAATGTCAAATTTCAACAAAAAATTATAAATTTAACAACCACTTCATCTAATTTCAAGATCAACATCGGTGGGTTATTCCAAATGCACTTCTAAACAAGCTAAATGACAGAGTTCCATCCTAAATATAACTAGATAGAATAAATATAGTGTAGAAACTACAAGAAGGACTAAAGAACACAATCATTATGGGAGTTTTCTAAGAACATTTTTGACACACTTTCTTTTCTTTGGATTTTTGAGATAACAAAACCAAGACTGACTTCATGGGAATGAAATAAAGACCGGTTCTAATACCAAATGATAGGATAACAAAGTACAAATATGAAAACTAAACTATGATATGAAAATGAAACATAAAGATAGAACGTAAAAAGGTAATAAGATAGACGCAATAAAAGGAATTGAAAGTAAATAAAGGGTATATCAAACCCTAAACCCTCAATCAATATCCCAAACAAAGAACCTAAATCTTAAGTAGAGCGGAAGGGAACTGGATTCTTGAGCAACTCACATTTTTAAATGAAGTTTCAACACAAGCGATTCCATGTCTTCCATAAGATAATCCAAACTATCCACACACTCTCAATACATTTTACATTCACCATCATCAAAATATACTTACAAAAATAAAATAAGGTCATATTTATAGCTTATTGTCCCAAAAGTGACACATTTATGAAAGACAAAAAATAGAAGCCCATTAAGCACATGTTTGACCATTTGTAGAGAATATGGGGAGAACATAGGGTGAATCCTAATGGAATAATGGGTTATTTTGACCCTCTCTAGCAGATGCAGAGTGGGTTGTGTACACCTCCAAAGAGGATTGGGCGCATGTCCTCTTCTGATGGCCTTCTAGCCCTGTGTTGCCTTCTTTTGGATCTTTCAATGTCCCTTGACCCTCCTTGATAATAATAATCATTCAATTTCCACATTTTGATAGAAACCAAGGAGTCATAAAGTTCCTCTATAATAATCTAGTTTCCGTTTAGATTGTATCACGGTAGGCCCCACTCCATGTTTGCCGCACATTCTGAGATTAGGTAAAAGTGACCATTAGACTAAATCCACCATATTATTCTTATTTTAATGACTGTAATAATTTTAAGGACATTATTTTGTCATCTAATTAAGGTACGACATCTCTGTGTCGGCAAATATAGGTCTCGGGAATTGGACACGAGTACTTATACCTTAACCATGATGCTATACAATTCCATCTAGATTCCAAATTAAAATATTTTTCACATAACCTTTATCATTCAGTTATACATTAAGGCATATTCATATTAGTATCATCTAACCAAGAGTGGCAAGCTGTTCATATCATACCGAAAAATATTATCATAAATATTTGTAACACCTTACATTTTCAGGCAAGAATTTGAAGCATCATTCCTAAGTGTGTGAAATTTAATCATATGATTAGTATATTAATACATGTGTCATGATCATTTAGCAAAGAGCCTTTGATTCGTCTAAGTTTAGTACTCGATTTTGTAAGGGTCTACTTTGAATGAGTAGAACTATTGATATGGATAGAAATTTACAGCTCTATACCTACCAAATTATACATAATTGAGTCATTTTTCCAACGATACTAATTTCGATAATGTAACACCCTGTATTTTTGGGCTAGACTTTGAACCATCATTCCTCCATGTGTCAACTTTGATCCTATGATTTTTATACTAATACATGTGTCATGATCAATATCCTAGTGTGTAAAGTGCTTCTGAGGTGAAATATGTTCATAGGAGTTACTTAGAAAAAAGTTGAGCTAAATGCCTTTGATTCATCTAAGTTTTGTATTCGATTCTACAAGGGTCAACTTTTAACTCGTATAACTTTTGATATAGGTAGAAATTTTAAGCTTAAGACTGACCAAATTGTATATAGTTGAGTTTCCTTTCAAATGATACCAATTTCCCCTTAATCCAATACCCGAGGAAAAATTTATAGCCATTTTTGTGAGAGACAGTGAGGGTGCACGATAATCCATGCCTTAGGGATTATATTGCTAGACTGGAGCATGCATTGCAGAGGCTACTCCCTTTTTCTAAGGTGAGTGATGAAGGGTCTATTCCCACACTGTTTTAGCTTATTTAGGGTTAAGGGGAACTTTGGTCCTTTCCCCTCAACCCTAAACGTCCAAAGGACAATTTATAGCATCTAAAAGGGTATTATTTGCCCATCTTCTTTAAAATTTTTCATGTAAAAACCATACCCTTTCCCGCTGAAAAAATTTCAATCTTTTATTATCAAGAAAACAAGGATTTAAGCTTTAATTTCAAGATTTCTACAATAATCCCTCTAATTAAGGTATGTGAGAGTTCATCTATGGGTACCCTTTAACCAATGGAGTCCAAGAACCCTTTTTTGTTTAAAAATATGAATTTTTCATGTTTAAGTTGAAATATCTCCTTGAATATCTTGTGAATTCAATTACAAGTTATGTTTATAAGTGTTTTTCATGTGAGATGAGCCATTACTTGTTTTAAATGTCAAAATCTTTATGTTAGATCTCTAAGTTATAATTTTAGTCTAGTAATCATGTTATTCTTGCATGCTTTACATATTCCCATGGATAAGTTGATGACTATCATGTTTTTGATGAAATGCCAAAGTTTTTGGAGTTGAACAATGATCTCCTACTATGGTTTACAGCTTCTATATGGTATTATTAATATTAACATTCAGTGACGGTGCATTATGAACACCCAATACCTATGTGTTCTACATGTTTTTATTTTGAAGTAACAAGTCAGTAAGAATCAGGATTTTATTACCATATTTAGCTTACCATTTTTATAATGAACTCAATAGTTTTACACTATGTTAATGACTTCAGTTTACATGTTCATTGTTATTTAAGATTATACATGCATTATCAGTTTTTAGAATACCATGTTTGAGCTTATCATTCATTAGAGTATGCACCAGTTCACAATTTCTATGTCAGTTCAATTGGGAGTAAGATTTAGCATCGACCGAATACAGGGATAGCGGCTTTCCCATCAGTTTGTAAGAGACATTAGTAGCAGCCCCTGTATTCCAAAACTATGTAACTAAAGTAGGGTATGAAGGGTGACCTATTATTTTAGGCCTGACTTCTTCTTAAGGGTTACCCATCAATTGATGCTTGATACTCTGTTCCTTTGAGACACCAGATTAGAGGATCCACATAGCCCATGTTAGTACCCGTGGCATAGTACTGACACTCTTAAATTAGGGATTATAGTTTGGGCCATAAATAGCTCAAATAGGGATCATGTCGGTTAGATAATACCTCCTACAGTCTCAGTACAATATTCAATGTACTTTGAGTTAAGATTTGTTTTACTGATGTGTGAGTAAAAGCTAACACATTTAATGCTTTTTACTCAAAATAATTATGAATTCTACAGAAAATCTTGTTGTTTTGATGTGTTTGCTCATGATATTGCAGTAAAAGGGAAGAGGAAAAAGAACAAATGACAATAGAGCAAAAGAGTTGAGAATTTGAGCAAAAGAAAAGAAATCATGGCTGACGACCTCCGTAATATGTCGTCAGCCTTGTGATATCTTCTCAGTATTGGCATCAATAGTAACCAAAAACATTAATCCTTAGAAGAAGTTCTAACGACATTGGTGAGAAGGCGTCAAGTTGGTGATACAGCGACAGGAAGGGGGTCAGCCTAAAAAAAATAATTCAATTTGAAGAAGAAATCTGATGATGTTGGTGATACGCCGTCAGATAGGTGATGTGGAATTAGCTAAATCATCAGCCTAAGATAGATTTTGAAGGCAACTGAAGTATTTCTAATGTCATCCGGGATAGGGCGTCAGACTCTTGACGCGGCGTCAGCTTGGGCGTCACCTATTCTGAGAATTTTATTAATTTTAGTTATATTGTTTCCTTAATTAGGTTTCATTATAAATAGCGTCTATTAGGTTTTTTAAAGGGGGAATTATTTTCTATCAGACATAAACTCTAAGAAGAGGGACATGTATTTTTGCTCTCTTTCATAAAATATTCTTGTGTTTTCGTATAAACTATTTTTGGGGTTACTACCTTGTGATTAAATCGGAGGAACTACTTTTTGTTTTCTATCCATTCGTAAGTTTATAATTATAATCATGAATTCAACTTGTTATTTTGTTCATCAAATAATGAGCGGCTAATTTCATTAGCCGAAGTTATGGGATCCATGGATTAGGTTTTGATATGATTCTAGGTGATTAAGGGATTCAAAGAGTAGTAGCACATCTTGAAATTCTGTTGTTTGAAATGAAATCTAGTGGTTGCAAACATTAAATTATGCCTTATGTTTTATTTGCTTCTAACAGAGAAATAGACTTGGGGACGTGAATTATCAATAGGGTCTCGAAAGCTACCAACCTTTTAATTAATGATTAATGCTGTAACTGGCTTAATCTACCTGAGATAACATCCTACTAGAAATAGATAAGTTATCTAAGTTTGAGAGAATTAGATAATAAATTATCTGGTGAGGTCAATAGATAAGTCAGATAGTATAATCTTTAGGGATATTCTACTGTTCTACTCATTCCTAGAATCTCTAGCATTAACTAGTATCTGTATATTCCCTAAACACTTGGTGTACATAGCTCTTGTTTTCCATTTATCTTGATTACCAAAAATGAAGTATTGAAAGTGATATGTAACACACTATGAACTTAAACCCCCATCTTTCGGAAATAGTAAACTACCAATAAAGTCTTTTGTAAACAAATCGAACTTCACACCCTATTCCCTGTGGGATTCGACCCCAACCTCGTTGGGTTTTATATTTACAACGATCGCTTACACCTATTCAAGAGTGTAATTTGAGCGTTATCCAAAATGGCGCCATTACCAGGGAATACAATTGTAGACTAAAAGTTTGTGCACGAAAATTTGATGATAGTTAAGTTTTCGTGATTTACATTTATTTGTTGTTTTTTTATATTGTAGGTACTGTGTTGTTTATGCCCAGCACGAGAAGTTCCAGAGAACCTCTATTACCAATCAATCCAAAACCTCAACTAATTAGCAGAATGGCTGAACAACAGGAAGCAGAAAGACTAGCTGCTTTAGCCAGGGCTCATGTGAATGTGCAAAATTTGGGTCAATAAGAATGTCACCAAAAATTTGTTGATGAAGAGTTAGTTGATGAGGAATTGCTGAATCCTCAAAACCAAATGAGAGCTGAGCAAGTTGTTGCACCAGCGTAATGAAATGTCAACAGAAATCATCTAGTCCGAGAAAGGTAAGGTCAACAGCCTATGAAATATAAGGTTGATGAAGATGATGAAGGAATAAACGGAGCTGCTGCAACAGGTGCTATCATTCCGCCATCGTTGTCACCAGGTGCAAAGTTCAGGATAACAAGTACAATGATCCAACTCCTGAATCTAAAGGGGTTATTTGGAGGCTTGCCTGGTGATGATACGAATATGCATTTGGTGAAGTTCATTACCATTTACAAATCCTTTAAAAATCTGGGGGTGAGATAGGATGTGATTAAATTGAGATTGTTTCCTTTGTCTCTGTCTGGGCAGGCGACAATATGGCTGAATGAGTTAGAGCCTGATTCTGTAACCAACTGGAGACAGTTGAAACATGCGTTCCTAGAACAGTTCTTTCCACCCTCCAGAAGGGTATAGTTTAGGGTCAAAATTAGCAACTTCAACAGCTTTCGACTAAAATACTACATGAAACCTAGGAAAGATTTAAGAAGAAACTTGAAAAATATCCGAACCACAATATGACGGACTTGCACTTGTTAGAAACTTTGTACAAAGCTTTTGACTGTGTGACGAAGCCTATTACGGACAACGCTGCAGGTGGTTCATTTATTGACCTCTCTTTTCTGGATGCTTCCGATATGCTAAATACAATGACCAAGTAGAGTCGAGCTTGGTACACTAGGGATTCTATAGTGGCTAGCCCGATTAATCCTATTTATATTACTGCAGAGCAGTGTAGAAGGGATGAGGAACGAGATCAGGACATAGCCCACTTGAAGACGCAGATGGACCTTCTAGGAAAAGTCTTGCTATCAGGCAAGACTGAGATATTAACGCTGTGAAATCTCAAGGTACTGTGTCTACAGATGCTGAGGCTGAGGTAAACTATGTGAATAATCAGGGGGTTTCCAAGGCTATAGCCAAGGGAACCAAGGTCGGACTATCTATGACAAGCCTGATTATAAAGATAAAGAGCAGGGACATTGTAGTAATAATAATGACAGGAGTGGTTTGTGTATTCCTCCTGGAAGTCGGGATGCAGCGACAACTAATTCTGGCAAGATGTCCATGGAGGACATGATGAAAAAGTTATTTAAGGGAGTTGAGGTAACCAACTTAGGGGTAACTAATATGAAAAGTGAGTTTTCTACCCTCAGTTAGTTGGTTAGCTCACACCCTGCGTCCATTAAGCAGTTGGAGCAACAATGAGCCAACTTTTGGCTACTCTAAACCAGAGAAAACTTGGTATATTACCTATTGATAGGTTTAGAACCCATAGACTGATGGCTCTTGTATGGCGATTACCACTCAGAGTGGTCAGGTGATATCTAGCCCTTCTACGGGCAAAGCTATAGAGAAGGAGGTAAGTGTTGATGAATTAGAAGGACGCAATGCAATGGAGTCCGAGAAGATGGATGGCTTTGTTAATATTTCAGAGAAAGAAGACAAAAAGAAATGAGAAGTGATATTGAAATAAAGTCCAAGACCACCACCTCCATTTCCATAGAGATTGAAAAAGAAAGAAAATAACGAGAAATTTAGCAAATACATAGCTATACTAAAATAATTGACAGTGACTATACAACTGATGGAGGTACTTGAGAAAATTCCAAAGTCTTCTAAATTTATGAATGAATTGCTAACAAAGAAGCAGAAGGTAAGCTATGAGCCGGTGGACAACATTTACCACTATAGTGCCATTTCTTCACAAACCTTAGTGCAGAAAAAGCCTGACCCTAGAGCTTTAACTATACCATGCATAGTTGGGTTCATAAAGTTTACCAAAGCTTTATGTGACTTAGGATCAAGTATTAATCTGATGCCGCTTGATATCTATAAGAAGCTGAGCTTAGAGGAACCTACCCCTACGATGATGCGTATTGCGATGGCAGATATATTGGTGAAACTACCAATTGGTATATTGCATGATGTGCCAGTAAAGGTGGATAATTTTATTCGACCGACTGACTTTGTGATATAGGATTTTGATGTTGATTTTGAGGTACCCATCTTCTTTGGTAGGCCACTATTAGCCATGGGAAGAGTGTAGGTTGATATGAAGCTCAATGAGCTAAAGTTCAGGTATGGAAAAAGAGGGGCCAGATTCAAAATGCATCCTCCTATAAAGCTGTAGGAGGATATGAATATCTTCTCAGTTGTTGATGCATTCTAGGAAGATGGTAATGAGGTAGAGATATGGTATCTTAACAAAATATGAATAGTCAAGATAACCAAGTCACTTTTGTAGTAATAGGAAGGAACTGAAGAGGTATAAAAAGTTCAAGGTAAAAACTGAAGAATACAAGCTAAGTGGTCTTGACAATATTCGTGATAGGCTATCACAGCTGAGATGGCTTATCACTAATGTCATCAAAAACACCAGCAATGAAGACCTTCCCTATAAAGGCTGACAACCTCCATGATAGGCTATCACAGTTATGACAGCTTATCACAAGTTGTCACCAGGCTTCATTTTGTTTTTGAAAATTTGGGCCCAAATTGACCCGAATCTGACCCGACCCCGATCCAAACCCTTCAGGTTCTCTCTTTATTTGATTTCCTTATTTAAGTATTATTTTATTTCATTAGTAGGATATTTACTTCCTATCAAAACACTCCCAATTATACAAGGAAACCTCTTTCCTGATAGTTGTGGGATTGCAAGGAAAATAATAGTCTATCTCTCCTCTTTTCTTCTCTCTCGCGTAATCAAGTGGAGTCAACTCATCAGGTATTATCATAACTTTGTTCTTCCACCATTGATGTGGTAAAATTGTTGAAAACATGATTCTCTAAAGGAAGAAACTTCAGTTCAAGTTGTAATAGCATGGAAATCGAAAATTAGGGTTAAGTTGTGCCTAAATTGCAAAAATTTGAAAACGATAAGTACAAAACTAAAAATTCCATATGATTATACGAATAATTTGGTCCAAAAATTATGAATAAAAACTGAGTTGGAGGAAAATTTTGAGCTGACGACGTTGATGATAGGCTATCACAAGCCTGACACCTTATCAGCTACATCGTTGGTAACTTTGAAAAAGGAGGCATTCACTCTTTAAGGCTGACAACTTACCTGATAGGCTATCACAACTGTGATGCCTTATTAGGAATGACGTCACAAGTTTGAAAAATGAATGCCAGTTCTTTTTAAGGTTAATGACATATCTGATAAGTTATCACAAATCTAATGCCTTATCAGCCACGTCGTCACAAGTTAGATGATAATGCTAAGTGAACTTGAATAGCATGTTTTGACTGTTATACCTTGATCATTAACTTATCCTTTTCTTATGGTCTAGGAACATTCTAATGGTACCTAAAAGCAAGAATCCTAACACTCTAAAGAAAGCTACCAAGCCTAAGGTGGTTCAAAAGCTTATTGATGAAGACTCTGATTACGAAGATGAAGAACCATTGCTCAGGTGGAGCAGAACTAAACCCAGTCCAAAGGCACCTCCTCCACCTAAACCCATTATTGTGGAGGATAGTGATGATACTAACACTACCACCCCAGCTGAGAGTGAATCTTCTGAGCAAGAAGGTTTTAAACAAACTGAGTCTGAACAGCCTGAGTCTAGGAAGGCTGAATCTGAAGAACCAGAGGCAGAACATAAGTTTTACAAAAATGATTCTAACGAAATATCCTCTGAAACTCCTGCGACTGAGATTCAAGATAAGAAGGAACCCCTAGTTCTGGGAACTTTGATAAAATCCAAGAATTCGGAGGTTCGAGAGAATTCTAGATGGAAAATCCCTGAAGCAGAGCACATTTGCCTCAAAGTGTTGATTAGAATAAAAATAATATCTACCAGATTGCCGGTGTTTCCAGATAAGAGAGTCATAGTCACAGGATTGCCTGGGTATCCTGCAATTAAGAAGAAATTCAGAGATTATGGGCTGGGATGGATTGCTAAGGTAGATAAACCATTTTGCCCTACAGTAGTCTGGAATTTCTATATGAACTACTAGGGTACATTAGAGAGCATGTGCAAGAGTGGAGAGACCACAGTAGACCAATCTTTGTTGACCAGAGTTCCAGTTCGTCGGGTAATGTAGATAATTCTGATACGACTATCAACAGGTTTCTACATGGACCCAACTTTACTCCTTAGGTCACAATTCCTGCATTATACCATCATATAAAGAGTAAGGATGACTAGCATCCATAGTTAGCTATACTTATAGCTGAGGGAGACCCTTTATGGCTTACCCAACCAAATGGGCGTATTTACAAGGCTTCTTTGACTAAAGAGGCAAAATTATGGTAGGGTGTTGTGTGAACCTATTTGATACCGACCGATGAAGATAAAATTCTAGGTGATGATCGAGCAATATTGGTCGCATGTCTTATGGCCAACCTTAAGCAAAATTGTAGGGAGATTATTGCTAAAGAGATCAAGATTTGGGTAACGAGGTCTGACACAACTTATCCATTCCCTTGTCTGATTACCAGGCTATGAATAGAGGCAGGGGAAGCATATATTTCTAAGATTCATGAGACTTTGTTTGCCACCATGAGCCAGAACCCTATTCGCTATGAGGAAAATCAGGAAAGGCTGACACTTGATAGAGGGGTGAGGGTTGAGATGAACCCATTAGTTGTTGGCCCTAGTTTAGTACCTGAAGTTGAGGTGCAATCTTCTAAGGTTGCTCAGGCACGCCCAGTTCCTGATAATGAGCTAGGTCCATAAGATCTTACAGCACCAACAAAAGCTGGATCCAAGCCTATTGATATCAGAAATATGGAAAAAAAGGCACGATGGTGTGAAGTGCAACTACGTCCCTTTGCTAAGTAGTTTGCTACTGCTGTAGATAAAAAACTCAGGGATTCTCTTGAGCCCTTTGCTTCTTTGCCTGCATGGATTGCAGATCTGGAGAACCTTGTTGATGTAAGGGCACAGGAGCTAACTGGAGCAGAGCTTGCTGAATTTAGAGTAGCCATAGAAAAGGTAAAATATTAGATGGTGGTAGTACAAAAACACTAGTTTATGATGCCTACAGGGCAGACAACTGAGGAATCTAAGGATGAACCTCAAATCCTTGATCTTATTGTAGAGCTAGTAAAAATGAAAAAGAAGAAAGACAAAGAAGCTAAAAAAGGTAAAATAAAGAGACAAGAAGATGATGAGAATGAGAACAAGGACAAGAAAAAGGTAAAGAAGAAGAAGAAGGCAGAGAAGACACTGCAGGCAGATGATGAGTTGACAGAATAGGAGAAAGCAGATATGAAAAGGGCAACGCAAGTATCCCGATAGGATAATTGGAAATGGGAATAAGCACTACGAGTGAAGGATATAGGATCCTCATCTAGAAGAACAGCTAAACTAGAGCAAAGAGAAGCTTCTGATGAGGATAACACTATTGCAGGGTCGAGGACCCATGATTTGAGACTTGATTGACTCCAGGTATGCCCCAACCCTTTGTTTTAGTTTTTTTATTTTAATTTGAGGTTGTAGGGTAGCATGTTGTTGTAGCATATTCTGTAAATAACTAGCAGTAGTGCAAGTTCTATAAGGAGTTAACTAATTTTGGGATTTTGAGCACCTTTTCGAAGGTTTGTTTTGCATGACTGTATGAATTGCACCTTAGTGTGAACACTGTGTCTATCTTTATGGCATTAGTTTAGTTACCTAATCATCACTGCTGAATAATTGTATAAACCAGATAGATAGTAGTCAGTGATATTACTTGTGTGCCATGTGTGTGTGAGACTATACCGAGTGCTCTATGTAGTGTCAAATCTAGAAGTTACATAGTTCGTCTTAACATATTTGAAAGATAGGGGTTAGGAAAGGATCATAGGCCGTTTTTGAATTTAAGTCACTATTAGCCTAAATGACCTTCCTCTAATGCATAATATCCCTTAATCCTGCTTTGAGCCTTAATTGACCATTTTTCTTTCTATAATAGCTATCAACTTCCTTTTTTAAATCATAATGAACCTATTTTGGCCCTGGTCCTCCTTGGACACTATGCATATTGACTTAGGCAAACAGCCTAAGTTGAGGGTGGCTATCACAGGGGTGTGTGATATAAATTGGATATGAAGACAGGTAGAGTAGAAGAAAAAGAATAATTACAAAATAAGTAGAAAATCGGGTGGTGGTGAAAAAGAGCAAGAAAAGTAGTTTGTTTGAATAAAAAGAATAACCATACCCAATCTGAATGTGTGATAAAGAGAAAAAGCAAAGAAAAGAAAAAGAAAGAAAAAGAGGTTAATAAGTGGACCCCACAAGTTAAGGTAGTAAGAAGGAGATTAGTCACTCTAAATGCCATCTAATATCATACCAGCCCCTAGGCTATGTTACAAGCCGAAGAAAGACCTATAGTGATCCTAGCTTAGCGGTCTGGACACTTTGGTAATGACGATAAGGGCAAGCATATGGTATTTGGCATGTATTGGTTTGAACTTCATACTTAGAGTGGGTGCTTTTATGATTATCCCCATGCTTATATTATGACTTTTCATGAGAGAAAAAATGGAAATTCTTTGTTGTGAAGGCACACTAGTATGTTGCTAGGTGACTTGCCTGTTCGAGTAGTGTCATATAGACATAAGAATGCTTATTGGTACTTAGTTGATGCAATGGTTGGAATCCTTTATGTTACATTGTTGTTTTTCAACAAGATACACAGTAAGTTTGGTTGACATTGGAGGTGGTAACTGAGTTTTGTGCTAAAATAGTTGTTGACTACTGAATGTTCTTTGTATTGTCTTAGTTATTTTGTTGCTTGAGGACAAGCAATTGTTTTAAGTTGAGGGCGTTGATGTGTGAGAAAAAGCTAACACATTTAATGCTTTTTAGCTGAAAATAATTGTGAATTCTAAAGCAATTGTTGTTGTTTTGATGTGTTTACTCATCATATTGCAGTAAAAGTGTAGGGGAATAATAACAAATGACAATGGAGAAAAAGAGTTGAAAATCTGAGAAAAAAAGAAGAAATCATGGATGACGACCTCCGTTATACGTTGTCAGCCTTGTGATAACTTATAAGCATTGGCGTCAACCTTAACCAGAAACTTAAAGCATGAGAAGAAGTTCTGATGACGTTGGTGATAAGGCATCAAGTTGGTGATAAGGCGTCACGAAGGGTGTTAGCCTAATGTAGAGAATGCCTCAAGCTTGGTCTAACTGACGACAATCGTGATAGCTTGACACAGTTGTGATGGCTTATCACAGATGTCGTCATGAATTTTTAGCTGACCTTCTCATTTTTTCACCTTCCCTGTACTAAATCCTAATTGTAAAAATAAAAACACTTGCTTAAATATAAAAACTTTGGGTTGCCACCCAATAGCGCCTGATTTACTGTCTTGACATGACTTGGTTATCTTGACTACTCAGACTTCACCAAGAAAACCTATTTATAACCTTTTCCCATCATCATAGAAGACATCAATGATTGAGAAGACACTCATATCTCTTTGTTGTGACACGGGTTGATGCATTTTGAATTTTGCCTTCTTTTTACTAAGCCTTAACTTAAGCTCATTCAACTCCATATCAACTATTACTCTTCCTGTTGCTAAGAATGACCTACCCAAAATAATGGGTACCTCAAAGTCCACATCACAATCTAGTACCAGAAAATCCATAGGAAAAATAAAGTCTACTACTTTAACAAACACATCACGCAAAATTCCAGCAAGCCATTTTATCGACCTATCTACTATCACCAGTCGCATGTTAGTGGGTGTCAGAGCTTCTAAACTGAGATTCTTATACACAGCCAGTGGCATCATATTCACACTGGCACACAAATCACAAAATGCCTATACAACATCCAGAGACCCAATTTTGCATGAATAGTGAATGCTCCTGGTTCAGCCTTCTTTGGAACTAAGAATTGTTTGGAAACTGTGCTACAATGTTGGAGATTGTCCACCTGATCATTGCTGACCTTTCCCTTCTTTGTGATGAGATATTTCATGAACCTTTCATAGCCTATCATTTGCTCAAGTGCCTCGACCAAAGGAACATTAATTGTTAATTACTTTAGCATTGCCATGAACTTGCCGAATTTTGCATCATCGACCTTTTTCTACAATCGTTGAAGAAAGAGAGGTGGTGGTTTAGGTATAGTTTTTAACACCACTTCCTCTTCCTTCTCATTTTATTTCTCTAAGACATCAACAGTATTATCCAGCTTCTCAGACTCCACTGGACTATTTTCTTTAGATTCATCAACAATTACTTCATCATCTACAGATTCGCCCATAGAAGGGACAAGTAACAACTTACCACTCTGAGTGGTAATCGCTATACGTGAGCTATCATTTCATGGATTTTGTAGTATACTAATAGGTAAAGTACCACTTTTTCTATGGTTCACTGTAGCGAAAAGTTGTCTCATATGCTGCTCCAATTGCTTGATCGAAGTGGAGTGTAAGCTAACCAACTGACTAAGGGTATAGAATTCACTCTTCATAGTAGTTACCCCCGAGTTGGTAGCTTCAACTCCCTTCAATAATTTTTCCATCATGTTCTCCATAGACATCTTGCCCAAGCTAGTTGTTCCAGCATCTTGACTTCTAGGAGAAACATATAAACCACTCCTGTCATTATTGCTTCTTCACTGTCCCTGCTCCCTATCTTTATAATCAAGCTTATCATAAAATTTTTGACCTTAGTTCCCTTTGCAATTGCCTCAGAAACCCCTATGATTACTCACATAGTTTGCCTCTGCATCAGCATTACTAGTAATAGTACCCTGAGATTCCACAGCATTAACCATTTTGGTCTTGCCTGACAGCAAGTGCTTGGTCAGTCAGTCCATCTGTGTCTTTACATAGGCTATATCTTGGTCTCGCTCCTTATCCCTTCTGTGTTGTTCCGCAGTTATACCACTAAAAAAGGTTGGGCTAGCCACCACAGAATCCCTGGTGTGCTAAGTCGAACTCTGCTTGGTCATTCTATTTAGTATCTCTGAAGCATCCAGAAAATTGAGGTCATTGAACGAATCACCTGTAGCTTTGTCATAGAGTTAAAAGCTCTGTACTAAGTCTCCATCAAGTACACATCTGTCATATTATTGTTCGGACATTATGCCAGCTTTTTCTTAAATCTCTCATAGGTTTCGTGTAATGCTTTGGTAGGGAGCTACCTGAAATTACTGATTTCATCCCTCAACTGTACCCTCTTTGAAGGTGGAAAGAACTTTTCTACGAACACATCTTTCAACTGTCTCTAGTTTGTTATAAAATCGGGCTCTAACTCATTTAACCACATTATTATCTCTTCAGACAGGGATAATGTAAAAAATCTCAGTTGGATCATATTCTGGCTCACCCCCGAATTGTCAAAAGATTTGCAACCGGGCAAGCCTCCAAACAACCCCTTCAGATTTAGGAGTTGGATCATGGTATTTGTTATGCTGAATTTTGCACCTGGTGCAAACGGTGGAGGAATAATAGCACCTGTTGCACCTTCTTCATCCATTCCTTCATCATCATCATCATCCTTATATTGAATAGGTTGTTGACCATACCTTCCTCTGACTAGACGGTTTCTATTGACATTTTGCTGCACTTACTCAGTTCGCCTTGGGTTTTAAGGATTCAGCAATTCCTCATCACCCAAGTTTTTATCATCAGGGTTCATATGTTGTACTTTTTTCCCTATATTATGTATGTTCACCTGAGCCCTGGCAAAAGCAGCTAGTCTTTCTACCTCTTGTTGTTCAGCAATTCTCTCAATCAACTAGGCTTCCATATTAATTACCAATAATGGTTCTCTAAAACTACTTATTTTTAGCATAAACAACAAGATACCTGCAATAATCAAAAACTACAAAATAAATGCAAATCTAGAAAAATTAGCTAACAATAAATTATCGCACACAAACTTTCAGTTTACAACCGTATTTCCCAGCAATGACGCCATTTTTGATAACGCTCAAATTACACTCTTCAATGGGTGTAAGCGATTGTTTTCAATATAAAACCCAACTAGGTTGGGGTCGATTCCCACAGGGAATAAGGTGTGAACTCAAGTTATTTATGATTTAATTCACTGGTAGTTTATTGTTTCCTGAAATGGAGGTTTAAGTTTCGTAAATAATTATTTGTCACTTAATATTAGATGTTTGTAACAAAAATTTTAAGAAATAACAAGGATTATGTTCACAAGGTCTTACGGTACATGACAGGCTAAAATTAACTGAAGATTCTTATGGTGGTTGGGATGACAAGCTATCTTTATCGATAATATGCTCGAATATCTCTCAACCTATTCAAGCGTCTAATTTCCTAATCCTCTCGGACTTAAGGAATCGCTACTCACTATTCAGATTTTACCTCAGGTTAATCAACCTTATTACAGCGCTGATTATTAAACGAAGTCTTTCCAAGTCCCTGTTGATAATTCATTTCCTACTGTTTATGGATTCTTTCTCAAGTAAATCAAAGTAGGTACGCCTTCTATTTGCAACCAATAGACGTTAATTACAATCTCACAATTACCAAGAAATCCTAACACCTATTAAATCTTAAGTATTGAACACCTTATCATGACCTAACCCTCGATCCCATAATCTGGGTCATAAGTGTTTAGCCACTCATGATACAAGAAACAAGCACACAAGTTTAATTCATAACTGAAAGGATTAACTTACAATGATGAAGGAGATCAAAAGTATACTTTTAATTGAATCACAAGGCAAAGCGCCCCAAACTATTGTTTCAGGAGCAAAAACAATCGTATATTATATCTTGTAAGATATGTCAAATTGATCCTCTTCAAATAAAACCTAAAACAAGGCTTTAAATAGTTAACCTTAAATACGGAAATAAAATTAAAGTTTCAAATTTTTCTCGTAATAGATGACGGCACCCGTGATGGCCTATTAGGAGTTTGATGGCCTATCACGGACATCGTCAGCTTCTCTGCAAGTTTACCTTTTGCAGCCTAAGTTTGACGACGATGGTGATGCCCTATCACCAGCATGAAGTTGTGTCATGGATGTCATCACAAAACTTCCTTCAACATCCATCTTCTGTTTAAGGATGACGGCATTATTGATAGCCTATCCTCAGGTTGACGATGTGTCATGGATGTAATCAGCCACACTTAGTTCTTTATTTGCTTTCGATTTCAGGCTATTTGATTCATTTATTAGTGGTTTCCCTTCTTCTTTGCTTTTCCTGCAAAATCAATGTAAACTAATCAAAAATGACTAAAGTTGCTCAAGACTTTGTAATTATTGAGAGTTAAAGGCTTCAAATGTGTTAGCATGGGCTCATACATCAGGAGTCATGGCATAGATGAATAAAATAGCTGAATAATAAAATTACATCATGCCTAAAATTCTGTAATTTGAGTCGATGCCTACAAAACATCATCTGAGATGAAGTGACAAAGCCTTATGCACTGCAACTACAAAAATTTAAGCTTAGACATATCCCTTGAATACTCTCTCAACTATACTCTCCACCTTACTATAACACATCACCTAAGTCTACTGAAAATATTCACATGGGTGCTGAGCATCAGTGCATAAACATACTACCTTATCTGATTATCTAAATGGCTTATAGCTGTAAAATTGGTCAAGAAATATCTAACTATACTTAGTCTGAATAACAGGAATGGAACTATAGAGTATTATGCATGAAAGGAACGGACTAACTGAGTAACATGAGATAACTGAGCATGAATTTGTGAAAACTATATTATTTGATAATGCATGGCCAAGCATAAAACATAATTCTGAAATATCCAACAAATTGAGGTACTACAATACTGATAACTGATTAACTGATAAATGCATGCTATGGTAAAGTAAACCTGAAACTGAACTGAGTCACTGATTTGATTACTGGACTGAGACTGTGACTGAGACTATAACTATGATGGTATTTGAGACTGCAACTTAGACTATAACTTGGACTAAATTTTGGGCTCTGATAGCTACATAATGGGGACTAACATGAATTCCGAATCTTAATAGACACTCAGACTCTGCATTTTCTGAACTTCTCATCTACTAAAATTATTTTTTTTATTTCCCCATTTAGCAACTAAATACAACCCCTTGCTGGCCATTACTTGCACACTACCTTGGCATTCAAGCTTATCTTTATAGGTGCATCCTCGTGTAAGTCAAGCATGCAAAAATCTTTCTTATCATGAAATACTTACTCTCTCTCATCTAAGTAATCACCCATCACTATATCATTTTTTAAGAAGAGTCCTCTAAAGGGGTAAAACATGAGAACCAGAAGTATGTATGAATACAATACCAAGCTCGATGCTTAAATAAGTCCAGAGCAATAGAATACCAATACTATGGAATTATCAAAAGACCTAAACTGAGGGTATGCATGGCGTAATCTGAATTTAGCAGATTGCTAGGAGTGTAATGTGGGTCATAGGAATTGAGCATACTATAAAGCATGACATGAGTATATGAGTAATGAGCTACATAACCTAAGTTTGAATTTTTCTGTATTCATGTAACATGGTTCATAACACTGAGTGAATAGGAATTCCTTATTCTAGGAATTATAAGCGTACATGACTTTTTGCTAACGTCCTTGAATATGAGCCATGATCATTGAGATGAAATATATGACATGAATAGATTTCATGATAACTGATAGTTTTGAGAGTTTGAAGTATGATTCGGAGATGAATCTACGTGATCATTCTCACTACGAAAAATAGACAAAAATGTCATCAATAAAGAATATGATAAACATGTCAAAGTTCTTCTTAAACACGCGACATATTAAGCCCATGAAAGCTATTAGGAAATTAGCAAGACCAGAGGACATGACTAGGAACTTAAACTAACCATACCACGGTCTGAAGACTGCTTTTCGAATGTCGCATTCCCTGACATTGAGCTGATGATAGCCTAACTTGAGGTCTATCATAGAAAAGTAACTGGCACCCCGAATTTGGTCAAACAAGTCATTGACTCTAGGAAGCGGATACATGTTCTTGATAGTGACTTTATTTAATTGGCGGTTGTCAGTAAGTATTCTGAGAGAATCGTCCTTATTATGCGCGAATAGAACTGGTGCACCTGACGGGGAATAAATCCCTTATCTAGGAGATCTTTCAACTGTTATTTTAAGTCTCTATGTTTTTCTGGAGCCATTCTATTTAGCAGAATAAATATGGGCTAAGTATCTAGATGAAGGTCTATTACAAAGTCGATTTCCCTTTTTGGAGAAACTCTAGGAAGATCTTCAAGAAACATATGTGGAAATTCATATGCTACTAATACTGATTCAAGAGAAGGGGTTTCTGAACTAAATTCCTAGACTCAAACGAGATGGTAGACACATCCCTTAGATATCATTTTTCTTGCGTTTAGGCAAGAAACAAGCTAACCCTTATGTGCTGAAGTACAACCCCTCTACTCAAGGACGGGTTCATTTTGAAATTAAAACTGGACAATTCTATTTCTGCAGTCAACTGAGGCATAGAAGGAATGAAGCCAATCCATGCTAAGAATGACATCAAAAACAGTGATCTCTAATTCGACTAAGTCTGTAGAAGTGACTTTTTGGGATACCTTAACTGGATAGTACCTGTATACACGCTGGGCTATGATAGATTTACCCACTGGGGTAGATAGTGAGAAAGGCTCTTCTTGGATTCTGGGACAGACTAAAAAATCAACAGCTATATATGGAGTAAAAAATGACAAAGAAGCTCCTAGATTTAGCAAAACATAAACATGTAAATAATAAACTGGTAACATACCAGTGACCATATTAGGAGAAAATTCTTGATCCTATTGGGGCTGAAGAGCATAGAGCCTATTTGGTCGTTGCCCCCTAGTGGAATTGGTTATGACACCCTACTGATTCGGCAGACCGGACAGAGCTGGGGGATGATTATGCTAGCCCTGGGAATTTGACTGTCGATAATCTCTAAATTTGTGACCTATCTTGCCCCACCTAAAACAAACATCACTACCAGCTATGCAGATACCCTGGTGGTTTTTCTAATATTCTTGACAAAGGGGAATTTTTTGGTCACTCTTTGGCCTTGACATTCTTGCCCTCTTGTTGTTTCTCCCCTTTCTTCTACGCCTCTCCTCCTTACTCTGTAGAGCATGAGCTATAAGACTAGATAGGATAATAGCCAGTTGATTATTCTAAAAAACCATAGAATGAGCTAAGATGGTGAAAAAAGCTCTAAACTCAGTCTGGTAGACATGCTCATTCAAGGGATCTGACTAAACGTACGGAGGGGCTGACTGGTTTTTGTTACCTTTTTTGTTAGCTTCGTTCACTTCTTTTTAGACTCTATTGAACATAGAGCTGATACTATGTTTGTAACACCCCTATTCTGTACCACGGATGCTACACGGTGCTCATAATCCCGCAGGACCACAAACTAACCATCACTTATAGCTACTGCAATAGTTGAATAAAAATACTGTAAATATGTAAAAATTAGGCGGAAAACATGCCATAAGGTTCAATACTATAATAAAACTAAATACGGTATAACAAATAACAAATATGGTACATCTTTCTGAAACTACACTAGTCTGAAAAAGCTTCTAAACTGTCTAAAATATGAAGTTGATGAGACAAGTCCCCAGCTAACTCCAAACTACTGAAATAAGCTAAACTACTTACACAATCATGATGTCCTAGAACAAAGAGGCCTCACCAGTAACTTTGTCAGCTGAATATCTAAAATGCTAAGTATGATCGGGAGCTCATGCATCTGAACCTAGGATATAATACATAATATTGGAAGAAAAAAGTATGCGCCAGTACTTTGAATGTACTGGTATGAAAGTGAGGTTGGCTGAAATGTGTGGGTACATATGCATGAATAATTTAGACTGAATGACATGAATATAACTAAATAGGAGTACATGCATGAATACGTATACGGTAATCTGAGGTCGTGACAACACTGGATACTAAGTTATAAATTAATTATTTACTAATATCTAAGTTTACTAATACTAGGTAGCTGATAATTGAGGGACTACATCTGGAAATCATGATCCAATGGAACTATACTAAGTTTCGTACTGAACAGAGTAACTATATCTAACTGTCGTAAATCTGTAGAGCTGAATTGAGTCCTATTCTGAGACTAATTCTAAAATTGAGATTGTGGGAGGTAATCATCTAACGGATATTCCTCTTTTTAAACAAATTGGGGTCCAACCTTTAACCCTTATTGGAAAGGTGTTAATATCATGCCACGGGTAAGAACAAGTTGTAAGTTAACCCTTTCTGACATAAAGCTCTTTCATCAATCCTCGCTGGCAGGAAAACTCAAATGAGATGTATCAACCCTCATAATATCTCGCAAGAAGATACCTCAACCTAATTTTGCTACATAGTTCTCTAACACAACGATTGCCACTAAGGATCAAACTCTCTACTGGAAGGAATGCCCCCATCCATGGGTTCTCTTAGTTCTTAATCCTACTTCGAACTAAATAAACGCTGAACTGATTTCCTAGTTCTTACTAGTCCTGACTAAACTATTACTGAGTTTACTGAGTTTTTTTTGACTGACAAAATATTACTGAATTCTATTAGCTATCTAAGACTATTGAGGTTTGAACTGAATACAGAACTAGACTAGACTAATACTTAGTCTACTGAGTTTTCCAGAGTCCTGTAATTGACTGACAGTACTACTAATTCTGACATGACTGAGACTATTCTGTAACTGACACTGGCTCTAGGTAAATAGCTAAATTGTTGGGTATTAAATACTCCAGGACTCGATTGCATGATAATAAAGCATCACATGACCTTGCGTAGAATAAAAATGCACACTATTCATAATGCATATATAGAGGCATTTTATCAAACACTTGAATGGCATGAACTAGTATACATGATAATATGAGATAATCTCACCAGTACATTCACATGAACAACTCATCAAACCCGTTGGAAGGAACTGTATATGCACATAGTGCTAATCAACACATTAGAATCATAATTTCAATACCAAGTTCACAATTTCAATACTTCAACATGAATCCGCATCATATTATATACATAATAATTGTTTTGCACATAAATCTTGCACTTAGTCATGTATTATAAACCCAATCAACATTTAATCATGACTACACTTTAATCCAATAATGGAAACCATAAAATTACTTTACTCAAAGTTTTAAAAGAGTTTGGTGGACTCCAAGGGTGAAAGGAACCCTTGGATGAACACTTCACATACCTTGGTTGCTAAATTCTTGAAGTGGAAATCTTGAGTCTTGGCCTTGAAATTAAATCACCTAGGGTTCTTGTTCTTGAGCAATTTGAGATAAAGTACATATATTTTGGTCAATGAAGGCTGAATTTCATGCTTTAGGGATGAATAAGTGTGGAAAACAGACCATAATACCCCTTAGAATACAGCTTTTAAATTACTAAAAATTGGACTGTCGACACACAGACTGATGCGCCACATTGTTGGCACCGACGTGATGGCCACTACGCCGCATCAAGTCTACATCGGTTCACTAGAAATTTCCACTAGGATCCAAGAAAAATAATGATCGAGCGATGGCCAATGCGCCACACCAAGATCGCATCAATACACTATTTTGGATTCCCAGACGTGGTTCAAATTAGGTCTAAAAAATGTAAAACTCATCTGGGAACACCTACTGAACATTCTTGTTTATAAATCAATCGACAGATAGATACTTTAAGGTCATAATAGTCGTGAAATAGAGTCTCCAACTTATTAAGGCTAAAATAATACTAAGTCTGAATACTTAGCTTGAATTTTCAAAGTATGGGACCCCTTAGCAAGCATAAAAGACTAAGTTAAGATTAGGATTTTGCGGGGTCCTATAGATCATAAATAGATGATCAGTTAGGCATAAACATAACATGGCATGAGTTCTTCGGATTGGACACTGTAAGAAAAATGAGTGCATATATCATGGGTCATATAAGATAATTTCGAGATTTATATATTAAAGAAATAAGACAAGGAATGCCCGTTTGAAGCTATTGCTTCGCATTCTAGGAATTGAAAATAGTCATGATTTTGCATATATAAAATCACTTTGGGGTAAGACATGAGATAAAATGAGTTGGTAACATATACAGAGTATAGCTTCATAGAACTAAGCATAAAGTGAGACATGAGTTTATGGATCGTAAGCGTCATAACATAGATCTTGAATACATGGAAACTCGGATTTTTGAGAACCATTGTTGCTTCTTTGTTAGAGGTTGGATCTTGGACATAAGTTGCATAGAGAACTCGGACCATAGTCATAGGTAAAATTTGAATACATAAGACATTAGTAGAATGTCCTCTCAGACAAAACGAGGAGGAATTCACTAGTATAAGAATAGGGTAATCATGGCTCTTACTTGAAACTCAGTTCCATGAGAAAATTCAAGATAATTCTTAGTTCATAATCTCCCCCTTAGCTCAAAGGTCACTATCTTAGATTAATCAAAATATCCTTTCTATAAATCTATAGACACAACACTTAGCATAGTGGGATATCACTATAGACATGAACGCCAAAATCCCAATGATAAATAATAATCTAAAGGATCTAGTTTTTAGGTATGCTACTATTAACTTTTGCTAGCCTCTATAGCCATCAGTCTATAACTCAAGGTCTTATGAGCATATATATCCACACTTATTAACAAATAACAATCCATTCTTCACTCCTTTGTATACTAGATTAAACCTCTAATTTCGTAACCTTACAACTAGTAGAAAAAAATTTCATAAACTATCCAGAGGGTGTCATACAATTTTTCTATACTTTCTAGAATTCAAATCTAAAGAAAACCATATAGCAGCTCCCTAGAATTCTCCATTCAAGAAAATGAAGAACATGAACTAGGTACACATGCAACTTATACACTTAAAAGATCATCTAACAACATCTTCCAGGAGTTTAATTTATTCTTAGATACCTAATGCTTTTATCTATTAATAATTTGGCCTCATTTCATCACTTTAACACTAGTCTTGAACTATTAATATCATAATTATCCACTCGAATTTTTCATTAGGTAATCAACCTAACTTCTACCACGCATCAAATCAAGCTTACTAATTTACTCCCATAATTCTTGCATCACTATCATCAAGCTAAAGTTCTTATCACAACAATCAACTTCTATGCTTCAAGCTCAACGTCTATTAACAATCGTGAATTACAAATGAAATATCCCATATTCTGTATCAATCAATCAAAATATATGACAAATCGAACAATCTAAACTCATTATTCCTCCTAACTACTGCCTACAAGGGTATATTCTTCAGAAAATTACTGCTACACCTTAAAATTGACTACACATCTTCTAACCTATTAGACTGGCTTATAGCTTCTAGCTAAAAGAGACTCTCTGTGCAGTAAAATCACTTAATCAGGATAGTCGATCTTAATCTTAACATAACACATTTCAATCTGTTAGCACATTCTCCTTTCCTAAAACACTTCTACTTACTCATACCTACATGTAACTACCTTCAAAAATTCTATAAATACCACTGAGTCCCCCTTCTGAGATTTTCCTTTTTTAAATAAATTCTAAATCATCATCACTAATCAACTTTTCTACTAACTACCATAAAATCCACAAATCATTCTGCTACCATAGCAACTCATAAGAGTATACAACCCCTCCATTCATTTAATGTTTACACTAATAAAACTACTTTTTTATGCAAATGCTACCCTCACCCTAGGTTTCTTACATGTGACTTCATATTATTATCCTTGGGATCATCTTATAGCTCACAGGTCATAATACCCTAATTTATACTATTCCTCAAGCGAAAATACTATTGAAAATTTTAGATACATATATTGTCACTTAAGTGAGACATCCATAATAAATTATTTAAAATTGATAAAATACACCTATAGCCTCAGGCAGAAGCACATAATTCATGAAGATAGAGTTATAAGCCTAAATTAATACACTTTTATGCACTAGTGTACTCATTTCAAATCTTTGTGCTATTTATCAACCTTTTAATGACTTATTTAGATAGGACCATATCACTAGAAATCTAAGCTTTTAAACTTTTATAATTTGATAATGAGACATAGACCTTAAAATTTAAGAAAGAAAGGAATTTGGATAACTTTCAGATGGACAGAACTATTGAATGATCTAGAGTGTGAATGAATGAGAAACATTCCCTAAATTCCCAGTAGCCTTCTAATTATAAAAGTGGTTCAAATACACCCATAACCAAGACTCTACTAAATACGACTTCGTAAACATCCTGGAACACTGATGCATGTTCTAACACCAAGCTTGTCGCAACCCAAATAAGGGATTTTTTTGTGATGGTCACCAAAGACAACCAAGGCCTTAGATTATGTAAGACACCATAAAATTCCAGCTGTTTTAGTCATATATAGCATGCTAAAAGAGGTCTGACACTTAGAAAATTTTAGCTAAGTATTGACACTTAGTCTCATTTTTGGCCTCGATATTTCAATAAATTTATTTGCAATCCTTGCAACTTTAAAATGTAGATTTTTAAATTGATTGATGATCAGGAATGTCAATAGGTGTTCTTGGATGAGTTTCAGATATTTTAGACATCATTAGAAGCCTAATTGGATGTCCAAAATAGTTAGTCGATGCAATCTTGATGTGCCACATCATCCATCGCATCAACAATATCATCACCAGTGTCAAACATATAATTTCCATTGATTTGACTTGATGTCGATGCGTCATGTCGACCATCACGTCGACCCCATCAATATGGCATGTCGGTCTGCATGTCGCTAGCTGCATTTTTCTATAATTAATATCCTCATCCAGAGAGGTATTGAAGACAATTTTCCAATTTCTTTCAGCCCTAAAACATCAAATTAAGCCACCTTAAAGGAAAAATTATTCATTCACTCTCAAATTTTCTCAAGAATAAAATCCAAGATCATTCAATTTCAAGTCCAAGCGTCAAAAACACACCAACAATTTTCATGAATTTAATTACCATGGTATGTTACGTGTTCATCCTCGGCTTTCCTTCCACCCTTGGAGTTAATGAACCCTTTTTAAAACTAAAAATTTAATTATTCATGATTTGCATGTGCAATTTAGTTTTTATTCATGTTTGTGTTGTTGGATGGGTTATATGTTTCATGAACATAAGATAGATGGTATGTTGATTGATATAATTCCTATGTCAAAACCCTTAAATTTGTATGATTCCATGTTGAAGTTATGATTCCCTCTATATTATTCTTCATGTAACACAATTATGCATCCCAAATGTTTGATAGAATGTCCAGATGAATTGAATAGTGTAATCATGACGTGTTAGCATTTGTTTCTATTCATGTTCAAGTTACAACCTCTAAGTGTGTGACTAAATTCTTCAATGTATTAATTGTGAACAAAATACTATTGATATGCTTTCAATATTAGTCATACATTGTTATTGATGCTATTGCATCCTAGGAGTATTTATTACCCGAAATCTAGATGATTACTTAGTCGTAGTAGAAATAGAATAGACCTAGTAACGGTCAAGAATAGTAGTACTTAGTTAGTAATAGAACTCAGTGATCTCAGTCCAGTTCAGTCAGTTAACACGATTAGTATCAGTTCAGTCAAGCTTAGTACAATACAACGATCAGTGTCAAATCAGTTTGGAGTAAGATTCAGCACTGAGCGAACCTAGAGATAGGGGCATTCTTCCTAACAAAGGGTTTGACCATTAGTAGCTATCCCTGCACTATAGAACTATGTAGTCAGTGTAGGGTAAGATGCCCTCCTTTCAGAATAGGGTTGGTGCGACCATATATATAATTCATTAGTCTTCCTGCCAGATTCGAGTTGACCCAACATTATTTGTATCCCTTGTAAAGTTTTTAACACCCTTCCAACTGGGGTCATAGGTTGGACCCCAACTCAGTTTATAATCGGGGTATGTCGCTTAGATGATCACTCCTACAGTTATAGTTTCATTCTTTGTATTTAGTAAGGGACTCAGATAGTTCTACTGAACCATGGCTAACAGTTCTTATTTATTTATCAATCGAAATTAAGTACTTTAGTATCAATCCAAACTATCAATTATTAGTATTTAGTTATCAAAACTGAGAACTTCAATTTTAGTTTAATTCAGACAGATATTATAGACACGTCTTGCATATTCAGCATCTTCTGTAGTTACAGTTTTGCATGTACTCTCATTTAGTTACTTTATGATGTTCATTCAGTTAAATATCATCTCATGCATATGAACACATTAATATCATCCTACCTCACTTCGTATTCCAGTACATCCCATCCCACGTACTGAGCATACTCTTTCTTTGTGGAATGATGTCTTATATCACAGGTTCGGATGCTCAAGGTCCTGACCATACTTAGCAACTCAGACTATCAATAACAAATACAGTGGTGAGTCCTTATATTTTGAGGATAGATTTTATTTATCTCAGTATTCCAGTTAGTTCAGTAGTCACAGTTTGTTGGGGACTTGTTCCATCAACTCCATATTCAGACAGTTAGAGGCTTTCAGACTAGACTATTTTAGATAAATGTTCAATTTGTAGTATTTCTATAAGTATTCAATATTTTTGTCGGTATTTTGAGAACCTTATGGAACTTCAGTCATATTTCCGCATACGTTATCACTATTATTATTTTGTACTCACATCAAGTACCAGTCATAGGTTAGCTTATGGTCCTTAGGGATTGTATGCACCTTATAACGTGGAAGGTCCAGACTCGGGGCATTACAGATGACACTTAGCCATACAGGATAATAATAGTCATAATTAATGTTGACAAAGTAATCCTATAAGAAAAGAAACTCAACATTTTAATAAGGTAATATACATACCATGATAACAAAATCCAAACCATTTACCCAACACCATCTTTGAAGCCTCTATCTTTAAAGATACATTTAAATTGGGAAATGGCTCAAAATATACAATTAAAACCTTAAAATGATAGAATGGAAACATAAGAGAAATGAATAATTACCTTATTGATAATGGATCGATCACTACTTCTCACCAACTATCTGATATAAGAATGAACCACCTAACAAAGCATAGGGAGACAAAAAAAGGTCTTTGGATCTACATTACAAAATATTGTAGCATCTATGGATGGTCAGTACAGTGAGTACTACTATGCAACCCAAGTATGGGGAATAAATATACATTTATCAAAAAACAACTTATAAAACATATGCTTAACAACCATCAAGTTAGTAGAATACCATGGTAGGGGACAAGGAACATGAAACATGACCATTTAAAATTTAATCTTGAATTACATATCATTCATTTTCATCTCTTAACCCATGGGCTATATGGGTTTGATACTCCCCAACCGGTAGGGTCCAGTCTATAGTGGTTGCATGTCCTGAGGTTAGGCAAAATTCACCATTAGACTAAAGCCACCATACTATCCTTATATTAAAGACTATCCTCATGTTAAGGAATTATTTCATTATCCAATTAAGGTATGACATCCCTATGCCGACAAACACATAGTTCTCAGGCATTGGTCATAAAGACTTACTCCCCATGGTGAAGGTATATAACTTAACTTAAAGCCCAATTAAAACACTTCTCACATAACCTTTATAATAGAGTCATTCATTAAGCCATATTCATATTGGTATTGCCATACCAAGATTTGCAATCCATTCATATCATACAAAAATACATTATCATAAACATTATTAGCTCCTTAGCCCTATCATTTAAAACCATACTCATATTTATGATTAAATAGCAAAAAAATGTTAAAGCAACTCATAAAATTCAACACTCTCAGTATTTTAAGATGATGGGATGTCATCTTTGTTCATCATCCCAATTTAAAGCTTTTTTAATGAACTTCAAAGTCATAATTTAAATCATCCATAACATTCAATGTTTTAAGACATAAATATTTAATTCATCTTTTCGAACATGCTAATCAAATAACCAAAACCCACCACAAGTGGTTATAAATAATTTGTAAATGGAGGATAAAAATCCACATTTATTATTGATAATGGTAATTTTCAAATCCCAACTTTAAAATTATATCAAATAAGTAAAATGATACTAAGTTTACACTTTAGGATAGTAACTAAAGTACGGTGTGTTAAACATGCATTTTTGAGGGAAGGAATTTTAGCAGAACTTGAAATTGAAGCCATGGAAGTTGAACTTTTAGAAAAAATTCTAGTTTCATTTCTCTTGAGTGGAGAGCGAAAAAAGAGAGATAAGTAACCAATAACTAATAAGTATATAGGATTGAATGAGTGATTTAAGTCGTGAGGTAGGGTTTTAGGTGAGTAAAAGACAAAAATACCCATAGAGAAACTAAAAAGATTGTAGGAATTTTTTAGTTGATTCTGGTAGTTGACAGCCCGTCAACTAGTTGACGACTCATCAACTCAGGTCTTCAACCTCTAGCCGCATTAGGTCTTTTAATGGTTAAGGTTGGGGATGGGGTTGACAAACCTTTAAATAGTTGATGGATCATATACTAGTAGATGGCTCGTAATCTAGTTGATGGCTCATCAACTCAAGTCATCAACCCTTCGAAGAAATGAGCTTGACTTTCTACTTTGATGTCGGATTAAGGTAAAATCGGATATGTTAGAAAGAAGTCTAAAATATATTTCATCTAGTATATAGTAGGCCACCTAAATCATTATATTATTGGAGTAATGGTCATTACAATTTACCCAAGTAGGAAATTCCACTAAAACTCAATTGGTAGACAAAAATTTCAACTCATCTTTGAATTAGGAGATTTTTATGATCTCAATTCATCTCCGAAGATGTTCCCACAATATAGAGTTGATGTTAACACTTATAATTACATTAAAATCATTGGTTTTGGGTTTATACTCATAGGAACAATTGTTTGAATTCTAGCCTAAGAATGTTGGGTGTTACAATTTTGAAGAATCAGTTGCATTAGACTTGTTAGACGATGATGATAAATGGAATAGAACAATGAACATTACATGTAATAGAGCCATTTTGTATATGTAATACTTACAGAATATCAATTCATCCTCACAATGGTCCTAGCTTTAAAAAGGCTAAGAATTATTTCAAGGAAAATGGGTTTCTCATGGTTGAATATTATAACAAGAAAAGACAACGAATGAAAGATGAGACTAATTTTTGGGTGTTTATGTCAGAACATATCATCTTCTTCCAAATCCATGAAGGTATTGTTAGCATGATGGACATCTAGTAAATATTGTAGATATTAATGTAACTAAGTACTATTATATATTCGTATAATATGTAGTGATTTAATTTAGTAGAGTAATAATGATTATTATAGAGCAGATTTGGTAGGATAGAACAGTGGATTTATAAGGATAAAAAAATGATCTTTAGGGATAGGAACACGGATGTTAAGGGATGTATTCTTCGAATACTCGTTATTGAGTGGAAAGACACTTAATATTGTAAGGTAATCATCACAAATTTTACATGGTATTAGAGCCATATCTCGGCTGTCTAGTTTTATAGACTTCATTTTTGTTCCTTTCAATGCTTTTTTTAAATTTTTGTTGTGTTTATTGTTCGTCAACTTTTTGGACTTTTGAGCTTGGTCATTCTGGTTGTGCTGGATATTCAAGAATATGGCTTTACATGGATTAGAATCCTTCAATTTTCACTTTAGTGGAAAAAATTATTATTCATCAGAATTTCAATTTTAATGATTTGTCACCAAAATAGAATTATGAGGGGATATATATGGAAGTGACCCTGCTCTTGCTGATCTTGCAAAGTTAGGTGAATGGAAGATGAAGGATTTTTGGCTGATGACATGTATTTTGGAGTCAATTAACCTTCTTATTGTTCTTAATCTTACGCCTTACAAGACTGCTAAGGCCATGTGGGATTATTTAAAAAATATTTACTAACAAAAGAATAATGCAGGACATTTTTTATTATAGAGTGAAATTACCAATTACTCTCAAGGATATCAATCTATATAGGGTTATTTTTTTGAATTTAGAAATTTATAGATTGTAACACCCCACATTTTTGGGCTAGAATTTAGACCATTGTTCCTTTGCTTACAGATTTGAACACAATGATTCTATGTCTATATATGTTTGATGATCAATTGTATAGTGTAGAAAATTTCATATTATATCGGTTGAGGTCATTAAAATATCCTAACTCAAAGACGAGTTGAAAACACTTCTATTGATTAAGTTTAGTGAATGTTTCAGCTTGGGTCAAATTTAAACGACTATTACTCCTTGTATGTAATGAGTTACTTCTCCTACCTTATATCAAATAAAATATCATTGAATCTTATTTCTAACTCATTTGGTTTCACCATAATCTAATTTTGGCATGAAATGTTATACTTATTTTACTTTAACATGTCAGTCTATCAACGAAGTGACGACCTCAGCTGATAAGCCATCAATTAAGTGACGACTTATCAGCTAAGTCGAAAGCCCAAACCAGTGAGCCATCAGTTTTAGCCTCCAAGTAATGACCTAAGTTTATAGGTCATCACCCATGATCAGACTTGATCAATCTCACTCTTAAACAGTTTTGTAGGGGTATTTTAGTCTTTTTCCTCACCTTCCAAGACTTAAATCATGAATTATACCCTATTTAGTGATAAAATATCAGTTTCTCATCACTCAGAATCCTCTCTTCTCTCAAGAACTTGAAAATTAGGGTTTTCTCTTAAGATAATCTCTCAAGAACAAGATTCAAGCCCTTCTTTATGAAAATCAAGAAATTATAATTCCCAATCCAAGAACGTTTAAGAAAAGGTAATTCCCTTTAAATATTAAAGCTCTAATGTATGTTAGATGTTCATCCATGGGCCCTTTTCATACATGGTGTGAAAGAATCTATCTTATATGTTTTTAAATCATGAAATTACATGTTTATAATCATTTTTCTCCATGAATATTTTATAATTTTAATTATACATGATGTTTACAATCTATTTTAATTGAAAGTAACACTTATTACATATTTTATGAATTATGTCCATGAACTTATATGAATTTGGAATCTTTATCATGTTTCCATGAAATTGCTGGTGAAATTAAACCTTACATATTTAAATGGTATTTTTTGTTGAACTTAAACCCTAATTGGTGATCTTTGAAGTGAAATCATGCTATTTCTACTAGTTTTAAATTTATTCCAATGCTTAATTTAAAACATGTATTGCAAGCATTTGATGAAATGCCTAAATGATTGGGTTTTGAACAATGACTACTTATTACATGTTTACAAGTTAAGATTTTGGAATTTGTTTTCAGGTGGAATGCATTATAGTATGTTTTAAATATTGTGGTTTCATTAACATATTCATGAGAATTCAAAATAAATCCTCGGTTTATGATTTTTTCATGTGGTCGTGCTATCTCATTATGTCTAGAAATATCCACATATTAAAGTCTTGTTCCCCATGTATTTGACGAAATGCTTAAGTGAATAATTGTGAACAATAATTTCCTTCCATGGTTTCAAAGCTTTTATGTGACACTTTTGTTATTTTTATCGAGTCCTGGGGGTTTTGAATACCCAAAATCTTAGATTTTTATAGAATTTCGGTAGTTCTAGAATAGTTTAGATAAACCATGAGCATATTCAGACATTTAGACATCATTATCGATTACTTGTCCAGTTAGGCTTTGCCCAGTCCCGTAATCAGTGCCAGTTTAGTTGGGAGTAGGATTTAGTACCGAGCGATCCTAGGGATAGGGGATAACCCATCAGTTAGTACTGGGTCATTAGAAGAAATCCCTATGTTCCAGAAATACATAGCCAGCGTAGGTTGTGACAGTTTAGGACTAACACTCTTAGGGATCACCCACTTGTTTAGGACTGATCTCACGGGCCACCCTCTAGATTAGGACAGACCACATGACCATTGTTATTAATCATGGTACGATACTAACACCCTTCCAACAGGGGTCATAGTTTTGACCCCAATAAGCTCAGACTAGGGTATGTCGGTTAGATTATACCTCCTATAGTTTAAGTTACAGTACTCAATTCAAAATTTAGTTTTAGCTTTGTTTGATCATAGTATACAGATATTAGTTATTAATTTATAAGATTTATTTATTTTAGTTTATAGATTATATTCAAAATATGTTTATGCATGGTCATACATTCTTAGTATTTACAAATTTTATGCATTTTATTCAGTACATTATGTCATTCATTCAATCAGTTAATTACCCCTGTACATGAAACCATGCATATTAGCCTACCTCATTTAGCATACCATTACATTCAAATTAATGATTTCATACTCATTTATTGTGCTATGATTTATTATATCATAGGTTCATATGCTTGGATTTCTGATCATACTTAGACATTCTAGTGCATCAGCAACAGTAGAAGTGGTGAGTCCTCATCCTTTGAGGATGATTTACCTTATATTAAGCTATGTTATTAGTTCAGCTATTTATTTACTCAAACTTAGTTGGGGGATTTTCCCATCAACTCTACAGTCAGGCAGTTTAGAGGCTTTAAGACTAGTACAGTCAGTTAGTAAGTTTTCAGTTGTTATTATCAGCTATTTTATCAGTAATGTCAGTATTGTTTTACAAACATAATAAGACCTATGATATAAAACCTTATGGAGTTTTTTAGTTAAATTCTTCATATGACTTCTATCTTTAGTATATTATTCAATGCTCACTACAGGTATAAGCTCATTGGTTAGCTTGTAGTTTACCAAAATTGTAAGCACCATATGGCTCCCAGAGTGTACCATGGGGTATTACAAAATTGGTATTATAGCCTAAGTTTTTAAAGTGTCCTAGGAAGTCTGAAAGTCACGTCAAGTAGAGTTTCATACATGGGTGTGTAGTGCGACGCTATAAGGCGTTTTAGGAAAAGTGTCCATTCTTTCATGTCTCAGATCGTGCAATAGAAATATCCTCTAAGAAAGTTATAGATATTCTCATTTTTTCTCTATTTATGCTAGCCCTACCTATTTTCAATGTAATATAAACAATCGATCTTAAATCCTTAAAGATATATTTTCTCAAATAGTTACGGGATTGAATGTGGGGATTAAAAGGATCCCATCAGATCCCTTTTGTTATACACTTTGAAAGTGTTCATCCATGTACATGAAAATCGTGCACTAAGCCAAAGTAAGATAAGCTTTTATATCGCTACTCATAATGCTATGATAGCATATTATCTAGAATTAGAAGTATGAACCCAGGAGTCTAGTAGTAGTAGTAGAGGTGGGATAGTGTTATCCGAATTGAGTAGAGTATGTATTACATAGAGCTACTAGTATGAAATGTAAATTTGTAGGCTTTGAACAGTGTATGCAAGAATTTAAGTTTAGTAATTTAAAATTATATACTTTGTTGATGTTGGTGTACTGGTAATTGGTATGGGGAAAATATAAGTTTGTTGATGTGATATTTGTAGGCTATAATGAAAATAGTATGCTTATTAAAGATTTATGGATATCCATATTATGTGTTAGAATATAAGTTTGAATATTTGAAGGTTGAGCTAACAAAAAGTGGGGTTGAAAATTCTAAGTTAGTCATCTCTAAGTTGTTACATGATGATTATTGGGGTTATGGAGGGTCAAGAGTTGTATCATAGAAAAAAGCACTAGAAATAAGTATTACATTATCGGGCATAGTCATTCAGGGTGAATTTATCATTTATGCATATTAATATACCCTAGATTCTAGAGTAAAGTGGTGGTACTTCAGTTTTGAGATATCGATCATGTGGTTAACAGGATTAGAATTATGTACTTATGCTAAGGGGGAGATGATAGAGAATATAACAAGGTCAGACACTCATATCCTAGTAGTGATGCTAGTATGTGTAGAAAAGCAGTAGGGGGGATGATGCCAAACCTGTTCTTATCTCAGTGTGTGGTTTCTCAGTCATCATAATATTTAAACATGCCTTACATATTACTTCAATAATAATAGTTCATGTTCATGCACATCATAAAGAATCATGTACGCTTCTAGTTCTTAGTATATGGACTTCCAATTTGCTTAGCAGTACAGATCATGTTCCATAAATTTATGAACTCCTAATTCAGGTCATGCAGCTCATGGCTCATGCACTGATGAACTCATTATTTACAGTATGTTCAATTCCAATACTCATGCTACTCACTTAATGATTAGTGAATATCAGATTCATGCCACACATGTCCTTAGTTCAAACCTCTTTGACGAATTCGTGTCATTAACCTTCTATTCCTCACACCTTAATTTCGCACTCCAGATGTATAGTCATGATGCACTCCATAATTTTTTGGCATATCATCTCAGTCTTTCTATAGTATATTCGTCAATTCAATCTCATTTGAGGATGAATATTCCCTAGGGAGATATTTTATAACACCTCACATTTTTGGGTGGGAATTTAGATCGTTGTTCCGACGCATATAGACTTGAACCTAATGATTTTGTGTCTATATATATGTGATGATCAATTCTATAGTGTGGAAAATGTCCTATTATATCATTTGATGTCGTAAAAATTTCCTAACTAAAAGACGAGTTGAAAATGCTTTCATTGATTAAGTTTTAGTGAATGTTTTAGCTTGGGTCAAATTTAGAAGACCATTGATCCTTGTACATAATGAGTTACGTGTCAAAATTTATGTCAAATGAAAGATCTTAGAATCTTCTTTCCAACGTAATTGGTTTCACCCTAATCAAATATCAGAGAAAAAAGTTATACTCATTTAGCTTTAGCATGTCGTTCTGTCAATAAAGTGACTACCTCAGCTGATAAGCCATCTACCAAGTGACGACTTATCAGCCAAGTTGTCAACAAAAATCCATGAGCCTTTAGTTTGAGCCTCCAAGTGATGACCTAAGTTGATAGGCCGTCAACTAAGAGACAACCTATCAGCCCAAGTTTTGACCCATGACCAGACTTAATCAACCTCACCCTAAAACATTTTTGGAGGGGTATTTTGGTCTTTTTCCTCACCCCTACTACTTAAATAATGCATTAAATACTATTAAGTGATAAAATATCAATTTTTCATCACTCATAATCCTCTTCACTCTCAAGAACAGGAAAATTGGGGTTTCCTTTCAAGATCATCTCCCATGAACAACATTCAATACCCTATCCAAGAAAACCAAGAAATTATAATTCTCCATCCAAGAATATTTTAGAAAATTCAATTCTCTTTAAAGATCTAAGGTATGTTAGATGTTTATCTATGAATCCTTGTCACCCATGGTGTCCAACAATCCATCTTCTATGTTTTTAAATCATGAAATTACATGTTTATAATGATTCATCTCCATGAGGCTTTTATGAATTTTTGTTATAAATGATTTTTACAAACTATTTTCATTGAAAGAAACACTTATTACATATTTTATGAATTATGTCCATGAACTTTCATGAATCTTGAATCATTATCATGTTTCAATTAAATTATTGGTGATATTAAACCTTAATTTTTAAATGGTGTTGTTTGTTGAACTTAAACCGTAATTGGTTATCTTAGAAGTAAAATCATGCTATTTCTATAAGTTCTAAAATTATTCCCATGCTTAGTTTAAACCATGAATTGCAAGTATTTGATGAGATGCCAAAATGATTTGATTTTGATCAATGATACTTATTACATGTTTACAAGTTAAGATTTTGGATTTTGTTTTCAAGTTGGTTCCATTATAGTATGTTTTAAATATTGTGGTTTCTATACCATGTTTATGAGAATTCAAAATAAATCCTCTATTTATGATTTTGTGACGTGATCATTCTATCTTATCACGCCTGTAAAAATCCTCATGTTCAAGTCTTATTCCCCATGTATTTGATGAAATGCTTAAGTGAAAAATTGTGAACAATAATTTCCTTCCATGGTTTTGAAGCTTTCATGTGACCCAGCTATTATTGTTATCGAGTCCTGAGGGTTATGAATACCCAAAAATATAGTTGTTTACAAAATTTCAGTCCTTACAGAATAGTTCAGATAAACCATGAGCATACTCAGCCAGTTAGCCATCATATCAGTTACTTATGCAGTTAAGCTTAGCCAAGTCCCGTAATCAGTGTCAGTTCAGTTGGTAGGGGGATTTAGCACCGTGCTAGCCTAGGGATGAGGGATCACCCGTCAGTTAGGACTAGGTCCTTTGAAGCAATCCCTAAGTTCTAGAATAATGTAGACAGTGTAGGTTATGAGAGTTCACCAACAAGTTTAGGACTGACACTCTTAAGGATCACCCAATAATTTAGGACTGGTATCAAGGTCCATCCACTAGATTCGGACTGACTCCACAACCATTGTTAGTACCTGTGGCTTGGTACTAACACCCTTCCAACTAGGGTCACAGTTTGGACCCTAATCAAATCAGACTGGGGCATATCGGTTAGATGATACATCCCACAGTTTAAGTTTTAGCACTTAGTTCAGAATTTAGTATTAGTGTTACTTAACCACAGTATAAAGATATCAGCTATTCTGTTATCAAATTTTAGTAATTTAGTTTACAAATTATATTCAGAATATGTTTATGATTGGTCATACATTATTAGTATTTATAGATTTTATGCATTTTATTTAGTACCTAATGTTATTCATTCAGTCAGTTAATTACTCCTGTACATGAAACCATGAATATCATCGTACCTAATTTAGCATACCAGTATATACAAAGAACTGATCGTATACTATTTTCCTGCGGTATGATATTTTATATCATATGTTTAGATGCTCAAATTCTCAATCGTACATAGACTTTCCAGTGCATCAGTAAAAACAGCCATGGTGAGTCCTTATCCTTCAAGGATGAGTTACCTTATATTCAGCTATGTTAGTATTTCAGCTACTTAGTCAATCGGATTTACTTGGAGGCATGTCCCATCAACTCCACATTGAAACAGTTTAGAGGCTTTCAGACTAGTACAGGTAGTCATTCGGTTTTCAGTTGTTATTATCATCCATTTTAATAGTAATGTCAGTATTGTTTTACAGACATAATAAGAACTATGATCTAAAACCTTATGGCATTTTTTAGTTAAATTTTGCATATGACTTTAATCTTCAGTATAATATTTAGTGCTCATAGTAGGCACCACCTCATGGGTTGGCTTGTAGTCCCTAAAGATTGTGAGCACCATGTGACACGTAGGGTGTACTCTTGGGGCATTACATAAATATTGTTTATGCCAAAATATCTTCCAAATCTCTTTCTGCAATTTTGGCAGTTTATGAGCAAAGGGAATGAGATTAACTTTTAATGAAGTTACACTTCGAGTTTGAGAGTGTTCACTCTAACTTGTTGAATTTTAACCCGTCTCCCTTCTTGTTTGCTTTTCATATGGAATTACTCTATGAAGAGTAGAATTTTGTCACACAAAATGCTTTCAAGCAAGTTGATGATATTGTTGTTGCAGTTGCTACCCAAGGTAAACAAAAGGGTAGGGATAAAACTAGAATGCAATGATACAGTTGCCAGGAATACGGTCATATTTCTAGAAATTGGGGCAGAAAGTTTTGTAATTATTGAAAACAATTAGGACGCATTATAAAAGAGTATCACACATGTCCTCAAAACTGTAAGGTCATTGCTTTTCAAGTCGGTATAAATGGTTTCACTAATGACAACTCATCTTTGATATGAGTTCTTACTCTTAAAATTATAAGTCAATTGATCGTCTCAGCTTTGGGGTTACAAGGTAATGATCTTGCATCTAATTTTTGGCTTATTGATTCTGGTGCTTCCAAACATATGACCAACTCAGCTAGTATTTTAAAATTTATTCGTTCGTATCATGTTCTATCACAAATTCAAGTTTCCAATGGTAGTAATTTACCTATTACCATGGTTGGGAATATGAATAAAACTTACAACAATGTTTTTATGCCACCAATGCTCTCCACTAGTCATATTTCAGTTAGACAATTGGTAAATAACAATTATGATGTGAATCCTTCTCGTGATGATTGCCTTGTGCAAGATCAAGTGTCTAGGATTGTAATTGTGAAAGGGCCGAAAGTTGGATAATTGTTTCCTATACACTTTTCCATTCCTCTGTTCTATCACCTGCTTGTACTTCTACACCTAGTAAGACTGAGGAATGGCATAAGCACTTCAGACATACAATTTCTGTTGTGTTGTCTCATTTATCAAATTGTTGTATTAGGGAATAAAAATCAATTTTCTACTACTTTCTTTTATTTTTTTACTTGTAAATTGGTAAAAAGTAAAATTCTTCCTTTTCTTAATTTTAGTAGTCGTCCTATAAAGTTTATTGATGTCATTCATAGTGATGTTTGGGGTATTTCACCAATTTGTTCTCATGATCATTTCAAGCACTCTATGAAATTTGTAGATGATTACAGTTGATTTACGTGATCATATTTTCTTCGCTCCTAATCTAATGTATTTTCCATGTTCAAGATATTTTTATCTTACATTGAAACTCAATTTTCTACTTATATCAAATTATTAATATTTGATTCTGGTAGAAAATAGATATCAAATGAATTCAAAAACTTTTTCTTGAGAAAAGATTGTCTCACCATGCTCTTTTCCATATACACCCCAACAAAATAGGATTACTATGTGTAAAAATAGCCATCTTCTAGATGTCACTGATACTCTATATATTGTGTCCTCTTTCCCATCTAAATACTGGGTTGAAGTGTTGTCTACTGTAGTTTATTTAATTATTAGGCTACTATCTAAAGTGTTAAATCTCGAGTCTCCATATTATCTCCTTTATCAAAAAATCCTAGCTATGTTAACTTTCATACATTTAGTTGTGTCTGTTTTTTGTATTTGCCTCCTTCTATGTGTAATAAAATTTTTGTTCAATCTACTAAATATGCTTTTATATGCTATAGTACTTCACAAAAAGGTTTTATTTTCTATAATACACGTTTTAACAAATTTTGTAATTCAAGAAATGTTGTTTTATTTGATAATCATTATTTCTTACCTATTCATGTTGAGTCATCTCTCATTTCTCCTTTCCTTTCTAATTTTAATGATTTGTTATCTTTCTCTATGAATTTCAAACCTGGATTTATGTATGAATGACATCGGCCAACTATACTTCCTCCAAAAATTGATCCACCACTGGAGTCTATGTAATACTCCATATTTTGGGATAGAACAAAAACCATCATTTGTATCCATAGATGATCCAAAAGCCATAAATTTTAACACCCGATAAAATTCATGCATGTGTTAGCCCCTCGTAGTGTGCTCTTAGACTTGGAAACTTGAAAATATTCTAAGTGTCAAAGAGACTTAGTCTCATTTTTAGCTCTTAATATTTGAGGATTTTATTTTCAATCTTCCCAACCTTTGTTTCTTGATTTTCAAGTTGCGTTATGATCGGAAGATTCCATAGTACATATTGGGTGAGTTTCAGAATTTTTTGACCTTATTTAGGGCATGTTTGATGCCCAAAATAGTGGCATCATTTGATTAGACTGCTTTGCATGGTCCACAGCACCATGATATAGCATGCGGCGCATGCTCCAGTCCGGTGGGATAAAGTATGCGATGCATGCTATGCTGCACGTGCCTGGAAATTTCAGCATTTATGCTCCATCACATTAAGGGCATTTTGGGTATTTTCTATTCCTTTTCAGCCTTAACACAAAATGAAAGCCCTAAATCACCTCTTTGTTGTTATTTCTCTCATAAACCACCAATAACACTCCCTAGGGCTTCAAACAAGAATCTCAAATAACTCAAGATTCAACCGTGGATTTTTGAAACAAATTGGAGATTTGGAATCCCCAAGCAGTAGGCATCAAGAAGCATCCTTTAATTTACTAAATAGAGGTATGCAGAGTTTTCCTAAAAATCTCATGGGTATAGAAAATATGTTTTAAGAAAAGGGTTTTGGATTTATGAATATAATCATGCTTTAGAAGTTTTCATGATATTGTTTTGGTCTTTAGACCTTCCCCCAAATTGATTGAAAAATTATATATATATATATATATGTATGAATGTGTTTAAGGATGAATATTTAATTAGAAGAATGAATTATAATGAACACCTCTCTTGTTGTGATTTTCCCATCTTTCATATGATATGAATTGTTCTAAAATTGCATCTTGAAAGCATGATATGAAATATCTTGATTTATGCTATGACATGTATATGATTTTGAAATAAAAAGAGAGGGTTATGCATGTTGATAAAGGTTTAATATGCATATCACAAAGAGTATCATGGTTTGCCAAAAGAACACATGATCACCATATGTTTGAATGATCTCAAAATAGTTTTGACTTGTGTTTTTGAAACAGGAAATCTTTTATACTATTTACATGTTTGGGTGGTCTGAGCAATGTTTTAAAAAAAAAATTATGCATGATGCTTTATGAATCAAAAATAGGACTTGCAAGTCTTGTTGTTACGACGCCAATTCATATTATTCCATGGTAATTTAAAACAGAATAGAATGCATGTTTGAAGTCAAAATTTTCAGATGTTGAAACTAGATTAATGTGTGATTCAAAAAACGATAAAATAAGGCATAAAGAGATGTTAGGTGGTTCCCCGAAGAAGGCACGAATTTAGAAAACTCGTTGCCTAAAATAGTGATTGGCCAATCTGGGTATTTTATATTACGCTGGCCTTGTGTTGGTGGCATATCAGAATCAAAAACTCCAACCCACATGGTACACTCGGGTTGGGGGCTTCCCCACTGAGTCAATGGTGAATTCCATCAAGCCCGTGGAATATTAGAATTTTAGGGGAGTGCTACCTAACTCAGAAGTAACAAGAAGATCAGAAGTTGCTTTGAAAGAAAGGTTTTATGATTACCAAAATGATGCCCATGTGTTTTAAAACCTATTTTATGTATGATATTTTGGCAAATTCTCTCCATTATTTTATTTATATAAAAGCTTTATTTTGGATTACTTTGCATACCAGTACAACTGTATTGACCTCTCTCTTTCCAGGTTCAGAGGCATAGTCTAGGGGTTATGATAAATAGTAGATTTCACAAAACAGGAGTGAAGAGTACTAGTTGGTGAGCCCTCTATATTTCAAAAGGCCTAGTTTCTTTTAGGCAGTTATTATTTATTATGATTTTGGTTTACTGGGGGCCTTATCCTAAATTTCAGATAGTTGTTAGTTGATCATATAGTAGATATTTTGCAGACGGTTTTGAGATGGTGTTTGGTTGATATTAGATTTTATTCCTCATTTTTAAAATAAATTTATATTATGACTATGTTTCCGTAGTAGATTTTATTTCCACATTTTATATTTAAATATAAATGGTGTATATGATTACAAGTTAGAAGGGAACTTGGTCCTTCATGGTTTTGGATGTTCTTCATGGCTAGGACCCTGGGTTGGGTCATGACAAACATAGTATTAGAGCATGGTTCATTGTCCCAGGTTATCTGGAAAATCAGGTTGGATGGAGTCTTGTTTATGGGTATGTAGTGCGCCATATTCATAAGAAGAAGGGTACTAAGGGTTCAAAAATGTTTCCTTTTCTTCATGTTCTAGTTCGTGCTATTGATCTAGAATGTTCCTCTTCCATACTTTAATTCATACTATGGTGTCGCCCATATGAAAGTAAAGTTATCCAAATTCATTCCTTACTTTGATGTGCCCAGATATGACTCGTTATTGCGGTGATTCAAGTGTAGAAGTTTAGAGTTTAAATGGTATGGTCCTTTCTGATTGATCCATATGAGAGTTTAAAATTTGTGCAAGGACTTAAGAAGAGTCCGTTAGTGCCTCAGTGTGTATTGATTTTAGTGTGAACTTTGATTCTGATGAAATCGTGCATTTTGGCCTACAGTATTATGAGTATTCCATCTCTTTTTAAAAATTTATGTTGTAGATGTTATGCTTCAGGGGGAACGATATGTAGCAGAATATTGGAACTGTATTTCCACTTTATTAGTAGTATAAGTTAATGCATTGGTGTCATGACCTATTAGTAGTGAGATTATACCAAGAGGTAGGTGATATCAAGTCATAAAGATAGAAGTCAGAGTGAGGGTGACTTTTATCTAAATAAATATTTTAGTTGAATAACGAATGTTTGAGGAAGATTTGCCACAATATAGTGTTAGACTAATGTGGTAGCTTGTCGCATGTGTGGATTGTATGGTAGTCTGTGGGGGAAGCGTTTGACTCAGATTTTTATTTATACAGAGTACGATGTGTATCCCTAGATCATTGTATATTGTGTGTTAATTTTCTATCTCTTGTAATATCTAATCTTGTTATCATAGTGTTTTTGAAAACCAAAAATCAAAGTCTAGTGAAGCCATGTGGGTCTCTTTCGATTCACAAGCACAGTTTCTTTGTTATTCATTTTATTTTCCCATTCAAAACACAAGAAAATTAAAGTCTAGTGAAGCCATCTGAGGCCTATTTTGATTCACTAGCAACTCGTTGTTCAACTTGTTGTTCTTGTATTAGTTGAATATATGTTTAGTCAAATCTTTTTGCATGAGATTGAGTTGGTAATGAAGAGATACGTCCTTTTGTATTATTTTAGTAGAAGGTAGAGAAGGAGTTATTAGTTATGGCGAGTTGTTGTCTGCTTGAAGTATGAAAATGGATAGATGAGCCAGTAAGTTATAATTATAGACTCGTGGTTGTTTGTGGAATTTGTAAGTATTCTAAATGTACGATTGGGTAAGTAAGTGTGATGTGAGAAAGTCGTATAAGTAGATAAGATTGTAGGGGGTTATAATATATGATTAAGGTTGACCATATCTATTTTATGAGTTTACCCCCTTGACCTTCTTTTAGTTGGTAGTTGTAAACTAGTACTACTTGTAAGAAGATATGTAGTATATTATTGAGGTATTTGGATAGAATGTCCTAATTTGATGGACTAGTATATTATGTTGCCTTCTTCATTGGTGGTAGATGATTGATGCTAGACTAATGGTTTGAATTTTATGCAAGATATGTAAGAACAGTGGCTTAAGATTAATGATGAATTGTTTTGTGAGAATTGTGTGCAAGTTTGGGTTTTAAATCATGCTTAGCACTAGACATTAAGTTTGAACAGTTGATGGTCGTAAAGGTAGATGTGATGATTTATTGGTTAACGATACTAGTTATATGGAAGTGATCTAATAGGCTTGAATGGTGTATGGAATATATTTAGTTTATTTGATTAGTAACAAAGTATGATGTTGTACGTATGATGTAGAATTTTGCCCTAGGTGACATGGAGTTGTGGAATTTTTATAAGACTATTACATATTGTGTGTGGCCAGTATTACCGTTTAGTTGTTAGGTGGGGAAATACTGGTAGATGGTATATTCTATTCTAAAATAGCCAAGTTAAGGAGTTTTTATTGATAGTGTTGAACCTTTTGTTATGATTTTGATTCTCATGGTAGAGAGATATAAGTTTAAAGTCGCGATATTAGTAAGCTATGACAGAAGTAGTATGGTTCATCAAAGGCTAGGTGATACCCATGTTTAGTGTTACAATCTAAGTTTTAGTTTTTGAAGATTGAGCTAATATAAAGTAAGAGTTGAGGCACTAGAGGGTGTACTCTCCGTCTATAGAAATACTTATGAAAATCGAAAGTTAGTAAGTGTGCAAGTAATATATGATGACTATTAATGGCTACAGAAAGATAAAGTGTATCTCAGAAGGTAGTATTAATAGTGGGTTTTTCTCTTTCTGGTGTAGTTATTCGTGTTAAGATCTATGATATGCGTGTATGGTTGTTCTCCAGGCCCCAGAGTGCAATTAGTGTAGTTCAGTTAAAAATCTATAAAGAGATATCTCAAACTTAAGAAGACGGCTTAAAGCTAAGGGGAAGATGATAGAACAAGTAACCAAGTTAGGTTCTAAGATTCTAGTAGTGATGTCAGTATGACTTAGAACATTAGAAAGTAAGGGTGAGACTCAACCCATTCTTATCTCAGTATTTTTCATTGATCCCAATGCCTACTGATTCTTTACATTTTAGTTCCACGATTATAGTTTATGTTAATAAATATGATAGAGAAATACTTTCTCTTCCATTTCTAAAATAAGGAGTTCAAGTTCATTCAGTAGTCGAAATCACATTCCATATGATAGAAACATCAAATTGAGTCATGCAACTCATGACTCATGTACTCACGCTTTATAGTGTGATCATTTCCCAAAATTAATTCTTACTCTTTATTATTGATGAGATTCAGCTTATAGCCATGTATGCCCTAATTCAGATCACTTTGATGAATCCCTGATGTTTATTTTCGATTCTTTCATCCTCAGTTAAGTGTCAAGTGTTGTATAATATCATCTCATGCTTTAAGTTCTTATGTTCTAACCTTTTAGTTACTCCTCCTTATGTGATGATAGTGGTGATGAGTAAATGTTTCTTGTCAATAGTAGGTCATAGTATGCTTGTTTTAGAGAGGCCATAAGTGGGAAGTAAGATCTGGGGCCAAGTCTTTGATAGATGTGATGTTAGCAAAATTTTGTGTGTGTATGTTCTTAGGGTAGCGCGTGGGAGTTATATTGATAGTGGATTAGAGAATATGTGAAGTATGTCCTTATGGGTGTTTGCCTTGGAGGTAATATATGGTTTTATAGATAGACTTGAATGATATGTTGAGATTTAAGTGGAGGAATGCAATATGCGCTAGTGAATCCATAGTAAGAGATCAGAGTTAGTCATTGATGTTGTAATGCATGATATGCTTAGGGTTTGATCTATAAGAAAATATAGAGAAGATTGAATCATATGGTTTAGACTAGTATCATGGTGTGGCATGATGTATTTTATGATTTGAAGTTAGGCTTGATCATGTTGAGAGGACTTATGTTACTTTAGTTATTAGTAAAAAAATTGATCAAATTCCATATAAGAATTCTAAGTTGAATAAAATGAGTATGGTATTTAAAGGGAATAATATAGTTAAAGGAGTTTTCGAGAAGTGCGCTAAGCTTGAAAGTAAGGAGTTGCATTACCTAAGGCCTGGCAATTCTATCCTAGTTAATGACTTATATGTCTATATTCCATGCTATAGAGTAGTGTCATTGTTGTGATTCCTTAATCGGGTGGCTAGTGTAACTCATGCCCAAGATTCGTTGCTCCCAAAAGCTACTAGAACTTCTTCAGAAAGAGTATTGAAGAGATACTCCAGTTAAGTATAAGTTTCAAGTATAATTCCGCCAGTATAACCAGCAGTTCAGTTTAACAGTCAGGAAAAAAATTACTGTGGTTTTCCATCATCACACCCAGTCCTGCTATCCAAAGACCCACGTGTATGACCATCCCAAGAGATAATCTATTCCATCCATGTAAATTGTGAATTTAGTTCAGCCCGAACATCATGTTTCAGATTCAGCTATTTAGCCATGACTAAGTTCATAAGAGTTTAGCGCATAGTCTCAAATCTCTCTAGGCATTTTAGCTCAGATAGTGTAATACCTTTGTACGATCTAAATTTTGTTGTCTCAAGATTTATACTTACATAAGTTATCACTTCTCAATTCGATTCGTATGATTGGATCATGAACACCTCAAGGGAATCCTACATTCTCAGCATGCATCCGCTCCTTAAAGCAAGTAAGTGTAAGTTATCTCAGAATTCAGTTTCATGATGGAAATTAAAATGTTTCAGATCAATAAATTCTTTCTTAGAAGACATATCAAGTCCACGTTATTCCATACCTTTAAGACTTCAACATTACTATCCATCATTTGGGAACGAATGATCCCAAGGGGGAGATAATGTAACACCCTGCATCTTGGGCTAGAACAAAAGCCATCATTTCTATGTGTAGATGATGAAAAAGCCATAAATTTTAACACCCCGTAAAAGTCGTGCATATATTATGCCCTCGTAGTGTGCTTTTTGACTTGAAGACTTGAAAATATTCTAAGTGTCAAAGAGACTTAGTCTCATTTTTAGCTCTTAATCTTTGTGAATTTTATTTTTGATCTTCTCGACATCCGTTTCTTGATTTTCAAGTTGCGTTATGATCGGGGGAGTACAATGTACGTATTGGGTGAGTTTCGGAATTTTTGAACCTCGTTTAGGGCATGATTGGATGACCAAAACAGTGGCATCATGTGATTAGCCCACATCGCATGGTCATAGCACTGCGATATAGCATGTAACGCATGATCTAGTCCGGTGAGATAGAGCATTCGACGCATGCTCTCCTTCACGTTCCTGGAAATTTCAGAATTTAAGCTCCATCTCATTAAGGGCATTTTGGGTATTTTCTATTCCTTTTCAGCCTTAACACAAAATTAAAGCACTAAATCACCTCATTGTTTATATGTCTATCAAAAACAACAAAGAACACTCCCTAGGGTTTCAAACAAGAATATCAAGTAACTCAAGATTCAACCGTGTATTTTTGAAAAAAATTGGAGATTTAGAATCCTCAAGCCATAGGCATCAAGAGGCATCCTTTAATTTCCTAAATATAGGTACGCAGAGTTTTTCTAAAAATCACATGGGTATAGAAAACATGTTTTAAGAAAAGGGTTTTTGATTTATGAATATATTCATGTTTTAGAAGTTTTGACGATATTGTTTTGGTCTTTAGACCTTCACCCAAATTGATTGAAAAATTATATGTATATATGTATGAATGTATGTAAGGATGAATATTCAATTGAGAGCATGAATTATAATGAACCCCTCTCTTTTTGTGATTTTCCCCTCTTTTATATGATATGAAATTTTCTAAAATTGTATCTTAAAGCATGATATGAAATGTCTTAATTTATGCTAAGACTTGAATATGATTTGGAAATAAAAAGAGAGGGTTATGCATGTTGATAAATGTTGAATATGCATATAAAAAAGAGTAGCATGATTCGCCAAAAGACACAAGACCACCATATGTTTGAATAATCTCAGCATAGGTTTTACTTGTGTTTTTGAAAAATGAAATCTTTTATACTGTTTGCATGTTTGGGTGGACTGAACTGTGTTTTAATGAAATAATTATGCATGATGCATTATGGCTCAGAAATAGGACTTCGAAGTCTTGGTGGGACGACACCAATTTTGATTATGCCATAGTAATTCAGAATAGAATAGAATGCATGTTTGAAGTCAGATTTTTCAGAAATTAAAACTAGAATAATAAATGATTCAGAACAGGATAGGCTTGGGCATAAAGAGATATTAGGTGGTTCCTCGAAGAAATACAATTCATTGCCCAAAATCTTGATTTTCTGATCCAGGTATATTATATTATGTTATCCTAGTGCCATGTGGTGTATTAGAATCAGAAACTACAACTCTTACGGCACTCTAGGGTTAGGGGCTTCCCCGCTGAATCAATGGCAGATTCCATATAGCCCGTGTTATGTCAGAATTGTAGGGGAGGGCTTCCTAACTCAGAAATAATTAGAAGATCAAAAATTACATTGACAGAAAGGTTTTATGATTATCAAAATGATGCCCATGTGTTTTGAAAACTATTTTATGTATGATGTTTTGGAAAATTGCTCTTCATTATTTTATTTATATAAAAATTTTATTTTTGATTACTTTGCGTATCAGTACATCTGTATTGGTCCCCCTCCTTCCAAGTTCTGAGGCATAGTGTAGGGGTCCTGATAAGCAGTGGATTTCATTAGACAATAGTGAAGAGTACAAGTTCGTGAGCCATCTATATTTCAGAAGGCCTAGTTTCTTTCAGATAGTTATTATTTATTATGGTTTTGGTCTACTGGGGCATTGTCCCAGCTTTCAGACAGTTGTTAGTTGATTATGTTCTAGAGATTTTGCAGATGATTTTCAGATGGTGTTTAGTTGTTATTGGATTTTATTTCTTGTTGTTAAACTAAATTTACATTACGATCATGTTTTCTTAGTAGATTTTATTTCCTCATTTTCTATTTATATATGAATGGTGTATATGATTACAAGTTAGAAGGGCTCTCAGGCCTTCATGGATCAGGATGTTTGTCACGGCCAAGGCCCTTCTTCTGGTCGTGACAAACTATTCCACTACTAGAATTTGAGAATTTTCAAGATCTACTTCTATTGAGCCCACTCAGCGATCTACCAGAGTATCCAGTCTGCCTAATTGGTATGGCTTTTTCTCTACTTTATAGACCATTTTTATTTGAACTTGTTTCTCACAAGCTTCAAATCATAAATGTTTGTAGAAATCAATGGAATAAGAACTTATTTCTCTTAAAGAAAATAACATATGGGATATTTTTTCATGTCCTTAAAATGTCTGCCCAATGGGATGTAAATAGGTCAATTCAATAAAACTTAATTCTGATGGAACTCTTGACCAGTACAAAGCATGGCTAGTTGTTCTTGGTAAATGATATAAGTATGGTGTGGATTGTGAGGAGACTATTGCTCTAGTAGAAAAAATGACAACCGTGTGAGCTATCAATGCCATTGCTTCTTCATAAAACTAGCCTTTTCATCAAATGGATGTCAAAAATTCTTTTCTTTATGGTGATCTTAAAAAAGATATTTATATGAAACCTTTTCGTAGTTTGTTCTCATCACCTACAACAGATGTATGTAAGTTGAAGTGTTATTTGTATGTATTAAAACAATCTCGTAGAACTTGGTTTGGCAAATTTCAATCTACTTTACGACAACACTCTCTTTAGAAGAGGAAATATGACTTATCCTTGTTTGCTCGACAACTTCAATAGGTTCTGTTCTTCTTTTTATATATTTCGATGGCATTATTATCACAGGAACCAATTCTTCAGTAACACTAACCTCCAATGAAATATTAACTATACTTTTCTTATGAAAGATCTTGGTACTCTTACATATTTCTTGGGTATGAAAGTTCGTCATGATTCATCAGTTGTGTTTCTAAACAAACACAATTATAACTAAAAACTGATTTCTTTGGTAGGACTTCAGGATACCTCCTTCTTAGATACTCCACTAGAATTGAAAGTATACTATTTCCGGGAGGAAGACAATCTTCTTCCTGATCGAATTATATTTTGGCAATTACTTGGGAGCTTAAATTACCTTATTATTACTAGGCTCTATATCTCTTTTACAGTTCAACAAGTTAGTCAATTTATATAAGTTCCATGTCATTTTATTTAGAGGCTTTCTGTCTCATCATTAGATATATCCTAGGAACATCTACTCATCGATTATTCTTTCCTATTGATTAGCGCATTTGTCTTAATGCTTTTATTATTCCTTATTGGGCATGATGTTTTGATGCTCATCATTTGATTACAGGTTGGGGAATGTTTCTTGGAGAGTTCTATATTTCGGAAGAGTAAGAAGCAATATCGTGTGTCAAAATCTTCAATAGAAGCTGAATATAGAGCAATACATATTGCTTACTTCATGATTGTTTGGCTTCGTGGATTACTTGTTGAGATTGGATTTCCCAAATCTAATCCTGAACTTCTCCATGCTGATAATTATGAGAAGTTGTATGACTCCTCCACACATGTCCAGTGATCTTCAAATAGTTGATGCATTAACAAAGTCTATGGCACAGCGACGACATTAGTTTCTTCTTGGTAAATTAATGTTTCTTGATCTACCAGCTTAAATTTGAGGGGGGTGTTAGCATGATGGACAACAAGTAAATATTGTATATATTAATGTAACAATATACTAATGTATATTAGTGTAATTGCAGAGATTTGATTTAGTAGAATAATAGTAATTATAGTTTAGCAGATTTGGTAGGATCAAATAGTGAATTTAGAGGAATAGAACAGTTGATCTTTAGGTATAGGAATATGAATCTTTAGGGATGTAATCTTTGAATAATATCTAGTTAATGAAAAGTCTCTCAATATTGAAAGCCATTCAACACAAATTTGATAGGTATAAGCTTTAAGGTCTTGATTGTGGTGATTGCGGTTTTGGAAAAAGGAATAGTTAATTAGAATCAGATGACTAATTTTTTTTTCTTAAAATTTATCACGAGGGGGTTAATTTAGTTGCACTAAAGAACATAATTTCTTAAAAAGGCTCATCTATGATGCGATTCAGAAATAACAACACATCCAGAGATGGTTGATAAATAATTCTAAAATTCTCAAGAGAACATGAGAGTTTGATGTTGTTGTAGAGGTAATGAGGATGATTATTATACCAATAAAAGCATATTGTCCTTCCCCAACTTTTTAGCTATCCTATAAAATCCTTGACACATGAGATCAAAAAACTTCTGACCATGCTTAATACAACAATTCTACAAAGAAGGGCTTGAGACTTGATTTGAGGGTATCAAAGAGTAGTACTTGGAATTTTCATCAAGTCAACATTATTTATTACTAAATTAAAATATTTGAGGAATGGTGAAATATTTCTATCTATGGTGCCTAAAATATATGCAGTATACATAATGCTATTCAAAATCACATAAAATTTGACTAAGATTAACTCCAGCGATTAATGATCCACAAAAACTGAAATAAACTAAGCATCGTTTCTATCAAATAAATATTGAAATTTTTAGATAGGCTACATAGGATACACTACAAATAAACATAAATAAAAAAAGATGAGCATTCCCTCCGCCTAAAAATAATAAGCAAAATTATAACACTTCCGAATCTTAAAGATCGTCTTCAAATTTTGAATCTAACATTCGGTGATCCTTGATGGAATTGTTCTATCTCATCCATCATCTGTGTATCCAATGAATTTCTCCACCATTTGAAATTAAGATATCCCAAGTACCGATGTTGATGCAAATATAATAAGGTAAGGGGTGTTTTTTATTGGATGCATAGGGGTAGACCAACTGGGCCAGATGAGATTGAAGAGGAATTTTAGAAAATCTCAGGCAAAGTGCGTTTGGAGTAGTTGATAGAGTTTCTTAATGAAGTGATCAAGAAGATGAAGACAACCAAAGGTTGTTCAAGATGGGGTATATTTGAGAAGTTTATATTGGCGTCTGCATCAATACTTGAGAAAATTTTCATTTAGATTTTTGGGGAATCTCATTAGGATACACAGACGATGAATGAGTTAAAACCGTTCTGTTTAGAAGCACCCAATGGTAGATTCAAATTTGAAATACATTTTATAGAACTGGAAATGTCATGACTTTGCATATTATTTTTAGGCGGAGCGAGGGAAGGCTCATCTTTTATTATTTAAGTTTTTTTATTGGTGGAGCATGTTTAGCTTATCCTACATATTTCAATGTTGATTTCATAGAAACAGTCTATTTCAACTTCGGTTTATTATTAGTTGTTAGAGTTAATATTGGGAAAAATTTATGGGTTTTTAATTTGATTATGGATAGTACATCAAGTTATGTTACTTTGTTAACAGTGCCAAGTAGTCGATCTGAGTATCAATCTTTGACAGACTCATATTGATCAAGTGTCAAGCCATGGTCCAAAGTTTTCTGATCTCAAATTTTAAGGACTTTATTGGATAATTCGATAATTGACTCAAGATAGTTAGATTTTGTTTGGGTAATAACCAACCTATATTGTCCTCTACAACCTCACTATACTCAATAGTTTTCTTGAGAAGGATAGGATTATCCAACAACTATCCTGGATGTGTTCTAACTTCCAAACAACATTATTCATAAGTCTTTTGTAAGAAAATATGTACTTAGTGCAGCTAAATTTACCCCCGAATGCCTTTTATGCAAAGAAAAGAATTCTTAGTCATTTGATTTTGATTAACCATGCTATTGTGCAAAACAACAATTACAAGAAACATGCTTATACCTTCAAGGTTTCCGAAGAAGAAAAAATGTTCTAACATGAACACCCCAAATTAGTCTCATCTCCCACTTAGAGCCTCCCTGTTAGGAATCTATTATTTAAGGATGAGGTTGGCAACCAAATCATTGATAATTCCATTAATTCTAGTCACATCAAAAGTTTCTACTCTAAGATCTTTAGCATTATCATACTTTGTCCCTCTTTCCTCAAACCAAAGGTGTAAGGAACATTCTTATTAAGGGTATTCTCATTAAGGATATGGGATCTACTTTAGAGGAACTCCAAGGAGATAATGAGATTATCATTTCTCTAAAATCATTCAAGCCATTCAAATCCCCTGACCTGATGGACTCCATACTCTACAAGAGAAAAGGTATAAACAATCTGTAGGAGCTATGACTAGAGACATCTACCACAAGGACTTTCATTCTAGAGGACACCATTCTCATCCTTCTCTACCTCATTTCTAAATGCTTCAAGGCCCCCTTTATAAAGAACTTTGGACCAATTACTCTTTGCAACACTTTCGATAAGTTGATTACCAAGATCATTGTGCAAAGGTGAAAGACTTTCCTTGACACCACATTAGCACCTATCAAGAGAATATCCTATTAAATAGGAGAGTTGCAGATAATGTCATCATTTTCCATGAATACATATCTCACTTCAAAAGAATGAGTGGAAAGAACCTAAAGATGATTCTCAAGTTAGACCTTGAAAAAGCTTTTGACAAACTTGAGTGGTCTTTCAACAGAAAATACCTCTATTTATTTAACCTTCTAGATATATTTATCAAGATCATCATGTCATGTGTGTCAAGAATAAGTATCTTTATCCCGATTAATGGTTATAACCCGTACCTTCAAACCCTCTAGTGTAATAAGACAAGGAGACTTTATTTCTCCGTACATCTTTATAATTATCATAGAAGGACTTTCCAGGAAAATTGAGTTTGAATATAGCCAAAGTACTTGGAAACACATTAGTATCACTACTGGTGGGCCCAAATGTCCTAACTTATTCTTTATTGATGACCTTACTTTCTTATCCAGAGCAAAAGTTCATGACTACCATAAAATCCTCCAAGCTCTCTATAAATTCTGCCTAAGCTCATAACACCTCAGTTGCTGAAATTTTCTCCTGCATGCTACATATCTCCCTCAACCCAACCTTTGGTAAGTACCATAGATTTGTTATTATTTATAACAATCCTACTAATGAAGACTTCAATTCATTAGTGATTGAATTAAGAATAAGCTAACAAGGTGGAAAACCGCCTATCTTAACATGGATGGTAGAATAACTCTAACTAAGGCTTCCTTAAGTAACATGACAACCCACATCATGCAATACATCAAGATCTTTACCAAGATCACTACATCCATAAATAATATTCAAAGAGACTTTATCTTCGGCTGTACAATAGACAAAAAAAGCAGCACTTCATTAGTTGGGACTCTAACACAAAATGAATGATGAAGGGGACCTTGGTAAGCAGAAAAGTGAAAATAAGAACAAAGACCTCCATGCTAGTCTTGCTTAAATAGTTTTAAAGATTCCTTTTAGCCTATGGACTGGTTTCCTTCTTACTAAGTAACACAAAACCTCTAATGGACATAGAACTCCCAAAGTAGTGTCTAAAATCTAGAAAACTATCCAATAAGGACGGTACACGTTCTCCAAGGGTCTAGCCTGGACTGTCCACTAGAGAATTTAACTTAATTTCCTCTATATAAATGGATTACCCACCTTGGAAGCATTAGGAGTTATACTTAGGGTCCCTAACCCCTAGAAAAGACAACATTCTCGTTACATATATGTAGAATAATCTTGGGACACCTCTCCACTATCTTTCACTTTACCAGAAAACCTGCTAGCTCCTATCAACTTCATGTACATTTATACACATACAGCAAGGGATGACCTCCCCCACTAAAATCTGAGCATAATGGTTTGTTCAGCAATAGAAGTGTATATGAGGACTTTATAAGTAAAGATTTTAATCACAATCCTACAAGTACTATGGCCAACCTCATCTTGATTTGGAAGGAAAAAATTTCTAACAAAATATTACATTTCCTCAAGTTGTTCTATCATGGAAGGCTTCCCACCAGCCTTTGATTTAAGAAGAATTGGAGTTGACGTTAACCCCTTATGCCAAATCTATACTAGCTCTCAAGAGGACATTGATCATATTTTTTCTTATGTCCAAATCTCATATGCTTCTGGGCCTAAGCATACCTTACCTCCTCTACCTCTATTCCTAACCTTAACAACTGGTTTGAATAGTGAGAAAGAATTAAAGGAAAATCTTACAATGAACTCATACATAAGGACACCTATTCCCTTACTGCCAATGGACAATCTGGATCACCAAAAACATAATTTCTTCAATAACAAATGAGATCATGTGCCCTAAAGGTGTAATTATCTTGGCCACTGAATTCGAACTATTTTTTAAGGAGCCTAACTCCCCCACTAGTCCACTTACCCCCACTATCCTCTAATAGGAAAGTCCCATAAGAGGCAAAACGACACTAAACATAGAATGGCTTGTTAAGAACGACCCTGGGCATGGATGTGTGTATGGGGTCTTTAGAAATCCTGAAGGTCAATAGACCCTCATCTTCTTTGAGAGTATGCCTATAAGAATTCTTATCATGGTTGAGCTAAAACCTTACACAAAGGCATTCTAATCGTAAGCCACCACCATCTCACACCCCTTAAAATTGATATTGACTTCACTAATTTAATTGATATGATAACTAATGAAAACCAATTTGATGTTAATATTATCACTAAGAGTGGGTATTTACATGGGGAATTGGGACATCCAATTCTGCAACACATCTTCAAAGAGAAAAATGGCATAGTAGGACACTATTGGAATTTTTTTTGGAACCCTAACGGTTGTAACAAGACCCCCTGATTTCATACTACAAGCAATGGAAAGAGAGAATTTAGGAATGAGCTTTGTAGGGCACATTATTCAATTAGCTATTAACCTATTTGACCGGGTTATTGTATAGACTAATAATCTTTGTATCAATACTATTGGGGCATCCCTCAAGTTATTAAACACTTCATTATTAACATTATCATACTTTTGATGAAAAAAGATTTCTACTAGTGGAACAATATTTTCTTTGAAATAATTCCTGGCCTTTTCAAAGATAGGACCTTTACGAGGCTGAATTATATATGGTAGGTATTACACCTACCAATGGCTCCACTATATGTATTGTTATGGTTCTAATAACTTGATCATCATCATCTAGCAAGTTAAATGCAACTGATTCTTCAACGTTATCAACAATAAATTTATAGAAATCAATTATTGGGATTATAGTGTAGACAATACATTAGGCATTTCTTCTTTTGGAAACACATGATTTTCTAGTGTTATTCCTTCACTCTGGTTTGCATTTTTATTTCGTCCTTTACATACTTCAAATAAGAAATAAGCATAAATATGTCTCAA
>JAPEIP010000008.1:195159780-195180914 GCA_026120095.1 Capsicum chinense | reverse complement strand
ATCAACAATAAATTTATAGAAATCAATTATTGGGATTATAGTGTAGACAATACATTAGGCATTTCTTCTTTTGGAAACACATGATTTTCTAGTGTTATTCCTTAACTCTAATTTCCATTTTTACTTCATCCTATACATACTTCAAATAAGAAATAAGCATAAATATGTCTCAAAATTACATAGTTCATTCATAGCAATCTTTGTAGTTAGATTTCGAAAATTATTTTATATGCTTATGCAAAATTCAACTCTAGTCCTTGATTGGCATCTTGTAGGATATGATTCAGCCTTCTATTCATTAAACTTAAATAAATTTCAATTATTTAGTTACTTTAGAATGATCAACAAAATTACAAAACACATATTCCTGAAGGTTTCTAACTATTAGGGAGACAAGTTATATTTAATTTTGTTAACAATGATCTTATAGGTGTATAAAACATTTATTATATAAGAATAATTTTCATCTATAATTCTTAATAAATATTCAATTATGCATACAAAATAATAAATAACCTTTATTTACGCAAAATAAAATAATTTTTATAAATGATGTTACAATTTTACAAAACATTGACACATGCTTTATTCATATGAAATTGAAAACACCAACATCCATAAATGTTTATTTTGTGAATTCAGTCGAAAAAATATATCACTTCATAGTAATAAAATTTTTTATTTTGTAACAGAAGAATTATGATGTAAACAATGAAAAAATATTTAAATTCACTATCATTTCACCTTGTAATCTAAATAAAAATGAAACAATAAAGATAAACTGTAAAGATAAAAAAAAAAAAAAAGATAATTGATAGAAAAACTTATATTTCATAAATCTAATCAATTAACATGAAGGTTAAAAGATGGATCATTAATGTAGAGAAATACCTTGAAATACAAAACAAAGAGGTCCTCGAACCAGAGCTACAACTATGACCCTGTCAAGCTTCTAGGAGAGGAACAAAAGTATAGAAAAAATGGCTATCGATCTAAAACTTGTAGTTGTTATGTATAAATTTTTTTGCTTATCTTCGCAAAAACTGTGAGCATCCGCTTTCTTTTTTCTTTTATACCCTGAAGTCTAGATCGTGATAATTGATACTCTACAGATAAATGATCTTGCACCACGTGCTTACAAATTAAACTTTCAAGATCAAATAGAAATAAATAACTGATAGAAAAATCTATAGTTCATTCATCCAATTAATTAACACAAAATTTTTTAAATGGACCATCATTGTAGAGAAGTACTTGGATACATCGAACAATGAGGTCCTCGAATCGAATATGCAACTAATGACATTGTCAAGTTTCAAGCGAGGAAAAAAATATAGAAAATGGCTAATTCATCTAAGAGCCACGGTGGCTTTGTATAACTTTGTTTTGTGCTCCTTTAAAATAATGTGAGCAGTGGATCCCTCTTCTTTCTTTCATCACCTAAAGTATAAAATCCCTACTTTTCTATTTATAACTTTTACTAGGTTTCGGGTTTAGAGCATATTATTTGTATTTATTTCAAAAATTGGCCTTGTGAATTTGAATGATATTAAAAATCTAAAGAAAAAATAATAGAATATTTCCTTTTTAAACGGGGTATATTTGGAATGAAATCACATAAGCTTATGTAAGTGGCGGACTCTCATTGGTCTTGCCTATTTATTATTTCATAAAATTAAATAAAATAAAGAGGAATACATCAAAAGGTAAGTAAAATGATAGACTAAACAAAACTTATTTGTGTAATTTTTTTTCAAATAAAAACTAAAATTTATGTTCTAAAAAAAGGTGGCTCTTTTTGCGATTTTTAGTTTTCTGAAATAAAATAATTGTAGCACCCCATTTCTGTACCCTGGACGCTATACAGTGCTTACGATCCAAAAGGACCACAAGCTAACCCATGACTGATATCTACTGTAAGCACTTGATAATAATACTGAATAAATGCGGAAAATGGACAGAAATGCCATAAAGTTCAAAATACTCTATAATCAAACCTAACTATTATACGAAAATACTGAACAACAATCTTAAATACTCTAGTCTGAAAAGCCTCAAATTGCCTAAATATGGAGTTGATGGGACTAGTCCCCAACTAACTCAGACTACAGAAATAATGAACTACTGAATGTACTAAAGTAATCTAACATTCTCAGAGTATGAGGAGACACTACTATAACTGCTGCAGATAAATGGAACTGGCTATGTACGGTTAGAAATATGAGTATCATCACCTATGATATGAGACATCATAGCTCAAGAAACGAGCTGGAAGTATACTGGTATGCTAAATGAGGTAAGGCTAAATGAATGGGTTTATATGCATGAACAATAACTAACGGAATGATATGCAAGAGATGGATTAGCATACATGGAGGTTCTATAACTACTGTACATACTATGCATAATGTAACTGAGAATATGAGAACTGAATCTGATAACAGATAACTAAATCTGATAACAGATAACTAAAAATACTAATTATCTAAACTTACTGATACTCTGAATTAATGATGACTGAGTGAATTTATCTGTCCTGATTTTATAGAATTTAACTGAGTTATATTCCTAATACTAAGACGAAAACTTAAACACTGGGAATTCTCACTTAACCGATATGACCTTAAGTAAATTGAGTAGGGTCCAACCTGTAACACCAGTTTAAAGGGTGCCAGTACTGTGCCATGGGTAAAGACACTGTTATGGTCAAGCCTATCTTACAAGCGACCCTGAACAGAAAGTCAAGTCTAATCTGACTGGTGACCCTTGGAAGGTAGCCAAGCCCTAATCTGATGGGTGACTTCTTACATCTTACGCTAGCTACGTAGATATGTAGTGTGAGACTGCTACTAACGACTCTGCCTGCCTGACGGGAGAAGTTGTGTAATGCTCTAAAAAATGGGTCCTGGAGCATCAGACGATGCTTGAGGCTACTAGTAGCCCCAAGCTAACCTTTTGAGCCATTTTGCTTCAGTTCAACACAAATCAATGGGTTTTCATAAATAGCCCTCAAATATAAATAGAGTAATCATCATCCAAGAATAAAAGAGTTTCAGAAAGATAACAAAATACGACTTACTAGTCATCTTCCAACATCTATACTAGTCTCACAAGTCTCTAAGAAAATCAATAAAACCAGCGAGCCATTGAGACATGCCTGAACTGACTCATACTCAGTTATCAAATGTAAAAGATTTCGTGAAACCAACATCAAAAATCACGTCCTCAGAATATAAGGACTTACCACAACAGAGGATGTAGAACAGCGTGCCCAAAGAATCACATTCGAACCTAGAACTGAGCACCTAAACCTACATTCCAAGAAAATACAATGCAGATCCGAAGATGCGGGTAGTACAATAGAAAGGAATCGAGTATATGGGGGTGTATGTAGTTGTACAAACATCATCATCATAAATATTTATAAGAAATATGCAGGACGTATGAAAGACTAACATAGCCCAAAGAAAATCATCATAATCATGAGAGGATGAAATAAGTACAATAACACATGTGAGTCGTCATATAATTTGTCAATCACTTTCAGTTCATCAAGAATATCAATTCTTATAATGTAAATATCTTTTAAATCTTTCGAAAGAACAACTTTCACAATTCCACTTTCAAATCACTTCACCATTCACCATAGACATAAGGAAACACATACACTGGGAGATCCTATAACCGGCATAGACCATGTGAGCTACATGGAGTCTAACGTACAATCCATGTTGGGGAGAGCCGTCCTATCCTTGCCATCAGAGTAGGACTATCGATATCAAATCCACACAAACTAGTGAGCATCAGGCTCACTTTTACGGAGGAACGTAGTTCTAGGGAAGTAAGGTTGCTTCATACCTCCCACTCGGTGCTAAATATTTCTCACGGAATTAACTCAGATTATTTCAAAGACAATCCATAAAAAAACAATTTCAGTAATATATAAATATACATCGGGAGCCATCATGCTTTCTATCTATCAAAACCAACCACGTTGTGGATTTCATTAACACTCAAGTTCAAAACAACTCCATTAAGACCAAAAGGTAAAATAATTGAAAATATCTCAAATATTCAACATCAACATGCTTATAACACACACTTTCTCAAAAAAACACAATTTCCAATGGGGATTCACGATCCAAATATCAAAATCATGATAAATATCTTTCAAGATTCATGCTTTATATCTCCACACATATAAATTCATCTTTCAAAATTATAAATATCAAGATTTCATAATAATCATCATAAGATATGGGTTCACTCTTCAAATTCATAAAAAATCAAATAAAAATCATGCGTTTGTAAAGTAAATTACTTTTGGGCACAAGAACGAAAGAGAGTTCTTGGTGAAAAATCCCACATACCTTGAATGATGAACTTTAAATCGATATTCGTTTTTGAGATGTTAATCGTTCCTTTGAATGATGGTTCTTGGAGTTCTTATACTAGGAACTTGGAATCTTGAATAAATTTGTAAATTTAATGGTGAACTTTGGAGGTTCTTGCAGTTGGATGTAGGAGCTTAGGGTTTTCTTTTTGATGGAATTTGATGAAATATAACATATAATACTTCTAATAGGCTTTAATATAGGGTTTGGATGGATTTTGAGCGAGGGGGAATGACCAAACGGCCCTAAAAATCAAATAACTCTCAAATATGTCCTTTGGTGGACTGTTTTGATAGTCTGAAATAGATCAACTTTACTCCGATATCCAAATTGGATGAAACCAATTTTATTAGAAAGAGGACTCTCCTATATTTCCATTGATATATAGTATCTCACCCAGATCATTGTGTACGATGAGTTATGACCAGTTGAAGTTGACCCAAAAATTTGCTTTTGATAGGTTTAAGTAGATCGGCCATAACTTTTTGCTCCGATAGACAAATTGGATGACACAAATTTCATTGGAAAGTGGACTCACAGAGATTTCCGTTGATATATAGTAGATCACCGAGATCATTATGTTCAAGGAGTTATGATCACTTAAAGTTGGAGAAAATATACGCCAGGCCTCAGTACTTTTTCCTGCACATTTTACTGCTCACTACTATTCACAGATTGATCGGAATTTTCATAACTCGTCGCTCAGGTTTCCGTTTTGGATGATTCACATATCATTGGAAAGCTTATTCGATACTCTATGCAATGGTGGGTCATAATCTAAGACATTTTGCACGGAAAATTTATAATTCACTCTAGAAGATAAAACCCAACACGTTTACGCACAAAATTTCAACAAAAAATTTCTCGAGGTATTACAAGTCATCACCTCTACAATATCTCGGTGTTAGTTCATACTCCCAACTTAATAACACTGACTAAATAGAATGGACTGAACTGGACTAAGTCACCTGAGTTTGGTAACTGACTGAGTTCTAGTATTTGTTATACTACAGAGTTCATTCTGTAATTACTAATGCTCTAGGTAAACAACTAGATTTTTGGGTACTGAGTACCCCCAGGACTCGATAACATTAAAAGTAAATCATGGAACAAGCTTTGGAAACATGACTATGGCTACATGTTCATAAATCGCTTATTAAGACGTTTAAACAAACACTTGGGATGCATTGACATGCACATGAATAGGGAGTACATGCTATCATGGTATAATGGCACTAATTCATTCACTTATATATTTAGACAAATAATTTGGGAGCATGCTTAGGTCACATAATAGTAAACACACATGGTGATCATGGCTACATCTATCAACTTGTACATCGTAGGGTTTATCTTGAAGATCATGTAATTCAACACATATAATTATTAATTCCTTGAAAAATTGTAATTAAATATTGGATGAAAACCCAATAATAACATAAAACATGAATTCAATCCAATTTAAACATAGAAAGATGGAATCCAATGTCATCTATTTTGAAAATTGGATTCTTCGGCTCCATGGAAATTAAGGATCCATGAATGAACATCTAACATACCTGGGAATTTAATTCTTGATGTTTTTGAAGAATCTTTGAGAGATTATTGAGATTGCACTTGAAACTTAGAGGTTAGAGTTTTCTATCTTTGAGTGAGAATGTCTTAAATTGGTAAGAAGTGAGTTAATAATGACCTTAATACATTTTTGGGGATTAAGTCCTACATTTGGGTGGATTAAATACATGGGAAAAGAAAAATTTATCATTGGACGAAACATGAATTTTTCATCAAAGTTTACGATTTGGGGCCCTAGCGCGACACGGTGCTATCGCTACGTGTCACTAGAAATTCACAGCTGGGAACTAGGCTGACTACGCGACATGTCGTAATTGTGGACCCTTAATAAATTTGGACAATTTTGAATTTGAGGTCCTCCAGGAAGTGGAGATATCGCAGAGTCACACTGGAAATTGAAAATTGTCATTTGGACCTATGGCGCTATATGCTACAGACTGAAATGATGGTGTTTTACGAGTAAAACATAAAATAGCCATAACTTCTTACCCGGTTATTGGATTTGGGAAAATTTTATATCATTAGAAAGATGAATGAATTTCCTACAAGATGGTGGGTCTAAATATTGGAAATTCAGCCTAGAACAATAATTGTACATAGAGATTCTTATGTACTAAAGACTAAACTGCATTGGAAAATTACAAGGTATTATAATATCTCCTCATTGGGAGTATTAATCCTCGAATATGGATAGTTAAGCTAAGAGAATAATGACAGACTAAGTTTACATACTGAACTAGATATGTGTAACTGAAGCATGATTACAAGTCTGGTCTGATAGACTTAAATTATATGTTGAACATGCATATATGATGCATGATTACATGGCTAAAACTAATTCATGAAATACATGACTAAAATGAGAACAATATGAGATGGTAACTGATAACAAGTTTGTAACAATACTGAATATGTGACTGGGTAGGTTTAACGAAGACTGTGATGATATACGAGACACCATCTAACTGACGCACGACTGAATGACTTTGAAACACTACTGAGGCCTGAGGAATACATGAAATAAACTAAAATTCAAGGACCATTAAGAGTGTAACATGAGTCATGTGAACTGAGTATACTGGGAAACATGAATACCTGCATCATGATCTGTACGATCCAAGTTTGGATCTTTTAAACTTTTGGAACTTGATTCGTACTACAAAGTTAACTAGAACTCCTTATACTAGGAACTGTAAAAATACATGGTCTTCTACCATGTATTATACCACCATCTTCCCCTTAGCTTAAAGTCATCATTCTAAATTTATGGGTCAGTAAATCAATAACCCTACTACTATTTCAGGGTTTAACCTTGGAATGTACTGCTCCGTAAGAAGTTATAAAAGATAGAGAAGCTCATGGATAAAATAAGGCATAAACATATAAGTGGGAGATTTGTAACTTACCAGTGACCACATTAAGAGGACTTTCCAGATCCCGTTGGGATTAAAAGTGCATAAAATTTATTTAGATGTTGACCATGGGTGGCACTTGAAGGGAAGCCCTACTGATTTTGGCCACTGGATAGAACTGGGGACTAATGAGACTGACTATGATAGCGCATATCCCTACCTCTCTGAGCAGCTACTCAATACTCCCTGAGCATATGGCTCAGTTTCCCATATCCATAATAAATTTTACTTCTAGCCCTACACTCTTCACAAAACAGATTAGTACGATCATTGCTTTCGCTATCCTGGGTCATCGGTACACTGTCATAAGAAAGAGCTGAGACTAAGAACTTTGGGTGAAACTGGGAATGGTTACCACAATATGTCTTATACTGATTGGAATTGAAACTTACTATTCTAACTCTCTTATTTTCCATTTATTTTTCTTTAGACTTCTGCTCTTTAATCTGTTGAGTATGTACGATTAGTCTAGATATGTCAAACTCCTTAATTAACATTGTGGTTATGCACTCATTAAACATACTCTTTGATACACCAGGCACAAATTTACTAATCCTGGATCTATTGCCCGCTACCAAATGAGGAGCATATCGGGCAATTGAGTAAACTTAAGGGAATACTCTTTCACGCTCAAGTTACCCTGCCTGTGATTTATAAAGTCTAACACTTTGGCCTCTCTCAACTCCAAGGGAAAGAATCTATCTAGAAAAGTAGTAAAAAACTCTTTCCACTATACGGGCCCTGTATCTGTTCCACTATCTATCTTCTACTGTTTGAACCATGTTTGAGCTACATCTTATAGCTTATAGGAAGCTAACTCAACACTCCTACTAGAGGTCACTCCTATGATATCAATGACTTTTTGAACCTTATCGAGAAACTCTTATAGATCCTCTTCTGACTTAGATCTTGAGAATAGGGGAAGATTCATTCAGGTAAAGTCTCGAATTTGGGTTTTAGCAGTATTGGCTAGTGGTTTAGCCGGAATAATAGCTGGCCATTCATTCTAAGCTACGACTAAATTGGCTATAGTAGTGAATGCAGTTCTAAATTCTGCATTGGAGATGTGCTCATTCAGGGGATCTGCTTGAATGGGTTGAGGAACTGACTAATTCCCAGTCCTTCTTCCATTTTTAATTTTGGGAGGCATGTTCTATATATGGAAGGAAGATATGAGCTATACTAAGGGTTAACTAGATCTTATGCTCACTCACACAACATGAATACCGAAAGAAGGGAAACGTTTTCTTTTAAAGCCTTGTGGACTCCCATCCATAAGTATGGTGCTCTTTACACCGATGCATAAGACTCTACTTGATGCGACTTTCATACTCTCTAGGACTCTGTAGAACTTTCAGCTCTGATACCAAGTATGTAACGCCCCGAGTCTGTACTCTAGATGCTACATGGTGCTTACAGTCCTGAAGGACCACAAGCTATCTGCTGTAATAATACTAAAATAAATATTGAGAATGGATTAAAATACCATAAGTTTCAAAATACTATCATTAAAACTGAATAAAATATTGAAATACTGAACAACTGTCTAAAATACTCTAGTTGTAAAAGCCTCTAACTGTTTGAATATGGAGTTAATGGGACAAGTCCCCAACTAACTTTGACTACTGAAATAATAAAATACTGAATGTACAGAAGAAATCTAACATCCTTACAATATAAGGACTCACTACTATAATTGTTGTTGCTATATAGAACTAGCTATGTGTGGTCAGGAACCTGAGTGTCCGAGCCTATGATATGAGACATTATAGCGCAAGAAACAAGTATGCGATCAGTACATGGGAATGTACTTATATTCTAAATGAGGTAAGGCTTAATACATGGGTTTGTATGTATTAACAATAACTAACTAAATGATATGCAAGAGCTGGATTAGCATACATAGAGGATCTGTAACTACTGAACATATTGTGCATACTGTAATAGTGTATACTAGAACTAAATCTCACAACTGATAATTAAATACATTGATAATCTAATATTACAAATAATCTGAATTACTGATGACTAAGTGACTGTATCTGATAGTCCTAATTCTGTAGAAATAAACTGAGTTCTATCCTGAATACTGAAACTAAAATAATAAATATGGGAATTTTCACTTAACCGATATTCCCCTGAGTAAATTGAGTGGGTTATAACCTGTAATCCCATTTGGAAGGGTGCTAGTACCGTACCACGAGTAAAGACACCGTTGTGGTCAAGTCTATCTGACGAGTGACCCTGAATAGTTAGTCAAGCCTAATATGACCGGTGAACCCTGGTAGGTAGCCAATCCGTAACCTGATGGGTGGCTCCTCACATCCTACACTGTCTATGTAGTTCTATGGTGTGAGAATACTAGTAAAGACTCTTCCTGCCTGACGGGAGAAGTCGTAAACTCTACACTCGCTCAGTGCTAGTTCTTAGTCCCAACTGAATAACACTGACTAATTAGACTGGACTGGACTGGACTGAGTTAGTTGACTTCAGTAACTGACTGAGTCCAGCTATTCATGATTCTACGTATTTCATTTAGTAATTACTAAGGTTCTAGGTAAATAACTAGATTGTCGGGTATTAAATACCCCCATGACTCGATAACATTAAAAGTAAATCATGGCACAAGTTTTGGAAACATAACTATGTATACATGTTCATAAATCACTCATTAAGATGTTTAAACAAACACTTGGGATGCATTGACTAGTACATGAATAGGGAGTACATGCTATCATTGTATAATGAAACTATTTCATTCACTTAGGCATTTAGACAAACAGTTGGGGAGCATGCTTAGGTAACATAATAGTAAACTCACATGGTGATCATGGCTACATCAATCAACTTTTACATCATAGGGTTTATCATGAATATCATGAAATTCAACACATATAATGATTAACTCCATGAAAAGTTGTTATTAAATCACGTACGAAAACCCAACAATAACATAAAACATGAATTCAATTCAATTAAAACATAGAAAGCATGGAAATACAAAGTCTTATATCTTGAAAAAGATATTATTGGGCTCTATGGAAGGTAAGGATCCACGAATGAACGTCTAACATGTCTGGGAATCTTCATTCATAATGTTCTTGAAAACTCACAGAGCGATTCTTGAGAGTGCTCTTTAAAATTGGAAGCTTGGGTTTTCTATGTTTGAGAGAGATTGTCTTAAATTAGGGAGAAGTGAGTTAATAATGAACTAAATATTTTTTTAGGGATTAAATCCCACATTTGAGTGGATTAAATACATGGTAAAACACTAATTTAACCTTAGACAAAACTTTGATTTTTTGTTGAAATTTTTGAATCGGGGCCTGGTGCGACGCGGCACTATCGCGTCGTGTCACTGAAAACTGACAGCTAGGAACTGGGCTAACGGTTTGACGAGGCATAATCGCGGGCCCTTACTAGATTTAGATAGTTGGGAATTGGAGGCCCTCCATGATGCGGTGAGATCACGGTGTTACACTGGAAATTTACAATTCTTATTTGAACCTATGACGTGACCCGCTACTGTCTGAGATGATGATGTTTTACGACTAGGACTTTAAATATCCATAACTTTTTACCTGGTTATTAGATATGGACAAATTTTATATCATTGGAAAGCTGAATGAATTTTCTACTAGTTGGTGGGTCTAATTCTGGGAAATTTTGCGTACAAAAAAACTTCTATTTAGGGATTCTCGTGTACTGAAGACTAAACTGAGCTACAAAATTGCAGAGAGTTACAATAATAAGTAAGAAAAATAACTTTTTCCTCTAAAAAAATATACTTTCTCTTAAAAGGCACAATAAAAAAGTTTAGGCTTAAACTTTAAAAGAAAAAAATTAATGTATGATATTTTTACCCTAAACAAAAGGAACTTGTTTTTATTAAAATATAAATCCTTTAGAAATGGTGAAATCTTATAAAACCATATTGTTATTTGATATTATAAACTTGCAAAATTGCAGAAAATGATCTACTCTTCGGTTAATAGGATATTAATTCAATTCATTTGGATATGAGTTTTGAAGAAAAACTATCACGACCCGAGTCGAGGCCCTAGCGGTGACGGGCATCCCGGACCATAAAGGCCCATGTGACTCCTTAGCTTGTCATCATAAGCAAGAACCATCTTTTTTAATAATGTGGAAGTAAACTAGAATCATGATAGTTCATTTATTTCAACTTAGCAATACAAGACATAAGACCATAAAAAAACCTTAACCATATATAACAAGTTTACGAAGTCTCTACTAAACTAAAAATAATAATCTGTCTGAAACCGAGACAAGGACACCAGTCGGACCATAAAAAAATTCAAATGAAATCAACACATGAGAAAAAGGCCTTCCGAAATAAGAGAGGCATACAAACTCTAAATGTTTGATAACAATCTACATTTTAGGGGGTCAACACAAAAGGTACTGGTACAAAGAACAATTCAAAATAACATTTTTATTATACAACATAAGTGAGAGGATTTCATAAATAAATGTAGCATACTGTAATTGAAAACACATGGGCATAAATTGATAAACTTCAAAACATTTTTTCTTGCGGTCATGACATAATTCGTTACTGTACTGCTTAGTCAAATGGTACACCCTACAAGTTCCCAATTCCATGGGCTATATGAAATTCATCCTTGACTCGGCAGCCAAGCCCCCAATCCAAGTTTGCTGCAAGGATTAGAGAATGGAAAAAGGGGGATACACAAGATCACATAGAAGGGTGCCAAAATCCCTAGATCAAATCAACATGTCTTGGTTGGGCACAAGATCGTAAAGAAGGGCTCCTAACTATAGTCCCAAATTGGGATAAAATAATATATGGTACACCAGATCACAAAGGAAGGTACCAAAATCTCGTGTCGGCAAATCACGGTTTCCAGTGTAGAGTTTTTCAACTAATACTATCTTTGGGTAGCTATCTAACTCTCTTTAAGCCTAGTTTTATCCTCATACAAGAAAACATATGTCATGCTTACAAACAAATCTTTTATTATTCTAACATAGGGCATATCACAAAAGGGTATCATCATACCAAGACTTGCAAGTCTTTCATATCAAATCACTTCAACAACACTTTTTATTCAAAACAGGTAAATGACCACCAAAGGGATATCAAATCTCATAGGGTTCTTATTATTAAATGATATGAAACTCATGCAAACCCATATTCTTCAAAAGACATCAATACGTGGTGGCCATTCCATTTATTCAACACATGTATAAAGGTTAAGGAAACATTTATGACTCAATAAATTGTCATCATTCATAAACCAGACCCTACATTAGTTAATTATAAATCTCATGATTAATAAGGTCCTCTTAAGTCACGCTCTCAAAACAATTCATAATTCATATGTTACAAAGTCCATAAATTTCATCATGGGAAGTGGAATTTCACAATTCATATTCGTAAGTCATCTTTTTAATTCAAATCTCATATGCGAGATTACAAATAAATTTTATGGAAAAAACACATAATGATTACATAATTTCCTCTAATTAGTTTTACGATGCATGTTGTTAAAACAAGATACCAAAACTTATAGCATGTATGTGAATATATTTCTTTAAAGCTTGTAGAAATCATAAAACGTATGCTGAAAAGAGTTGGGATAGGCCCACATACCATAATTTTCTTAACTTGGGAATGAAACCCTAATCTTGATGCTTTATTGAAGGTTCTTGAACATGTGGAGCTTGAATTCTAGAATAAATAGGGAGAAAGTTGTTGAATTTTTTTTTCTTGGGGAAAGAGGAGGGTTTTTCTTGAGAGACAATTGGAGAAAGAAGGTAAACAACGCCCTAATAGACGCCCCAATTGGTGTTATAAATGATTTAGGCTGAGGAGGAAAAGACCAAATTTCCCCTCCACTAACTAAATCACAACTGGATGCAATAACATCATCCCGATGCTGTCTAAATCACAATTGTTGATATTTATCACCGCAATGCAGTGACTGTGATGCCAGGAATAAGGCTGTCATGAAGTCTTATTGTAACGACCTAAGACTACCCCTGGGTTGTCACACAAAGTTTACAGTCCTAAGGGACCAGAAGATAACCCATGAGTTGGTATCTATTGCGAGCACTGAATAATGTGACCATAAATACAAAATAATACTGACATACCATAAGGTCTTAATAACTAAATTTAGAACTGAAATACGAGTCTTAAGAAATAAAGACTAAATCTTATAGAAAAGTGATAAACTAGATAATAAACTGTTATATCTAAATACTGAATAACTGACTCTAATATATGAAAAGCCTCTAAAACTAACTGCCTAAATATGAGTTGATGGGACAGGCTCTCGACTCCAACTAACTACTAACTATGACATGAAATAAAATAAGCTTGTCTTTAAAGTATGAGGACTCACCACTACTACTGTTGAGGTTCTGATAAGTCTAATAAAGAGTCAGGAACTAAGCGTCAGAACGTATGATATAATACATCATAGCACAAAATAAAAGGTAAGCGATTAGTACTTTTAATGTACTAGTACGCTAAATGAGGTAGGCTGATATGTATGGTTTCATGAACAGATCTAATAATTTACTAGATATCCATGTAAAGAATGGAGTACTTAGTAGAGAGCATGGAATCTGTAGATACTGATAATGCATGGAAATCCATAAATATTAAGGATATATAACCAAACATATACATAACTAAGTAAAATTTGTAAACTGAAATACTGATATAGCTGAAATTTGTATGCCTTGGTCAAGCAATACTATGACTGAATAATTGAATTGGGACTATAACTGAGATTATATCTAAGACTGTGGGAGGTATCATCTAACCAACATTCCTCAATTTAAGCTAATTAGGGTCCAACCTATAAACCCAGTGGGATGGGTGTTAATACCATGCCACGAGTACTAACAATAGCTCTATGGATCGACTAAACTGATATAATGTCCAAAGGAATAAGGGTGTTAAGCCTAAAATGATGGGATACTCAAGCCTACTGTGACGGGTGACTACTCATATCATACTCTAGATACATAATTATATAGTATAAGGAGTGCTATTAATGCTCTGCCTATCCGGCAGGGAAGCCGCCATTACTATACTCGCTTGGTGCTAAATCCTACTCCCAAATGAAAGGCACTAAGATACTAAAATGTTCTGAGTTAAATAAATGATATCTCTATTGTGATAATGCTCAGAATATAATATGAAGACTATTCTATAATGTGCCGAGGATAGACTAAATAAATAGCTATGGTTTTCGGGAATTCAATACCCTCAGAACTCAAAGAAACAATATTGAAAAGACGCTAAATCTTGCAGTCCAAAACATGACGGCTCTTATTAGATAAATCTCTCTTGTGGTCTTTTTATAAAACACTTGTAGGTCATGGTTTAAAACAATCATAGGAATGTCATGAAATTTGTAGTAATAGCATGTATTCATCATAACTGCATTGAGTGATAGTTTAATTCAATAAATAATAGTGTTAAAACATGGAAGATTGAATAATAACAATAATTTCATGGTGACATTCTATAAAATCAATAGTACATGTAGATTCATGGATGAAATCATAATTTTAAACATGATAACTTGAAAAAATCATAATTTTATGATTTAAAATGGTATTGGGACATGATAACCAATTTTAAACATAATTTCATGTATTGGGACTTGGATTATGCTAGGGAAATATGGGGTGTTACAATATCTCCCCCTTGGGATCATTCATCCCCGAATGAAATTGGTTAAAATGAAAAAACTGATGGACTGAGCTTACACACTGAATATGTATTTTTGATGCATGGAATGCATGAATGAACTAATTCATGAATGGATGACTAACATGAACATGTTGTGAGACTGAAGCTGAGCATGGCAGAGAAAAGAAAATCTTATTTAGATAGGTACCTTTTACTGAATCTAGATTTGTAGAGAAGAGATGAGGGTACTTGGTCCACATATCTGCCTCTGCTTCATAAGTGGATCCCTCAATGGACTGATTCCACTAAAGAACTTTGACTAGTGGAACTTCTTTGTTCCTTAGTCTATGAACTTGCTGATAATGAATTTCAACTAGGACTTCCTTAAAAAAAAACTATTCTGAATATCTACGCTTTCTAAGGGAACAACTGCAACTAGATCATTAATACACTTTTCAACAATGAGACATGGAATACTAGGTGTACTGAGGCTAAATATGAAGGAAACTCAAGCTTGTAAGCTACCTTTCTTAAACAACTGAGAAATTTGAAGGGACCGACATATCGGGGTTTGAGTTTCCCTTTCTTTCCAAATCCCTTCACTCCTTTAATGGTTTTGATTTTTAAGTCCACGAAGTCACCAACCTCAAACTCGAGATCCTTTCTCCTCACATCTGTATATGATATCTGTCATCTCTAGGTAGCCCTAATACTCTCTCTGATCAACTAAACCTTTTCTAACGCATCAAAAACCAAATCAGGCCCTACTATTATAGCCTCACCTACTTCAAACCAACCAATTAGAGATCTACATCTCCTACCATAGAGAGCCTCAAATAGAACCATATAGATAATGGAATGATATCTAGTATTATATACGAATTCAATCAAAGGGAAATAGTAATGACAAATAACCTTGAAACTAAAAACTCATGCTCTCAGCTTATCCTCAAGAGTTTGAATTGTCCTTTCTACTTGACCGTCTGTCTGAAGGTGGAAGGTTGTACTGAGGTGGACTTTGGTACAAAGACCCTTTTGAAATGCTTTCCTGAAGTGAAAGGTAAACTAAGTACCTCTATCTGAGATAATATATAAGGGAAAATCATGCAACCTAACCAACTCTCTGATATATAGATTAACATAGTCCTCGGTTGATTAAAAGGTATGGACTGGCAAGAAATGAGCTGATTTGGTCATCCTATCTATAATAACGCAAATTAAGTGATGCTGATGATGGGTACGAGGCAAACCTGTTAAAAAGTCCATGTTCTCTTCCTCCTATTTCCACATGGGAATACTAAACTCTTGTATGGACCCACAAGGTTTCTAGTGCTCAACCTTAACTTGCTGACATATAGAGCACTTAGCTACAAACTCTACAATGTCTCTCTTCATCCTACTCCACCCATTAATCTCCCGAAAATCGCAGTACATCGCAGTGGCCCTTGGATAAATAGAGCAACATACCCCATTCACTTCTGAAAGAATTTGTTGCCTCAAATCATTTACTCCAGGCACACAATCTACTCTGACAACGCAAAACACTATATCCCTATTGGGAGAAAACCTCCACCTTTTGATATCTGACTGATTCTTTCAATTTAACTAGACTGGGATCTCTATCGTGCTTTTCCTTCACCTCAAAGACTAGAGATGACTTTGAGCTACTATACACTCATACACTACCTACTGTAGAATTGATTAAATGGACACGTAGTCGAGAAAGCTGATGAACTTCCTAGGCTATCTTCTTCTTACTATCCTCAACATAAGCTACACTACCCATAGACATTCTACTGAGAGCATCAACAACTACATTGGCCTTTCCCAGATGATACAAAACACTCATGTCATAATCTTTCAATTACTCTAACCACCTTCTCTTACACAACTTCAAATCTTTTTGACAGAACACATACTGAAGGCTTTATAGATCTATAAACACATCTACATACACCCCATACAAGTAATGCCTCTATTTATTTAACATAAACACTACAGCTACTAGCTCAAGATCATGAGTCAAATAATATTTCTCATGGTTTTTATGCTATCTGGAGGCATAGGCCATGACCTTACCTCTCTGCATGCGGACACAACCCGAAAAAATTCTAGTTGCATCATAGTACACAATAAAACAATTTGAACCATCTGGTACAGTCAAGATTAAGGGTGAGGTGAGTCTTTAACTCATAAAATCTCCTCTTACATGAATCTGACCACTTAAACTTAACTTTCTACTAAGTCAATCTTAACATTGGGATGCAATAGAAGAAAACCCTTCAATAAACTGATAGTAATAGCCAGCTAAACCCAATAAACTCTTGATATCTGAAGGAGAGATAAGTTTAGTCTAATTTCTCACTGCTTCAGCCTTTTGAGGATCAACTCTTATGCCATCACTGGAAATAATATGACCAAGAAATATTACTGATCTTATCCAGAATTAACACATACTAGATTTCACAAACAACTGATAACCTCTAAGTGTCTGAAGTATTTTTTTGAGATGGTATACTTGATCGCTTTCTCTACGAGAACATACAAGAATGTCATTAATGAAGACTATGATGAACTTGTTAAAGTACTGCTTGAACACTCCATTCATCATGTCCATGAAGGCTACTAGGGCATTTGTAAGACCATACCATGTTTAGAAAGCTATTTTTGGAATGTCATATTCTCTGACTCTAAGCATATGATAGCCTGATCTAAGGTCTATCTTGGAAAAGTAACTAGTTCCCTGAAGTTGGTTGAACAAGTAATCAATTCTAAGAAGTTGATATTTATTCTTGACAGTGACCTTCTTCAACTAACGGTTGTCTATGCATATTCAGAGAGAACCATCATTCTTATGCATGAATAGAATAGGTGCGCCCTATGGGGTGATGCTGGGTCTAATTAATCAATTATCGAAGAGATCCTTCAACTGTTCTTTTAGTTCTTTGAGTTCAGCTGGAGCCATTCTGTATGGTAAAATAGATATAGGCTTAGTATCTGGAAGAAGGTCTATTCCAAAGTCAATTTCCCTTTTGGGAGGAACTCTGGATAGATCTTAAAGAAATACATCTGATAATTCATTTACTAGTGGGACTAACTAAAGAGTAGAAGTTCCTGAGTTAGATTCTTTGACTCATTCAAGATAATAGACGACACCTTGGATATCATCTTTCTGGCTCTAAGGTAAGAAAACAACTGACCCCTAAGAGCTATAGTACTACCCCTCCATTTAAGGACTGGTTCATCTGGAAAATGAAAATAAACTATTTGGTTTCAACAATCAACTGAGGCAAAGCATGAATGGAGCCAATCCATGCCAAGAATGACGTCAAAATCCACCATTTCTAACTCTATGTGATCAACTGAAGTATTGTTTTGAGATATTATGATCGGACAGTTACTGTATACCTGTTTGGATACAATTGAAAGTCCTACAAGGGTAGCCACTGAAAAGGGCTCTACTAGATTTTCGAGACTAACTCTGAAATTGACAACTATATATGGAGTTAAAATAGAAATAGATGATTCAAGGTCTAGTAAATCATAAACATGTAATTTAAAGACTTACAACATAACAGTAACTATATCAGGATAATTTTCCTAATCTTTGCGAGACTGAAGAGCATATAATCTGTGCAGACGCTAACCACTGGTAGCACTGGAAGTGGCACCCTGCTGAGTTGGGTGACTGAATAGAATTGTGGACTTATGGGATTGGCCCTGTTGGCACACGTCCCTACCTTTCTGAGAAACTACTTGACACTTCTAAATCCGATGTCCTGGCTTACCTCACCCAAAGCACACATCAATACCCACTCTACACTCACCTTGATGGTGTTTGCTGCACTATAGAGATAACGGATTGGTACGACCACTGCTAATGCTTACTTGGGACTTAAAAACTAGTGCCCTATCCCTATTTTCATTTCTGAATTTGGGTACTAGGGCACTGGATGAAGAAAGTACTGAGGATGAAGACTTCTGATAAAACTGAGGACGGTTACCACCTTCTAACTTTAGCTGATTGAAATTAAAACTGCTCATCCTAACCCTATTATTTCCTCTTTCCCTCTCCTTAATCTTTTGCTCCTCTATCAATTATGCATGGACCATGAACCTAGACAAATCCATCTTACTAATCAGCATTGCAGTGCAAAACTTTTTGACCATACTATCAGCCATGCCAGACATAAACTTGCTCATCTTGGACCTACTGTCATCTACCACATGAGGAGCATATTTATCTAACTTAGTGAACTTAAGAGAATACTCCCTCACACTCATGCTACCTTTTCTTGAATTAATAAATTTTAACACCTTGGCCCCCCTCAACTCTAATGGAAAAAATATATTCATGAAAGTTATGGAAAACTCTTCCCATTATATAGGCCCTACATCAACCCTTTGTAAACTTTCCACTACTTAAACAAAGTATGGGCTACATCCTGCAATTGATATGTAGGAAAGTTTGCACTCTGACTAGATGTCATCCCCATAGCATCTGCTACCTTCTAAACCATATCTAAAAATTCATGTGGATCCTCTTTAGACTTGAACATCGTGAAAGAAGGAGGATTCATCTGAATAAAATCCAAAATTTCAGTTACAGTAGTATTGACTACTAGGTTAGCTGGAATAGCAGATGGTTATTCATTCTATCCTGCTGCCGAGTTTGCTAGATTAGTGAATGCAACCCTAAATTTTGTGTGTGAGATATAATCATTAAAATGATCTACTTGGATGGGTTGAGGGGTTGGCTGAGTTCCTATTCTTCTTTTGTTTTTCTTGGGAGGCATATTCTGTAAATGGAAGAAAGACATAGATTAGACAGGTAGTTTAACTTGAACTCGTGCTCACTCGTACAACATGAATACTGAAAGAAGGGAAATATCTCCTAAACACCTTATAGCCTCTCATCTATAAGTGTGGTGCGCTACAAAACCATGCACAAGACACTACTCGACATGTCTTTCAGACTTTCTAGGACACTTTAAAACCATCAGCTCTGATACCAAGTTTGTAACGACCCAAAACTACCCCCTAGTCAATACACAATGCTTATAATCACGAGAGACCACAAGCTCACCCATGAGTTGGTACCGGCTATAAGTACTAAATAGCATAATCATAAATACAAAAGAATACTGACATTCTATAAGTTTTTAATAACTTAATTTAAAACTGAAATATGAGTGTATAGAAACAATTGACCGAATCTGGAAAAATAGTGATAAACTAGATAACTAACTATCATATTTGAATATTGAATAACTGACTCTAATGTTTGAAAAGCCTCTAAAATTGACTTACTGAATATGATTTGATGGGACAGGGCCCCAACTAAATCCAACTAACTACTAACTGAGAGACGAAATAAAATAAGCCTATCCTCAAAGTAGGAGGACTCACCACTGCTACTGATGAGGATCTGATAAGTCTAATCACAATCTAGGAATTGAGAGTCAAAACCTATCATATAATACATCACAACACAAAAAAAAAGGAATCCAATCAGTATTTTGAATGTACTAGTATGCTAAATAAGGTAGGCTGATATGCATGGTTTCATGAACAGAACTAATAATTTACTGGCTATACATGTAAAGAATGGATTACTGAGTAGAGAGCATGGAATATATATATAATGATAATGCATGGAAATCTATATATACTGAGGATGCATGACCAAGCGTATAACATAATTGAGTAAAATCTGTAAACTAAAATACTGAGGTAACTGAAATCTATATGCTTTGGTCAAAAAATACTAAGACTAAATAAATAAACTGGGACTGTGATTGAGACTATATTTGATATTGTGGGAAGTATCATCTAACCAACATTCCTCAATTTGAGTTAATTGAGGTCCAACCAGTAACCCTTGCTGGAAGAGTGTTAATACTGAACCATAAGTACTAACAATAGCTGTGTGGATCCTCTAAACTGATATAATGTCCAAAGGACTAAGGGTGTCAAGCCTGAACTGATGGGCGACACATGCGAGATAGTCAAGCTTAATTTGACAGGTGACTACTAATATCCTATGCTAGTTACGTA
>JAPEIP010000008.1:195111847-195159680 GCA_026120095.1 Capsicum chinense | reverse complement strand
TAATGCTTACTTGGGACTTAAAAACTAGTGCCCTATCCCTATTTTCATTTCTGAATTTGGGTACTAGGGCACTGGATGAAGAAAGTACTGAGGATGAAGACTTCTGATAAAACTGAGGACGGTTACCACCTTCTAACTTTAGCTGATTGAAATTAAAACTGCTCATCCTAACCCTATTATTTCCTCTTTCCCTCTCCTTAATCTTTTGCTCCTCTATCAATTATGCATGGACCATGAACCTAGACAAATCCATCTTACTAATCAGCATTGCAGTGCAAAACTTTTTGACCATACTATCAGCCATGCCAGACATAAACTTGCTCATCTTGGACCTACTGTCATCTACCACATGAGGAGCATATTTATCTAACTTAGTGAACTTAAGAGAATACTCCCTCACACTCATGCTACCTTTTCTTGAATTAATAAATTTTAACACCTTGGCCCCCCTCAACTCTAATGGAAAAAATATATTCATGAAAGTTATGGAAAACTCTTCCCATTATATAGGCCCTACATCAACCCTTTGTAAACTTTCCACTACTTAAACAAAGTATGGGCTACATCCTGCAATTGATATGTAGGAAAGTTTGCACTCTGACTAGATGTCATCCCCATAGCATCTGCTACCTTCTAAACCATATCTAAAAATTCATGTGGATCCTCTTTAGACTTGAACATCGTGAAAGAAGGAGGATTCATCTGAATAAAATCCAAAATTTCAGTTACAGTAGTATTGACTACTAGGTTAGCTGGAATAGCAGATGGTTATTCATTCTATCCTGCTGCCGAGTTTGCTAGATTAGTGAATGCAACCCTAAATTTTGTGTGTGAGATATAATCATTAAAATGATCTACTTGGATGGGTTGAGGGGTTGGCTGAGTTCCTATTCTTCTTTTGTTTTTCTTGGGAGGCATATTCTGTAAATGGAAGAAAGACATAGATTAGACAGGTAGTTTAACTTGAACTCGTGCTCACTCGTACAACATGAATACTGAAAGAAGGGAAATATCTCCTAAACACCTTATAGCCTCTCATCTATAAGTGTGGTGCGCTACAAAACCATGCACAAGACACTACTCGACATGTCTTTCAGACTTTCTAGGACACTTTAAAACCATCAGCTCTGATACCAAGTTTGTAACGACCCAAAACTACCCCCTAGTCAATACACAATGCTTATAATCACGAGAGACCACAAGCTCACCCATGAGTTGGTACCGGCTATAAGTACTAAATAGCATAATCATAAATACAAAAGAATACTGACATTCTATAAGTTTTTAATAACTTAATTTAAAACTGAAATATGAGTGTATAGAAACAATTGACCGAATCTGGAAAAATAGTGATAAACTAGATAACTAACTATCATATTTGAATATTGAATAACTGACTCTAATGTTTGAAAAGCCTCTAAAATTGACTTACTGAATATGATTTGATGGGACAGGGCCCCAACTAAATCCAACTAACTACTAACTGAGAGACGAAATAAAATAAGCCTATCCTCAAAGTAGGAGGACTCACCACTGCTACTGATGAGGATCTGATAAGTCTAATCACAATCTAGGAATTGAGAGTCAAAACCTATCATATAATACATCACAACACAAAAAAAAAGGAATCCAATCAGTATTTTGAATGTACTAGTATGCTAAATAAGGTAGGCTGATATGCATGGTTTCATGAACAGAACTAATAATTTACTGGCTATACATGTAAAGAATGGATTACTGAGTAGAGAGCATGGAATATATATATAATGATAATGCATGGAAATCTATATATACTGAGGATGCATGACCAAGCGTATAACATAATTGAGTAAAATCTGTAAACTAAAATACTGAGGTAACTGAAATCTATATGCTTTGGTCAAAAAATACTAAGACTAAATAAATAAACTGGGACTGTGATTGAGACTATATTTGATATTGTGGGAAGTATCATCTAACCAACATTCCTCAATTTGAGTTAATTGAGGTCCAACCAGTAACCCTTGCTGGAAGAGTGTTAATACTGAACCATAAGTACTAACAATAGCTGTGTGGATCCTCTAAACTGATATAATGTCCAAAGGACTAAGGGTGTCAAGCCTGAACTGATGGGCGACACATGCGAGATAGTCAAGCTTAATTTGACAGGTGACTACTAATATCCTATGCTAGTTACGTAGTTCTGAAGTTTAGGTAATGCTACTAATGAATATGCCTATGTGATGGGGAAACCACAATTACTATACTCGCTCGGTGCTATATCCTAATCCCAACTGAAAGACACTAAGATACTAGATTATTCTGAGTTGAATAACTGATATCTGACTATTTTGTTAATGCTCGTAACGTAATCTTAAGACTATTCTTTAATGTACTGAGGCAATACTAAATAAATAGATATGGTTTTTGGGCATTCAATACCCCCAGGACTCCAAATAATAACACTGAAAAGACACTAAAGCTTGAAGACCAAACCATGAAGGCTCTTATTAGATAAATCACTCTTGTGGGAAGTTTATCAAACACTTGTAGTTCATGGATTAAAACAATCATAGGAATGTTATGGAATTTGTAGGAATAGCACGGACTAATCATAATAACATTAATTCATGGTTTAATTCATCAAATAATAACATTAAAATATGAAAGATTGAATAATAACAATAATTTCATGGTGACATGGTACAAAATAAATAGTACATGGAGATTGATGGATGAAATCATAATTTAAAACATAATAATTTAAAAAAGATCACAATTTTATGATTTAAAAGGTTTGATTTGACTTCATGGATGAAAGGGATCCATGGATGAACATCTAACATACTTTAATTCATGGATTTCTTGATGTTCTTGGTGAATTCTTGAGGATTGCACTAGAATTTGAGAGCTAGGGTTTTTGATTAGGAGTGAATACCTTTTGATTTGGAGGAAATTAATTAAAGAATGATTTTTAAAATGTTTTAGGACTTACGCAACATACCTGGGCGGACTAAAATAAAGGTGGAAAGGACTATTTTATCCCTGGATGAACTACTAGTTTTTTATCATATTTTCTTGAAGTAGGCACCTGGCGCGATATGGCGTTATCCCGTCGTATCACTGGAAATTGACAAGCTCGAAACTGGGCTAACGGAGCAACACACCATTATCTTTGTAAGCCTTTGAAAGCCAATTTGCCACCTCCGCAATCTGTCGACTTTACTGAGGCCAACTGGAAATTGACAAATGGGAAATTGGCCTACTCCACGACGTGCCATGATCGCGGAGTCATACTAGAAATCAAAAATTGTAATTTAGGCTGCCTATGTGATGTGCTAAGGTTTAAAATAATGGTGTTTGGTAAAGCCAAAACAAAAATACTTGAAGTTCAAAGTCCGATAAATGTCTAATTTTCCAACACTTGATGAAACATTTCAGGCCTTAAGCCCTTTATATATGCAACTAAATTTTGAACGGAGCTAAAAATAGTACGGGGATTACATTATCCCTTAGTTGGGATCATTCACCCCCGAATAATGATTCAAAACACATTAAGCATGATTCAAAGAATTACCTAAATAGAATGAGTAATATATGATCAATACCTTCCATGTCATCATTTGACAATTCAAAGAGAGTTGGATATCTTACATGCATATCCTTCACCAAAGTATCTTCCTTAACATTATGGTTTTTCTACAACACTTTAACCGCAGATATCACCTTACTTCTAAACGTTCAAACTTGGAAATCTAAAATAGCTACGGGTTCTTCTTTATATGATATCGATTCTTTCACACCAATTTTCTCAATAGGAAACATAAGTGAATGACCTCTAATTCACTTCTCTGGCATAGATACATGAAATATAGGATGAATAAAATCCAAATTTGTGGGCAACTCTAACTCATAAGAAACTTTATAAATCCTTCTCATAATATGGGACTATATAATAAGGACTGGGTTTTCCTTCTTCCGAATCCTCATGAATCCCTTTGTAAGGGAGACCTTTACAAAAAAACACAATCACCAACATTAAATTCTAACTCCATTTCTATAACATTGGCACATGATTTCTTGTGATTTGGAGACATCTTAAGTTTCTCTTTAATGACTTGAAATTTCTTCATCACTTGATGGATAAGGTTAGGACTGAACAAATGGGTATCACCTAACTTATACTAACCGATAGTGACCTAAACCTTCTCCCGTATAGAGCCTCAAAAAATTCATTTGGATGTTAGAGTAGTAGATGTTGTTATAGGCTAACTCTATTAATGATAAGTGATTTATTCGATTACCCTTAAATTCTATCACGCAAGCCCTCAACATATCTTGTGTAATACTCGTACCTTTTTCTTATCTTGACATCATCTTAAGAATGTTAGAAATTGCATTAAAATATGAATCCATTTTTGTAAACATCATATTTTTAAGATTCTCACTTTATATCATGTGGAAAATTGAGTAAGATTTCCACGATACCAATTTCATCAAAATCCAGTGTCAGATGAGGAAGTTATGCCTGAAATACTAAATGCAGAAAAACTGCCCAGGTCTGACGGTGTAGGTTAAGGGATCATCGGATAAGCAACGGACCATTGAACCATACTGTCGCACAAAGATAGTAGGTCCCAGTTATGGTCTTAGTCGACGGAGAGGTCCGATGGATCGTCGGACTAGCAATGGACCATTGCACCCCACCATCGCATAACCCAATTCATTATTTTAAGTCATTTTAAAAGGGGTATTTTGATATTTTACCTCCCACTTAAAATACCCAGTTATATCTGACCTCAGCTCATTATTTCACAATAACAAAAACTAGGGTTTTTCTCTATAGATTAATCCCAAGAACAAAAATCCAAATTTTCTTCAAGAACTAATAGATTCAAATCTATCAAATTTAATAACTTCAAGAAACTCATTCGTAATATGCGTAGTATTTATTCATAGACTCCTTTCATCCATGAAGCCCAAGATTCCCTTTTTTAAGTTCAATTTTATGGATTTCCTTTATGAATTTTAGGATTGGGCTGCTGTTGTTCAAGTTGATAATGAGTAATTGAATTCTATTCCTTGTTGGGTGATAAATTTTGTGTTGGATGATTAGTATAGATATAGATTCTTGAAAACCTATGACTAAAACCTTGAATTATAAAATTAGAATGGAATCGGGATGTTTTATTGTTGTATAATTTGTTTACACATATTATGCATACCATGTGTTTGATTGATTGCCTCGATGAAGAAAAGTGCCTAAATGGCATGATATCATGAAATCCCCATGCCTGTACAAGTTGATGCTTATCACTTTATTGATGGAATACTTCAATAAATGAACTATGGATTATGTGAATTATTATGTGTTCAAGTAAGTCGGGCTTTGTCAGTTTCCTTCTATCGAGTCCTGGGGGTACTTGTACTCAAAACATTAGTTGTATGCCTAGGGACATGTAATGTTTCATAGTATTCTATCAGTCAATGGAATTTAGTAACTCAGTCCATGTTTAGTTAAGTAAATCATGTTCAGTGTCTATTCAGATGGGAGTAGAAATTAGCACCGCTTAAACCCAAGGATCAAAACTTACCTGTTATATGATGGTGTGATTCTTAGAACCTTGTATTTCAGAACTAGGTAGCTAACATTGGTTGAGACATCATAGCCTGATATATGAGGGTAGATAAGGTGGATTAGCCTACTATATGAGGGTTACCACCATTCTTACTAGAGTTACCTGTTATATGAGGATTACTCATATGTTTTCCTTACTAGTGCCACGTTATTAACACCCTTCCAATTAGGGAACAGATTGGACTCAAGTTCAATTATTATAGCACAGATGGGGCCTGTTGGTTAAATGGCTAGTTCCCATTGTTTCAGTATCAATTTTAGTAAAATAACTCAGATAGTTTTTCATATTTAAGGACTGTCAGATACAATTAACTCAGATACATTATGGAACTAAGCTAGTTCCATTAGATTTAGGACTGTCAGATAAAGTCTCTCATGTTATTAATTATATCAGTTATTGGCATGTCATGTTATCAGTATTCAGATTTAGTAATAATGTTATCTCCGTATTAGTTTCAGTTTTTAAGTCTCATGCATTTACTACCACGTTTATGATAATTACTCTGTTATTGTATTTGTTTATCCATATGAACATTATGCATTTAGCATACCTTACATATATACCAGTACATTAAGTTGTACTGACGACCATAGGTTTAGAGACACGAGATCTAGAGCAGTAGTAGATCCCAGTCTCAACAGTCAGAGTTAGAAGTGAGTCCTTATTTATCAAGGACGTGATCATTTACTTTTGTTTATTTTCTCATTAATTAGTTTATTAGTTGAAGTTAGTTGGGGACATATCCCACCAACTCCATACTCAGACAGTTCAGTCAGTTTAGAGGCATTCCACACTATTAGGTTCAGACAGTTATATCAATTGTTTTGGGTGTTTCATACCACTCTACAGATGTTATGTTTTACATTAGATATGTTGACCTTATGGACTTTCAGTTTATGTTTCCTTATTTATAGTATTTTATGTAGTATACAGGTTCATATATCAGTCATGGGTTAGCTTCTGGTCCTTCGAGGTCATGAGCACCGTGTAGTATTTCTGCTACCAAATTTGTGGTATTACAAACTTTGTATCAAATCCAGCTTCAATAGTATCCTACGAAGTTTGAAAGCCGCATATAGTATAGTCTTGTACATGGGTGTGTTGCGGGCCATATTTATGTATAGGAGGCTATAAGATGTTTTAGGAATAGTTTCCTTTCTTTCAATTTTCATGTCATTCCAGTAAACATAATCTCAAGTCAAACTCTCTATCTTTCACTTTCATATTAACCTGCCCTCTCTCAGGTAGGGAAATATGTCATTCTAGATATGCCCCTCATGTGGTTGCAGATAGAAGGGAAAGGATGAGTAAGTTGATTTCAAGGGTGAGTGATAGTATGGTTAATGAGTACAGGTCTGCCTTTCTGAATAGAGATATGACTTTGGCCAGGCTCATGAATCATGCTCAGTAGATAGATGAGCAAAAGATTACGTAGAGGGAAAAGCAGAATAAGAGAGCTAGGACAAGTAGCTTCAATTTTAATCAGCCTAAGCCAGGATGAGCAATCGTTCTCAATTTCATACTAAGTCATCAGTTCTAGCCCTTTCTTTGGCTAGTGCTCCAATTCCTAAGTTCAGAGAGGGTAATAGAGATAGAGCGCTACGCTCTAAGTCCCAAGGCAGTGTTAGCAGTTCCCATACCTATCCTTATTTCCAAACTTATGGCAAGCTCTATCAGGGTATTTGCAGAGCCGGTAGTGGTATTTGTTTTGGATATGGCTCACTAGGCCATAGAGTTAGAGACTATCCTCAGCCAGGTCCTTAGGGTCAACAGAATCGCTCCCCAGCTTAGTCTAGTGACCCAAATTAGAAATGTGCCACCTCCAGTGCTACTAGTGGGCAACGTCCAAATGATCTTTATGATCTTAAGTCTCAATAGGATCAGGAAAATTCTCTTAATTTGGTTACTAGTAAGTTACAGATATTTCATGTGCATGTTTAAGCTTTGTTAGATCAAGGTGCTACTTTATATTTTGTCACTCTTTATACAACAGTTGATTTCAGAATCAGTCCTAAAATTCTAGAAGATCCTTTTTCAGTCTCTATGTTTTGGATATGGCTCACTAGGCCACAGAGTTAGAGACTATCCTCAGCCAGGTCCTTAGGGTCAACAGAATCGCTCCCCAGCTTAGTCTAGTCACCCAAATTAGAAATATGCCACCTCCAGTGCTACTAGTGGGCAACGTCCAAATGATCTTTATGATCTTAAGTCTCAATAGGATCAGGAAAATTCTCTTGATTTGGTTACTAGTAAGTTACAAATATTTCATGTGCATGTTTAATCTTTGTTAGATCCAGGTGCTACTTTATATTTTGTCACTCTTTATACAGCAGTTGATTTCAGAATCAGTCCTAAAATTCTAGCAGATCCTTTTTCAGTCTCTAACCTAGTGGGTAAAATAGTCATTGCCCGATGGGTATACAAGAAGTACTTGGTTATGATATTCTAGAAACTCACTTCAGCAGAATTAGTCGAATTATAAATGACTGACTTTGATGTAATTCTCGGCATGGATTGTCTTCATTCCTTCTATGCCATAGTTTATTGGAGAAATAGAAGAGTCCATTTTTAGTTTCTGAATGAACCCATCCTTGAGTGCAAGGGAAGTGTATCCACTTACAGAGGTTAGCTTGTTTCCTACCCTTAGGCAAGAAAAATAATATCTAAGGGATGTGTCTATAACCTTTTTTGAGTTAAGGACTCTTATTTCAAAACTCCCAGTCTTGAATCAGTTCCAGTTGTGAATGAATATTCAGATGTAGATGTCGGTATTGATCTTCTTCTAGATACTCATCCTATCTATATTCCACCATAAAGAATATCACAAACAGAACTCAAAGAACTGAAAGACAAGTTGAGGATCTCTTAGATAAGGGACTCATCAGACCCAGTATTTCCCCATGGGGTGCAACAGTCTTATTCGTCTGCAAGAAAGACGGTTCTCTCAGAATGTGCTTTGATTACAGTCAGGTCAATTAAATTATGGTAAAAAACAAGTTTCACTTCCCAAAATTGATGACTTGTTTTACCATTTTCAGGGTGCCAGTTTTTTCTCCAAGATAGTCCTCAGATCTGATTATCATCAACTCAGAGTCAGAGTTTGTGACATTCCAAAAATAGCTTTTCATACTCGGTATGGTCACTTTAAGTTCCTATTTATGTCCTTTGGTCTTACAAATTCCCCAGCAGCCTTTATGGTCTTGATGAATCGTGTTTTCTAGTAGTACATTAACATGTTCGTCATAGTCTACATAGATCATATTCTAGTCTATTCCCGTAGTAAGTGCAATCATGTAGACCATCGTAGAACAGTACTTTAGACTCTCAGAGATCATCAGATATTCGCCAAATTCAGTAAGTGAAAATTTTTGCTAAGGTTAGTAGCAATCTATGGTCATATCATTGTCGGTGATGGCATTAGAGTAGATCCTTAAAATACCGAAGTACTAAGAACCTGGCCTAGCCCTGTCTCTCTATCAGGTAATAGGAGTTTCTTGGGTCTGGATGGCTATTACAGGTGGCTTCTTGAAGGATTTTCTTCTATTGCGTCCCCTATGTCCAGATTGACTCAGAAGAAAGTCATGTTTTAGTGGTCAGATCTTTGTAAGAAGAGTTTTCAGCGTTAAAGAGTCAACTCACCACAGCTCTAGTTCTAACATTACCAGATGGTTCAGATCAGTTCGTAGTATATTGTGATGCATCTAGAATAGGCTTAGGTTGTGTCCTTATACGATATGGTAAGGTCATAGCCTACGCCTCTAGACAACTTAAACCTCATGGGAAAAATTATCCAGCACATGTTCTTGAGCTAGCAGTTGTAGTTTTTTCCATGAAGATTTGGAGGCATTATCTATATGGTGTTCAAATTTCATAAGAGTCTCTATTATGTCTTTTCTCAAACAGATCTCAATCTTCGTCAAAGAATGTGGTTAAGCTCTTGAAAGATTATGACATAAGTGTCCTTCACCATCTGAGTAGGGCCAACGTAGTGGCCGATGCTCTCAGTAGACTGTCTATGGATAATGTTGCTAATGTTGGTAATAGTAAGAAGTTGTCTCAGGTAGTCCACCAGCTTGCCAGACTAGGCATTCCCTTAGTTGATTCTTCAGAGGGTGGTGTATGAGTTAAGAGTAGTTCAGAATCATCTCCTGATCCTAAGGTTAAAAAAAAAAGCACGATAGAGATCCTAGCCTTGTCAAATTGAAAATGTCAGTCTATGATCAGAAAATAGAGGTTTTCTCCCAAGGGGAGATGGTGTTTTGCGTTGTCTGGGTCGTCTCTGTGTTTCAGGTGTGGATGCAAAAGAGCATGGTGCATGCTACTTTATTCATATAGGGGCCACTAAGATGTACAGTATCTTGCGGGTGGTCTATTGGTGGAGTAAGATAAAGAGAGATATTCTAGAGTTTATGGCTAAGTTCTCTACATGTCAGCAGGTTAAGATAGAGCATCAAAAGCCTAGTGGTCGTATAAAGGTGTTCATTATTCCTACTTGGATGTGGGAAGAAGTGAAGATGGACTTCATGGCGGGTTTACCTCGAACTCGTCATTAGCATTATTCAGTTTGGGTCATCGTAGATAGAATAAGCAAATCAGGCCATTTTCTTCCAGTCCATACCACTTATTTAGATGAGGATTACGCCAAAATTTACATCAGAGAATAGGTCAGATTACACAGTGTTCCATTATCCATTATCTTAGACAGAGGCACCCAGTTGACCTCACATTTCTAGAAAGTATTCCAAAAGGGTCTTGGTACCCAAGTTCATATTAGTACAGCGTTCCACAGTTAGATAGATGGTTAAACAAAAAGGACCATTCAGGCTCTAGAAGATATGCTAAGGGCGTGTGCAATTGATTTCAAGGGTAGTTGGGATGACCACTTGCGTTTGATTGAGTTTGCATACAGCAATAATTATCATTCAAGTATTAAGATTTCTCCATTCAAAGCTCTCTATGGTAGGAGATTTAGATCTCCAATAGGTTGGTTCAAATTTAGTCAGGCCTTGGTTATAGGGCCTGACTTGGTATTCAATGCCTTAGAAAAAGTCTACTTGATCAGAGAAAGATTCTAGGCTGCTCAGAGCTGAGAGAAGTATTATGCGAATTTTTGTACAAAAGATCTAGAGTGCCGAGATTGGTGACTATGTCTATCTAAAAATCTCTCATATGAAGAGAGTGAAGAGGTTCGTCAAGAAGGGAAAATCAGTCCCCGATATGTCAGTCCCTTCAAAATTCTCAGTTGTTTTGGCAAGGTAGCTTATGGGCTTAAATTTCCTTCAGATCTAGCCTCAGTTCATCCAGTGTTCCATGTATCTTTGCTCAAGAAGTGAATAGATAACCTAGCAGTTGTAGTCCTTATTCAGAGCATCCATGTTCAGAACAACCTCTCTTATGAAGAGATCCCAGTCAAAATCTTAGACTATAAAACAAGTAGGTTGAGGAACGAAGAAGTCCCTCTAGTTAAAGTTCATTGGTAAAATCAATCCATCGAGGGAGTTACTTGGGAAGCAGAAGAATACATGAATATCAAGTATCCTCACCTCTTCTCCGCCAACTCAGATCAAGCTCAAGGTCATAGTTCTCCTTAAGCTTACTCATTTTCATGTTCAGTGTTCATCACAAACATTGTATCAAGTACCATTGAATTTCAGTCATGCATTCATGAATCATTTTAGTTATTTAATCACGCATAAAAAATGTATTCTCATTGTGAAAAAATTTAGTTCCTCAGAATACTTATTCATGCATTGATTAATCAGTTACACATTAATCAAATATGCATGTTCAGTATGTTATGTTCTGCTTATCAGTCATGTGATCATATTCCAGTTATTCATGTACAGTATGTACTTAAGTTTAAGTATTTCCCCTAACTCTCAGCCTCATTCAAGGACGAATGTTCTCAAGGAGGAGATATTGTAATACCCATACCTTTTTCTTTTCTTGAAATCATCTCAAGGATGTTAGAACTTGCTTTGAAATACAAATCCTTTTTTGTACACGTAGTATTTTTAAGATTCTCACTTTCTATCATGTGGGAAGTTAAATAAGCCTTCCATCGATAATATTTTATCAAAATTCGGTGTTAGATGAGGAAGTTATGGCTGACATACAAAAGGTAGAAAACTGCCTAAGTGCGACGGTGCAGGCTGGCGGACTGTCAAACAAGAGACTGACCATCGACCTTGACCATTGCATCTAGATAGTAAGATAATTTCCTAGATTTGTACGAAAGAGAGGTTTGATGGACTGTAATCCAATGATGGACCGTCTCACCACACTATCGTACAAAGATAGTAGGTCCCAGTTCTGGTCTCAGTCGATAGAGAGGTCCAACGGACAATCGCATCTCACCATCGCATGACCCACTCAGTTAATTTAAGTCATTTTAATAGGTGTATTTTAGTCTTTTACCACCCACTTATATATACCAAGTTATATCCGACCTCACCTCATTATTTCACAATAACAAAAACTAGGGTTTTTCTCTCTAGATTAATACCAAGAACAAAAATCTAAATCTTCTTCAATAACTAACAGATTCAAATCCCTCAAGTTTAAGAACTTCAAGAACCGCAATCCACGTATGCATAGTGTTCATTCATGGACTCTTTTTATCCATGAAGCCCAAGAATCTCTTTTCTAAGTTCAAGTTTAGGGATTTCCTTTATGAACTTCATGATTGGGCTGTTCTTTTTCATGTTGATAATGAGTAAATGAATTTTATTCCATGTTGTATGACGAACTTTGTGTTGGTAATGAATTCTATTCCATGTTGGATGATAAACTTTGTGTTGGTTTAAGTATTATTAGATATAGATTCATGCAAACCTATGACTAAACCGTTGAATGATGAAATTAGAATTAAATCATGATGTTTTCTTGTTGTATAATGTTCTTTACACATATTATGCCTACCATGTTTTTAATTAAATGCCTAGATGAAAAAAAGGGCCTAGCTAGCACGATATCATGAAATCACCATGCATGTACAAGTTTATGCCTACCACCTGTTTGATGAAATACTTCAATAAACAAATTATACATTATCGTGATTATTATATGTTCAAGTAAGTCGAGCTTTGTCAGTTTCCTTATTATGACTCAGAAAATCTCTGTGATCTCATAAACATAGATAGTTGTCAGATATCAGAAGTATTCCGTCAGTCAACGGAATTCAGTAACTCAATCCATGTTTAGTTCAATAAATCATAATCAGTGAATATTCACATGGGAGTAGAAATTAGCATCTAGTGAACACAAAGATAAGAACTCACCTGTTATATGACGGTGTGATTCTTTGAAGAAATCATTGTATTCTAGAACTATGTAGCCAGCATAGGTTGAGACATGACAACCTACTATATAATGGTAGATAAGGTGGCTTAACCTGCTATATGATGGTTCCCACTGTTCTCACTGGAGTTACCTATTATATGAGGGTTACATGTTGTCCTTACCAGTGGTGCGATATTGACACCCTTCTAATCAGGGCACAGGTTAGACCCAGTTCAGCTATTATAGCACATATAGGGCATATCGGTTAGATGATTACTTCCTACAGTTTCAATATTATGTTCAATAAAAGAACTCAGATAGTTCTTCTGATTTCAGGACTGTCAGATATAGTCAAATCAGATACAGTATAGAACTCTGATAGTTCCATAAGATTTAGGAATGTCAGATTCAATCACTCATGTTATTAGTTATATCAGCTATCATTATGTCATTTTATCAGTATTCAAATTCAGTAATCACGTTATCTTGATATCAGTCAGTCTGTTATTATATTTGTTCATGCATATGAACCCCATTTATTTAGCCTACCTCACATGCATACCAGTATACTTAGTCGTACTAATGCATTCATGTTATGGTGTCTTCTACCATAGTTTTAGAGACATGAGCTCTAGAGCAGCAGTAGATTCCAGTCTCAGCAGTCAGAGTTAGAACTGAGTCCTCATCTTTTGAGGACATGATCATTTACTTTTCTTTATTATCTCATTAATTAGTTTATTATTTGGAGTTAGTTGGGTACATATTCCATCAACTTTTTACCCAGACGGTTCATTCAGTTTAGAGCCTTTCCGAACTATTATGTTCAGATAGTTATATCAGTTGTTTTGGGTTTTTTATACCCTCTTCACATGTTATGTTTTACTTCAGATATGTGAACCTTATGTCCTTTCAGTTCATATTTCTGGATTTATAGTATTTTATGCAATATACAGGTATAGATATCAGTCATTGGTTAGCTTGTGGTCCTTCGGGCATCATGAGCACCGTGTAGCGTTCCAGTACCAAATTCAGGGCGTTACATCCTCCAAGGTATGAATGGTACGCTCTTCTTGGCCATAAGTTAAAGGGTGAAAGACAGTGCTACGATTTACTTGGGCACATAAACCCTTATGAAAAGACTGCCAAAACTATGAAAAGAACTGCGTACCTTGACCAAATATTATATATGCTGGAGCCCCATTCAAATAAACTATTTTCTGAATATACAACTTGGCATAATCATCTCCCGATTAATTAGTCCACATCGAAATAAAATAAGAAGACTTGGTAATCCTATCTACAATCACCCAAATAGATTCATATTGGTTTTGAGTTCTCAGAAGTCCTATAATGAAGTCCATATTAATCATGTCCCATTTCCAAAAGGCAAGGCCATCTCTTGGGAAGTGCCACCTTACCTTAAATGCTCCACCTTAACTTGGTGACAATTAAAGCACTTAGTCATAAAGTTAGCAGCATCTCTTTTCATATTATTCCACTAGTAAATCTCCTTAGAGCATGATACATTTTAGTAAAGCCAGGGTAAACAACATACCTGGAAGTGTTAGCTTTACTAAAAATCCTGTCCTGCAACCCATCTAGATCCATCATATATAGTCAAGCATGATATCTTAATATCCCATCTCCTATAATTTCAAATGCCATTACTTTTAGGTTACCAACATCTTCGTTGATTTGCATTAAAATGGGGTCCCTAGTTTATTTTTCCTTAACCTCAACATATAAAGATGATTTAGCTACCTCTTCTATGAACACTCTTCTACCTTCGAAATCTAGGAGTCAAAATCCCAAATTAGCAAGGAGATGAATATCCTTAAAGAAATTCCTTTTTCATTTCTCCACATGAGAAAGACTGCACATGGACAACCTACTAAGGGCATCAGCCACCACATTTGCCTTGCTCGGATGATAAGGCAGGCTCATATCATAATCCTTCAAAAATTCCAACCATCACCTATTCTTGAGATTTAGCTCTTTCTGTGAGAAAGCATACTGCAAACTTTTGTGATCAAGTAATATATAAACATACACCCCATAAAGATAATGACATTAGATTTTTAGTTCAAATACCACAATTGCCAACTTTTAGTCATTGGTAGGATAGTTATTCTTATGTACTTTTAACTGCCTCAATGCATAAGTGACTACCTTACCCTATTGCATAAGTACACATCCCAAGTCCCACTCGGGGTGCTTTATGGTATACAACAAATCCCTCTGTAACCCCAGGAAGGGTCAAAACTTTTGCAATAGTCAACTTGTCTTTATTTTTATCAAAACTATTCTCAGAAGTGTCAGACCACATGAATTTCATCCTTTTCTGAGTCAAGCTAGTAAGTGTAGCATATATTGATGAGTAGCTCTCAACAAATCTTCTGTAGTACCCACTCTGCCAAACCTAAAATGCTTGAGATGTCAGTTTGATTCATGGTTCTGGGATATTTTCTCACTTCCTCAACCTTTTGGGGGTTCAACCTTAATTCTCTTATTAGAAACAATATGACCCCCAGAAGCGATAGCACTAAGATAGAATTAACACTTGGAAAACTTTGCGTACAACTCATGATCCTTAATAGTGTAAAGGAAAATTTAGAGGTTATTGGCATATTCCTCCTCACTCTTAGAGTAGATCTAAATGTCACCAATAAAGGCTATTACGAACAGATATAGAAACTGGTGAAACAACCTATTCATTAGGTCTGTAAATGCTATAAGGAAATTGGTCAATCCAAAGGACATAACTAAGAATTCATAGTGACCATATCGGGTTCAGAAAGCCTTTTTGGGAATGTCAGCCTTGTAATCTTCAACTGATGGTACCCTGAATGAACGACTATTTTTGAAAAACATTTGGCACCTTGGAATCAGTCAAAGAGATCATCAATTCTTGGAAGATGGTACTTATTTTTAACTATGGCTTTGTTCAGCAAACTATAATCTATATACATATGGAGGGAACCATCTTTATTTCGCATGAAAATCCCTAGAGCACCCAAGGGAGAGGCACCAAGATGAATAAAGACTTTGTCAAGAACCTATTTTAACTGTTCTTTTGACTTATTCAATTATGGAGGAGCCATTATGTCTAGTAAAATAAAAATAGGTTGAGTATCTTAAAATAGGTCAATATAAAAAAATATCTCCCTATCTGGTGGTATACTAGGATATCATTAGGAAAGACTTTCATAAATTCATTAACTATAGGAACAAACTAAAGCGAAGGACATTCAGTGATAGAATCTTTGACTCAAACAAGATGGTACAAACAACCCTTTGATATGAGTTTGAGGGCTCTATGATAAGAAATGAATATCCTACTAGGGGTAATAGAATACCCTTCTAACACTATCAGTGGCTCATAAGAAAAAGAGAAGGTGACCTTTCTGGTTCTATAAATTAATATGGCATAATATGAACAAAGCCAATCCATCCCCATTGTAGAATTAAAATCAATCATATCCAACTCTACAAGGTCAGCCATAGTCTCATCATAACAAATAGACACCGCACAATTATTATAAGCTCTCCTAGGCAAAATAGAATTACCAATAAGAGTGGAAATAGAAAAGGATTTGGGAATATTTTTAGGATTAAAACCAAAACTAACTACTATATAAGGGGTCACATAAGACAAGGTAGATCTGGGATCAAGTAACACCTTCACATCATGGGAGAAGATCTATAACATACCGGTAACCACATCTAGTGAAACCTTTGAGTCCTGGCGGGTAGATAAAGCATATAACAAGTTTTGACCATTTCTGGAAGTTGAAGTAGTTCCATTAGAAGGAGGAGCTATGGATGCAGCTTGGGAATTAGCTCCTTTAATATTTACTCCAGATAAAGGGTAGTCTCTCTGAATATGGCACACTTTGCTGCTAGTGTAGCATGCCTATCTCTCAAAATAACACTTGTATAGATGGTTTCTCCAACAAATGTTACAATGAGGATGTAATGTAATGGGAAGAGTCACACTTCCCAGTGACTGGGTACCTTGATCTCTAGGCTTATCTCCTAACTGGAATGCTGCTCACCCAAAGGACTTGGTGTAGGTGCACTAGTTGAGAACTGAGCAATGCTCCTAAATTTCTTATTAGACTCTTTCTTCCCCAATTACTACCTTTCTACTAACTGATATTTTGATTTGCAGACGTAGGTCTCTTAGCCTGCCTCTCCCTTTTTCTTACCTCTACCTACCTCTTTTTCTTCTCTTTTACCTATTGCTTATACACTAATAAGCTGGATAAATCCATATCATTATTAGGAAATGCCCTTATATTCAAAAATCAGATCATCTAAGACACCAAATTTGAACTTCCTCATACAAATTCTCATGTTCCGCACCAGTCCACCTAGGGCTTCTCGATCAGGAGCTAACCATACTCAACCTTCCTAGAGAGAAGTGTCAAATGCTGAATTTCAACAGTCTATGAACATGATTGCTTAACTCATGCCTTCTTAGGCTCATCAGTCTGAAGATATAGGGTTTGTGTCTAGTTAATCTAAGATTACATGGGTTGGTAAATTCATGAGACTGAACCCACTTTTGTTTACTACTACAATGTTTAAGGAGGACCCCTAAGGGTTCATTAATAAAATGGAGAAAACTTTTAGATTTATGCATGCGAATGAGATTGAAATGGTTGAGTTGGTAGCATATCAATTAAAGCTTGTGGCCAATTAGTGCTATAATGACTGGGAGGATTTGAAGGGTAGTTAAGCTAATCCTTTTATGTTGGGTGAGTTTGTAGAGGCCTTCCAAATCCCAAGAATTGAGGGAAGTGAAGGTTGATCAATTTTTGAACCTGACGCAAGGGCAGTTGAGTTTAAAAGAGTATACATTGAAATTCACCAAATTGTCCCTTTATGCTACAAAATTGGCGAGTAAAATACGATCTCGCATAAGAAAGTTTTCATCGGGTCTCTCAAATGATTAAGTATTGGAATGCAAAGAAACAATGCTGAAAAGAGATATGGATTTCTCCAGGTTATTTGTTCATATACAACAAGTTGAAAAACAGAAGAAAAATATTGCAGAGGTGAGGGAAAAAGACAGGCTGGCTAAAAGAGCCTAGTCTACAGATCAAAATAATAGTCAACACCAACATGGTAATTAGGGAAATGAGTGGTCTAAAAAGAAGTTTTGGAGTAATGCTCAGTGTTCAGCAAGTACACCTACACTCATGCCTTCGAGTGAATACCGATCCCTATTAGCAGATAGGACTAGGGCCCATGGAACCCAGTCCCAGAGTAGAGTGACTCAGCATGCTACATCATTTCCTTATTGTAGCATTTATGGGAGAAACCATCTAGGCCAGTGTTATTTTGAGAAATTGACTAGTTACTCTGGCAGTCAAGTAGGCCACATTCTGGGAGACTATCCTTCAGATTGAGGGAATATAGGGGTTGCTAATTTTTAAGCCACTTACGTATCGCCTCCTCTTATTGATACTACTTTAACTGTAGGTAGTGGTCACAATCGATTATATTCCTAACTATTAGAATGCAAAGACCTCGCCAGATGTTGTTATGGGATTGTTACATATTTTCTTCCATGATATGAATGTGTTGGCATGCTTCATACGATTGGTGTTGTTAGATAACAATATGTTGAGTATAGTGGTGGAAATAGTATCTTAAGATTATTAATGTGTGTTTTGTGGGAAGGAATTAATGGGCTTGATACAATATTTGAAATAGCTTAGGTTAGAAACTTACGGAATAAGGAGTGAGGATAGTTATGCTCATGAAACTGGTTAGTTGTAGGTTGACGTCTATAAAAGAGAACAAAAAATTAAGAGTAGAAATCTTGGAAAGCAATGCCTTTAAGGCATAGTTAAAAGAGTGGGGATTTTAGCATTTATGTGTATGTTGATACCTTATTGGGTTGAGAGTTGTGGTAATAGATTTGATGAGGCAACATATTATCAAGTCTAAGACTGTAACTTTGATATTAAGGAGATGGTGAATTAAAGTAGTTACCCAATTTCCTCCCATTTGGGTTTGGGCATTCAAGCTTAAAGGTACAATCTTTTCACAATTTCTTTGTCATTAAGGTTCGTGGGGTTATCCTAAAATCATTGAGCCTAAGTTTTATGGTTTTTAAAAAGTTTAAAGATATACAATCATATTTATAAAAAGGGATTTTGACATGGTTTTGAATAGTATGCATTATAGACTTGTTTGATAATAGTAAATATTTATCTTAAACCCCCTTTTATAGAATTGAACTATAATCACGTACATTTGCAGTTTTAGTTTTTGAAAGAGTAAGTCAAGAGCATGAAAGACAAAACCCTTCTCCTATTATGATACCTCTTGAATTCACGTGCTATGGGTTGTTCAATTACATGTTTTGAAGCATGAAATAAGTGTTTTACTATTGTTTTAGTCTTGATATTGATTATGAATTGAAGAGAGGGTGTTTTCTTTTTTTATAAATGTTCAATGTGATAACTGAAAGAGTTGTATGGATTTTTATGAAGGAATTAACCATCGTGTGTTAAAATATTAAAAAAGGGAGAATGTTTGCATAAGTTTGCACGTGTTTTTCAATAAGGACTCCCTTGCATTGTTTAAATGTTTTTCCTGGTCAAGAAATTGAGTCTATTGAAAAATCTAAAGCAGAACATTATAAATGGTTTGAATTAGAAGGGCAATGGAATGATACGATACAAATGACTTGCAAGTTAGTTTATGATGATACACCGTTGTGAATTATCCTTAATAGAATAAGAAAAAAGTAGTTTGTAAGCATGATGCGTGTTTTCCTATAAGAGAATTAAAAATGGGTTTAAAGAAGAGTTAGAGGGCTATCCAAGAAAGTATGAGTTGAAAGACTCTAGACTAGAAATCATTATTTGCCGACACGGGATTGTGCTACCCTACTTTGATATCTTGTGTAACTTGATTCATGCCATCTAGAATTGGGACTATGGTTAGGATCCCTTCTTTATGATCTTATACATTATCAAGACATGTTGATTTGATTTGGTATTTTGGCACCATGCTGTGTGAAATTTGTGTCCCCCTTATGGATACTCCAATCCTTGAGGTAATCTTGGATTGGGGGATTGGCTGCCCAGTTAAGGGAGGATTCCATATAGCCTATGAAATTATAGGGTTTAGGGTGTACCATTTTGCTCAGAAAAGAAATAAAGAGTAGGGTCATGATTTTAAGAAAGTGTATTGAAATTTTTTAAATTATGCCCATGTGTTTTCAAATGTTTTAATATGAACATGTTTTTATGAAGCGCTCTCACCTATGGTGTATATAAATGTATTTTGTTTTTTGATTTTTATACATACTAGTAAATTTGTATTGACACCCTATATTTCAGGATCTGAGGCAAAGTCCCCAGGTCTCGCTAAGCAATAGATTGGTCAGTTGGAAGTTTGTAGTTGGTGAGAATGCATTAGCTCGGAAGGCCTGGTTATGAAATTTGTCATTGTTTTTAATTTACGGTTCGACCAGGGGCCTTGTCCCGATTTCAAACATATTGTCGTTTGTAGTTGTAGTAGATATTTCTCAATACGTGTAGTAGATGGTTTGAGTTTTATTGAACTTATGTTGGATTACTAAGTTTAAATATTAAAGTTACCTTGTTTCCGTTTGTATTATACATTTTCCTTATAGTAGATGAATTGTCTATATGATTATTAGTAAGAGTAGGGCTCTCGGCCCTTCAAATAGTTACTGTGATCGTGATCTTGGGACTGCGATCATGGCCAATCAAGACATGTCAATATATCGTGATCACAAGGTTTGACCACAGTCATAGTTGCTGGGATTGCGGCTTAGCTGGAATATAGCCCAAGGGCAGAGATGTCAATACACACAGTTTATTCCCAAATTCCCTTAAGAAGCTCAACCTAATCTATTTGAAAGGGCATCTGACTTTTGTGTAATTTTATCCACATTCTAGTTTTCAATTTGGAGAAGACAACTATTGTACTAATTTTTGGGTGAAGAATACATTAGTGTAGCTTTCAAGTAGAGGATTGGCAATTTCCATTGAAGATTTGTTGAATCCTAAACTTGCAATTTGAATTTTCTTTATCTTTCAATAAATCAAATTTATGGAGATTCTAGGGTATATCTTGCTTATTAACCTTATGTGTAGTTAGTTGTTCCTATTGAGATTATGTCAGAATAGGGAGTAATTGTGTATGGTTTGTGATTTATTTGTGCATTTTCTAGTTTGTTTATGATGGGTTCCACTATTACTTGATTAAATTAGTTGGGCTTTGTGGGGGAACGCCGCAAATGATAAAATTAATTTCCTAGATGAAAATCCCAAACTATTGAAAGCTTAAACCATCCTTGAAATATGAGTTTTAGTAAATTTTTTGAACCCACCTCATCCCTAAAAAAGGGATGTGGGAACCAAATCAATAGTAGACAATTAATGGGTGTATTTTCCTAATTTTCACTATCTTAGACATAAGGGTGATTATGAGGTTGATTATACCTTGGGTATCATCCTAGAAATAGGGACGCCTAATTTAGGTGTTCGGTGGCTTTAATTAACACACTCATTAGGTTCTAAAAAGAGTCAATGAGTGACTTCTTTGAGACTTTGTTGACAAACTAGGATCAAGGACTTTCAACCTTGCTTAGCACATCATCAACGATTACAATTTGCACCAAATAATTGTGTTCCCATTCATAACTTACTCCTAGGAAATCATAATCCCAACATCCATTTTACATTGTTTACTCTCTAATTATTCATAGCCCCGAGTTAGTCCTTAGTAGACAAAAAATAATCATATCTGAGAAACATTGACCTCCCCCAATAAATACTTGTACCTTAGGTTTGAACTTAACTAGTTGTAATGCCTTGAAACTTGTTCTTGAGGTGTTACGTGGTGCTCAAGACTACGAGTAACCTTAAACTAACCCTGTTTTCCTTTTTCTTAGTCTAAATCTCATAATAAAGGAAATATGGACGTAAAAGTTATGCTAAATATGGGAATATGATAGAAATATACAAGAATAATCTGAATATAATATCTGAAAATCAATACTGTAAGTCTGAATAATATCTAGTAGTCTGACAAGCCTCGACTACTAATAACTAGAGAGTCACTGTAACTAACCCCCAGTTACCTCGAAATGTCTAAAAAATAAATCTTGAATCATATAAGACAATGAGTCGCAAAATCTGAATGAATAAGTCCCCAAAATATGAGGATTCACCAACTGTCGAATATAGATAGAGATGCTAGAACTACTCACACTGCTGATAGTGAGCACTTGAACCTACATTATGAGATAATGTAACAAATAACATATATGTGGATCAGTAATTTGAGGATGTACCGAATATACAGGGGTGAATGCATATCATAAGTAAAACATCATATCATCATCATAATTTTTAAAACAATTCATGCTAAATGTAAATGACTCACATAAGCTACAATATCTAAAATATTGAATTCTTAAATCATGAATAGCAAATCATACTTTGTAAATCTAGTGACTCATAATATTTAGTTCAAAAAGATATGCTAATACTCTGTCTTTAAATTATATTTTCAATTTGTAGAGAGGACTTCTATGTTTGAAATCTGAAAGCTGAAATCTATAACTATTATCTTTCTGTAAAGCATAATCTGAATATAATTGGGAGCCTTTACACTTAGTTTTCTAAAAGATTTTCTGTTATTGTTTTCTGTTATCTGTAGTCTGTAGGGAGGTTCTTTAAACCTACATAAACCATGTGAAATAACATGGAGTCCAACATATTATTCTCTTAAGGGGAAAACCTCACTATAGGGAGAGATGTCATACTCTTGCCAAGGAGTATAACCTGAGCTAAGTGATCATATCTGTAATTGTCACTCATATTAGAATGGGAATAATCTGTACCTATGTTGGCTATGTAGTTCGGTGGAAAATAGGGCACCCTAATCCCACGCTTCCCGCTCACTGCTACATTCTACTTATAATCCGCATTCATTCTGTTAGAAATCCACTTTTAAAAACTAGCATAAGGGTTTATTCTAAAACCAATTATACAATTATCTGATTAAATCTGTAAATAAAGATGTTCTAAATTCTATAATCTGTAGTAAATCGGTAAAGTGGATTCCAATCTAATTTGAGGATCAAAAGATCAAAGTTCTACTAAAAATCTATAACTAATCCGATCATAAGATGCTCAAACCATCATTTTTCTTGAAATATCAACATATAAACTTGGGCTTAGTAACCCATGCATCAAGTTCACGTCAAAACATCATAATAATCATGCTTAATAATTAAAACAATGACAATTCATCTGAAAATCTAGAATTTACTACAATAGAAATGAAAATATGAAAATAAACTTGCAATTCATTTTTAAAATCTCTCAAAAAATCATTTTCTTGCATATCGAAATAATGGGTATGAATTTAACTCTCGTGCATAATCATTCAAAATCAAATGAATTTTTAATTAAAAGTTGGTTTTGGGCACAAGGATGAAAAAGGATCCTTGGTCATAAACTCCACATACCGTAATTGATGATTAGATGAATAATCTTCAATTTTGGATTCCTATTTGAGTTCTTGATTATCTTGTCTTGGGAATCATTAATTTGAGCTTTCTTGGAAAAACAATGGAGGAATTTAATTTCTTGGAGAAGAAGTTTTGGAGCTCTAGGGTTTTGCTTTGAGAGAGAAGGGATGAAAACAAGCATAAAGTCCTTGGGGTATGCTTAATTCTTAGTTTTGAATGAATTGGGGGCTTTGGAATTGACCAACATGCCCTCTTTAAACTTCTAATCGAAAGTATAAAAGGTAAAATTTTCTCGATTTAACGTGACACTACGATGGGTTACTATCGTGGTGGCTCACTGGGTTTTGACAATTGGGAAGTTGAAGTTCTCTGGTATGCGGAGCTATCACGATACTCCACTAATTTTTCATTTGGACCATCACCGCGACGCGCCCCCATCACAGTGATCCACAGGAAATGGAAAAATGGTAAAAAAGACTTCTCTTCAATGTAAGGCTATTACGGAGGGCCACTGGAATTTGACTATTCAGAATTTATAGTTCACTGCGATGCAGTGGTTTCTCAGATGGCATAGTGCCTTACTAAAATACTTTAAATTCTCAACTGAGTATCGGATTCGGGCGAAATTGGTATTGATGGAAAGCTTATTCAATTTCCAACACAAAGGAAGGTCTAAATGTGGTTTCATTTGATGTAGCTCTAAATCATAATGAACTGCACGTTCCATAATGATTCTAAAAGAGTCTTTCGATGAAATTGGAAAAAAAGTCTCTTTAAAAAAGGAATCCTTTGGTATCTAGATTACTTTATATCTTTTTATGTTACCTTTCAAATCACATTTGGTTTTGAAAATTCGTTTACAACTAACGAATTTCAATTCTTTTGGAAACAGGATAATATTCCAAACGTCTTTATTTTTGGTAAACTTCAACTTATCTTTTATAGCTGCGATCCATTTTGCAGAATTTCAACATGATTTCACTTCACTAACAAATATAGGATAATCTTCCAATCCGATATGAAAATCATGTTCTTGGATAAAAATAGTTAGGATCGAAATAATCAGGTGTATGCGGAATCGAGCAAAGTAAACATTGTAAGACCATGGATAAGAAGATAAATGAGAAATACAGTGATTGAGACAATAATTTAACGTGGTTTGGTCAATTAACCTATATCCACAAAACGAGATGAGCAATCAACTATATAAAAGAGAGTACAAATTGTAAGGACAGAAAACCTCCAACAATTCACTCAAAATAAAAAGAGGTTCACATTAGTGACACCACAACACTTATGTGGTACAAATATGGAGAATATGGAGAATCGATAACCTTTTACTACAAGAATAAGGATTAGCCAAATATGGAGAATATTTTTTCCTTTACTTAAAAGAAGACTCGATTATAGTATCTAAAAGGAAATCCAATTTTGGAAAGAAAATCAAGACAAACACCAACATTTCTTCTCTTTGTCGTGAATTTTTGACAAAATAAATTTGCTCAGACATCATCACGTAGTCTTAAACAAGTTCAATCTCCATATCAAAAATCTCCTCCCTTAATTTTTTGTCTCTACATAGTCTAACACTTTTACAAATTTTCTCAAACAAAATTCTTCATTATTGTCAAATAGTTTGTGATTAGAACTAAACCCACCAGGATGAACACCCAATTTAACCTGTCTCTGATACAACTTGTTAGGACTGGAATAATTAGTTGTATGGGGAATCTAGAAAATAAAACCTCTAAAGAACATGGATAAGAAGATAAATGAAAAATACACCAAAAGAGACACAATAGTTTAACGTAGTTCGGTCAATCGACCTATATCTACAAATGAGCAATCCACTAAATAAAAAAGAGTACCAACTGTAAGGAGAGACAACCTCACATAGTTTACGCAAAATAAATAGAGGTTCACATTACACAATAAAACTTGTCTCAAAAATTCTCAGCCCAAACAATAATCTCAAACCTTAAGACTACGTTGTGGATGCTGCCAAGATAGAAGAAATGAGAATCTATTTATAGAGTCTATAAACATTTTCTACAAGAATAGGAATTAGCCAAATATGGAGAATGTGTTATCCTATTCATAAAGGGATACCCGATTATGGTACGTAAAAGGAAATCCAATTACGGAAAGAAAGTCTGAATAAATACTTGCATTTCTCCCCCTTAGTCTAAATTTCTGAAAAATATATTTGTTCCACCTTCTTCATGTAATCTTAACAAAGTTCAAGATCCATCTCTAAAATCTCCTTCATTAAATTCTTGTCTCTTCTCAAAGTAATAGTTTGATAAATTTTCTCAAACAAAAATCTTCATTATCGTCAAATAGATTCCGATTAAAACTGAACCCACCAAGATAAACTCCCTATTTAACCTTTCTCTAATACTACTTGTTAAAGACAAAATAATTAGATGTATGTGGAATCTAGAAATGCAAACCTAGGAAGATAATGAATAAGAATGCAAATGAGAAATACACAAAAAGAGACATAATATTTTAACCCTGTTTGGTCAATCAACCTTTTGATGTGTGAGCAAAAGCTAACATATTTAATGCTTTTTAGCTAAAAATAATTGTGAATTCTGAAGCAACTCTTATTGTTTTGATGTGTTTTCTCATGATATTGCAGTAAAAGGATGAAGGAATGAAAATAAATGACAATGGAGCAAAAGAATTGAAAATCTGAGCAAAATAAAAGAAAATATGGTGACGTCCTCTGTGATAAGTCGTCAGCCTCGTGATAGCCTATCAACATTAGCGTCAGCCTTAACCAAGGAGTTGAGACTGATAATTAGTTTTGACGATATTGGTGATGTGGCATCAAAGTCTTGATAAGGCGTCAAGAATGGTGTCAGTCTTAAGCAGAAAGTTAGCATAGGAAGAAGATATCTGATAACGTTGGTGATATGCTATCAGATCCCTGACGCGGTGTCAGCCACATTGTCAGCCTAAGATAGAACCTGAAGGCAACTGAAGCCTCTCTGACGCAATCCATTATAGGGCGTCAACTTCTTGACGTGGCATCAACTTCTTGACGCGGCATCAACTTCTTGACATGGCATCAGCCTGGGCATCACCTATTCCAAACAATTTTATTAATTTCTTTATTTTATTTCCTTAATTAGGCTTTAGTATAAATAGCATCTTTTAGGGTTTTTGATTCATTCATACTTTATCTATTTGAACAATTTTACTGGTGGCAAAAAAAGAGAGAAACTTCACATAGAGGGTTCCTAACATTATTGTAAACATCTTCCATTTAAAGATTGATTGTGAGTATGATTTATTACTTATTATTGATTATGAATTCAATACATATTGTTGATCTTTGTATCATGAATAGCTAATTTACTTTACTTGAGTTATGGGAACCTTGATGTGAATGTTAATTTGGGTTGTGAATCTAATGTATGTCCATAAAAAATTGATGTGGTATAAACCTTTCTTTATTTTAATGATATTTCTTGGCTGTAACTTAATAGAGTCAGCACTACAAACATCACTTGTCTGAGAGGAAAGTGTTTGTTAGATTACCTCAATGAAACAATCTCTTGTCCGAGAGGAAAGTGCTTGTCGAGCAATGCAACGATCTCTCTTAGTCTTAACTTGAAAGGTGAGCCCAAGAAAATCACTTGTCCAAGAGGAAAGTGTATGTGGGAAAATAAAGAGTTTACATGGACTCGAAAGATTTTTATTTGTAGTTTAATGGCAAATGCCTTAACCGCATTTGCCTACATGAGAACATAGTTTAATAGTAAATACATCCTTTAAGTTTGAGAGACTTAAAAGATACCTAACCTATGTAAGCATCTTGGTAACCATAACTACAGTGTCCCATAACATTGTTAAATTGAAATGTTGATTAACTTTTGTTTAACCACTTAAAACCCACAAATTTTATCTTTTTCTATCATTTGTTTAAATTCAACTTGTAGCTGTGGTTTCAAATTAGTTTGATCGTCAGTCACATTGTTCCTCGTGGATTCGACCCTGATTGTAAAGCTGGGTAAATATATTGATGACGGCCACCTTACCTTAATCTAAGGAGTATGGTGAGCATTGTCAAAAATGGCGCCATATCCGGGGAACAATTTGCCGTATTGAGTTAGTTTTGAATTTTAGCTTACTTGTTTGAATTCAAAATTACAAATATTTATTTGTGATTTCCTTTGTTTCTTGTGTTAGGTTGATTTTCTTTATTTTTGTTTATTTCTTACTATGGCATCATGGAATAAATGTAAGTTTGATGGTTGGAAATCTTATCCGGATGATCCATGTCCATATTATGATGGACCCCACTTTTGGCAAGATTGTAGATATGCTCTTTGTAGAGAGATGTGTGCACCGTCTCCATCCTACCGGGTGTATAATTGTTCTTTATGTGGTGTTCAAGATGGACATTAGAGTGATTGCTCAAATTCCACCTTCCCCTATTGCCCTAACCCAAGTTCTAGTTTTTCTTATGAATATTACAGGTCTTATGGTCAAGAAAATAAAGAACGAAGCACTGAAAAAAGTGACATTGAAGCTATGATTCAACTAATGTTGGATCGTTTAGACACAATGAATGATACCATATGTGACATACATTAAGATATTAGTGCATTTAACGAGGGAAGAGTAAGGATAGAAGAGATGGATATCGAGGTCAATCATCTAAAACACTTTTCTACATTATGTTTAGAGGATATCTTGTCTGTGTAATTATTTAAAATAATGGAAGAATGCAAGGATGAAGAGAAAGAATTCGATGTTGATGATGAGCTCGATGTTGAGCAACCTGCGGTGATTTCCCAACAAACTGAACCATTCATGAATGAAGATGCCAAGGATGAGGAAATGTTATTAGAGTCAAAAGAAGAAATCAAACACAATCCTCATGAAGACTCTAGTTCATTTTGGGGTAAAAATACTAATAAGGAAGTTATTCCAAAATTGAGTGTTAGTCCTCATTCGAATGACTTTTCAACAATGTGCTTATTGGATGTAATGAAAGTCGAATCACCCAAGAAAATGATGAATTTTGAAAATGAGGAGGAAGATTCTTACATTTTAGAGTTTGTCCTTCCAAAAGGGTATACTACAACCCCAATATTGAAGGCCAAGAAGCTTAAAGATAGATGTCCATTTAGTGGCTATTTAAGATTCCTACCGTTGCCAAATGAGCCCACAAGAAAGTTTGATGCAAAATTGGACAAGCAGTTCAAGTATTCAAAGTGGCATGATAGAACATTCGTTATTATGCCCTCATATTTGCCCAACACACCCAAAAGATGTATTGATGAAAATTTGGGCGAGCGTTTTAAATCCTCCAAGTGGAGAGATAAATAATTATAAATAAGGTATCTTGACAAAGTCTGAGTAGTCAGGATAACTGAGTCGCTCCGCAATGTTAAACCAGGCGCTACTTAGGAGGCAACCCGAGGTATTTTTTTATTTGTATTCGTATTATGTGATTGATATAAGATCTTTACACCCATGGTGCAACAGGTATATATCTGACTCTCTTGTTTTGGTTTGATGCATTGGAGACTTTGCATGATTTTAAGTTGAGGGTTGGGCTACTTGTGGGTGTTGATATCCTCCTGAGGTTTTTGTTATCGTGCCTCTTTTCCCCGGAGTCTTGTTCCTAGTAGAGCCAGCATGTTTAGGCATATTATTTTGGTGTTATGATGTGTTATGGTTAAATGGGAGAAAAATAAGTATCTACGGCAGTTGACATATTTTTGTTGATATTTTTTGGAATGATAAATACCTCTCTAATTGTCTATCTGTTAACTGTGTGATGTGCATCTGTATGCAACTATTGTGAATCTTTTTATGGCATTAGTACTGGGGACATGATAATCACTGCTAACAATTGCACGAACTAGGTAAGTAGTAGCTGGTAATATACATGTATGCCATGTGTGTGTGAAATTTTATCAAGTTCCCTTTGTTTTGCCAAATCCAGAACATGCCTGATTCATCTTACCTTAGTTGAAAGGTAGGGGTTAGGAAAGCATCATAGGCCAGTTTTGAATTTAAGTCACTATTAGCCTAAATGACCTTCCCGTAATGCATGATATCCCTGGATCCCTGTTTGAGCCTGAATTGAGTAGTTTCTTTCTATGATACCTATCACCTTCCCTTTTAGATCATAATGAACCTGTTTTGGCCATGGTCCTCCTTGGACATTGTGCACCTTGACTTAGGCAAACAACCTAAGTTGAGGGTGGCTATCATAGGAGTGTGTGATGTAAATTGGGTATGAAGAAAGGTATAGTATAAGAAAAATAATAAGTGAAAAAGAAATAAAAAATTGGGTGTTGGTGAAAAAGAGCAAGAAAAGAAGTTTTTTTGAATTAAAAGAAATATCACGCCCATTCTAAATGTGTGATAAAGAGAAAAAAGAAAAGAAAAGAAAAAGAGGTTAATAAATGGACACTCAAGTTAAGGTAGTGCCAAGGAGGTTAGTCACTATAAATTCCATCTTATCTCATACCAGCCCTTAGCCTACGCTACAAGCCTAAGAAATCCCTATAGTTATCCTAGCTTACCTGTCTAGACACTTTGGTAATGAAGATAAGGGCAAGCATATGATATTTGGCATATATTGGTTTGAACTTCATTCTAAGAGTGAGTGTTTTTGTGATGATCCCCATGTTTATACTTTGATTTCTATTGTGAGAGAAAAAGGGGAAATTCTTTGTTGTGAGGCATACTAGTATGTTGCTAGGTGACTTACTTGTTTGGGTAGTGTCATATTGATATATGCATGATTGTTGGTACCTAGTTGATGCCATGGCTGGAATCCTTTATGCTATATTGCTACTTTTCAAAAAGATACGCAGTAGTTTAAATTGGTTGACCTTGGAGGTGGTAATTAAGTTTTGAGCTAAAATGGTTGTTGACTGCTGAATGTTCTCTGTATTCTCTTAGTTAGTTTGTTGGTTGAGGACAAGCAATTTTTTTAAGTTGAAGGTCTTAATGTGTGAGCAAAAGCTAACATATTTAATGCTTTTTAGTTCAAAATAATTGCAAATTCTGAAGCAGATCTCCTATTGTTTAGAAATATTTGCTCATGATATTGCAGTAAAAGGCTGAAGGAATGAAAATAAATGACAATGGAGCAAAAGAGTTGAAAATTTGAGCAAAATAGAAGATAAAATACGGCTGACGACCTCCATGATAAGTCGTCAGCCTTGTGATAGCCTATCAGTATTGGCGTCAGCCTTAACCAGGGAGTTACAGTGTGAGAAGTAGTTCTGGTGACGTTGGTGATATGGTGTCAAAGTCTTGATAAGGCATCAAGAATAGTGCCAGCCTTAAGCAGAAAGTTAGCATGGGAAGAAGATATCTGACGATGTTGGTGATACGTCGTAAGATCCCTAATGTGGCGTCAACCATATAGTCAGACTAAGACAGAACTCGAAGGCAACTGAAGCCTCTCTGACACCATCTGTGATAGGGCGTCAACTTCTCGACACGGCGTCAGCCTAAGCGTCACCTATTCCGAACAATTTGACTAATTTCAATATTTTATTTCCTTAATTAGGCTTTAGTATAAATAACATCTTTTAGGGTTTTTGATTTATTCATAATTCATCTATCTTAACAGTTTTACTGGGGCAGAAAAAGAGAGATACCTCTCATAGAGGGTTCCTAACATTCTTCTAAACATCTTCCATTTGAAGATTGATTGTGGGTATGATTTATTACTTATTCTTGATTATGAATTTAATACATATTGTTGATCTTTGTATAATGAATAGCAAATTTTCTTTACTTGAGTTATGGGAACCTTGATGTGAATACTAATTTGGGTTGTGAATCTAATGTATGTCCATAAGAAATTGATGTTGTATAAACCTTTCTTTATTTTAATGATCTTTCTTGGCTGTAACTTAATAAAGTTAGCACTACAAATATCACTTATCTGACATAAAAGTGTTTGTTAGGTTACTTCAATGAAACAATCACTTGTCCGAGAGAAAAGTTCTTGTCGAGCAATGTAACATCTCTCTTAGTTGCAACTTGAAAGGTGATCCCAAGAATGCCACTTGTCCGAGAGGAAAGTGTCTGTAGGAAAAGAAAGAGTTTACATGGACTCAAAAGATTTTAATATTTAGGTTAATGGCGAATGCCTTAACCGTATTTGCCTACATGAGAACATAGTTGAATAACAAACACATCCTTTAAGTTCAAGAGAATTAACAGATACACTACCTAAGGAGGTCGAGAGACGAATAGGTAAATAATAGGATTCTACTCTTTTTGCAATTGAAGTGTCAATTAGAACTTTAAAGTGATTTGCAACCCAACTTATGTAAGCATCTTCATAACCACAAATCCAGTGTCCCATAACATTGTTAAATCAAAGTGTATATCACTTTTGTTTAAACATTTAAAATGCCAAAATTTTATCTTTTTCTATCATTTGTTTAAATCTAACTTGTAGTTGTAGTTTCAAATTAGTTTGATCACCAATCATATTATTCCTCGTGGATTCAACCCCGACTCCAAAGTTGGGTATATATATTGACGACGACCGCCATACCTTAATCTGAGGAGTAAGTTGAGCGTTTTCACCTTTATCCATAAATGATCAATCCATTATATAAAACAGAGTACACATTATAAGGAGAGACAACCTCACACAATTCACTCAGAATAAAATGAGGTTCACATAAGTGTAACCGCACCACTTATTTCTTACAGCTTATTCACCCAAACAATACTCTCAAACCCCTAGGACTACATTATGGATGCTGCCAAGTACAATGAAAGGATTCTTTTTATAGAGAGTGTATAATATTTTCCTACAAGAATAAAGATTAGCCAAATATTGAGAATATGTTTTCCTTTTCTTAAAGGGAAACCCGATTAGTATACCGAAAATGAAATCCAATAATGGATAGAAAGTTGGGACAAACACCATCATTGGTTGATAAGAAACCAGTGTATATTTGTTGGTTATGGTCGAAATGAATTTGGTTATCATTTCTATAATCCAGTTGATATGAAAATTTTTAGAATCTGTGATGTTGTGTTCTTTAAAGACCAAAAAAACTGAAGATTTTAGTAAAGATGAGAAGGTTGATTCTCAAAGTAGTGAGAGCCTAGTTGATATTGATCCAGTTTTTTTGACTATTACTCTTGTATAAAATCTTCATGATGATTAAAATCAAGTTAATAATGAAGATGATGATCAAGTCAAAATGACAAGCGTGATGTTATTGATACTCTAGTTTAAGTTTATATGGTTGATAAGTTACTAGTTATGATGCTCCAGAGTGTTCTCTCAGATTATCTTCTAGAGAGAGATTACCTTTATCTCGTCAATCTCCCAATGGATATGTACATTTATTTGACTGGGGAGAACCTGAGAGTTTTGATGAGCCCATGGATAGTAAAGAAAATAAAAGTTGTTTTACACTATGGAACAGGAGATTAATTCCTTGCATAATAATTAGACGTTTAATTTGGTTTAGCTACCTAAATATAGAAAAACATTAAAAAAAAGAGGATTTTGTGGTAAAACAAGAGGATGGTAGCCTAGTTCCACGATACAAGGCTAGATTGGTTATGAAGGAATTTAACTAGAAAAAAGGTGTTTCTTTTGATGAGATATTCTCTATAGTTGTGAATATGTCATCTATTCCTTTGGTTCTAGGCTTAGCTACAAGTCTAGATTTAGTGGTTAAGAAAATAGATATTATAATTTCTTGTCTCCATGCTGACTTAGATGAAGATATTTATATGGAGAATCTTGTAGGTTTTGAAGTCAAAGGAAAAGATAATTACTTTACAAAATGAAGAAGAGCATGTATAGTTTGAAAAAACTCCCACCGAGCGGTACAAGAAGTTTTGTCCCTTTATGAGCCTGTAGGGATTCAAGAAGACCACTACACAACATTGTGCTTTTGTGCAAAAAATTCTTTGATGGTGACTTTATTATTAAGTAAGTCTTTTTCAATTAAAGACTTAATACCAACAAGGCAGATTCTTCGCTTGTAGATTGTCCTTGGGAAGGTCAAGAATTTATGGTTATCACAATGGAAGTACATTCCAAAAGTACTTCAAAGATTCAACATGGATAAGGCTAAGGTTGTCAGTACACCTTTAGCTATGCACTTCAAATTGATGATGAAGAAAAGATATGAAGAAAGTTCCTTATTCTTCAGTAATTGGTAGTTTGATGTATGAAATGATCTGTAAAATACCAAATAATGCTCATGTAGTTGGTATTTTTAGTTGTTTTTATTCTAATCTGGGAATAGAACATTGAAATGTACTGAAGTGGATTATGAGATATTATAGAGGCACTTCTAGCCTAATTTTGTATTTTGGTATTGGATTTCTGGTTATATTGATTAAAACATGGCTGGTTATATTATTACTCACAAGTATACTTTAGGGTATTTGGTTTCTTTTGCAGGGGGTGTTGTATATTGGCAAGCTAGGTTAAAAAAAAGTGTTGCTCTCTCTACTAAAGAAGCTGTGTTTATTGTTGTTATTGAAGTTTGTAAAGAATTGCTTTAGATGAAGATATTCTTGGGAAAACCTAGTTTGTCTCAAGAGATGTATGTGATTTATTGTGAAAGTCAAACTGCAATACATATTGGAAAGAATTTCACATTTCATGGTCAGTCTAAAAACATTGATGTGAAATACCATTGGATTCCAGATGCACTGGATTCTAAAATGCTTTAACTTGATAAGATTTATATGGATGATAATGGTTCCGACATGATGACTAAAGGTTTTACAAGAGGAAATTTTGAAGATTGTTGCATGATCGTTGTGATGGTGGTCTCCTCAACATAGTTGTGACGGGAAGATTTGTTGGGTTATGGGTCCTTTTCCCTTCCTATGTGGATAAATAAAGCCCGATATGGACCAACCCACTTTTGTTCATAGGCCCATTACTATAGGTCATATCTATATATATATTTTTAGGTCTTATTTCACCATCCACAAAAAAAATTTCAGCTGCCACAAAGAAAAATACATTAGATTTGTGCACAAATTTCAGCCCTAAATCGCCAACTTCAAAATTGCGATTTCTTCTTCATTTCCTGTTAGATTAATCTTATTTATGGATAGCTTTTTCTATTCAACTCATGATTTTATTAGGAACTAATAGAGTTCGAATTGGTTCTCCGCAGCTAAAGTTTTGCACCCATGAGAAGTAGTTGCATTTTTGTGCTTTTTCTCCTTTATTTCTCTAGTTTTTCTTATTGTGGATTATATACTGTTGCTCGTATTTTGCAGTTGTTTGTTGGCTAGTTTGGAGATATTTTTATTACTCTTGGTGATTATAGTGGAGGTTTTCATCCATGGCTTTTTAGTCTTCACATCGAAGGATTTTTCACGTAAATTTGGTGTCTCGTGTAATTTATTTTATTCTTGTCTTGTCATATTTGTTTGATTTATTTAGTCATTTCTTTATTATCATTGTTCTTGGATTTATTAATATTCTCTTTGTTCAAATTAAACGAGAAAGTTCAGACTTGGGTATTCTTCCTTGGCTACCCCGTCGTGTACTTTGATAGTACCCTTGCCTTTCCCAACAAAAATAACATAATTATTCAAAACTGTGTTTCTCCTTTCACTATTAAATATTCTTCTAGGCCATTCAACTTGAGGTTATTAGATATTATATACATAGTTCTAATTTACAAGTTGAAAAATATTTATTAAATCTACCTAATCATTTTTACTGTTAGAAGGGATATTATCAAATTTCTATTCAAACACAGTTTGTTTGTATTAATTTCTCCCACCGTAATCAACATCCTCAATAAATTCGTCATTCCTATTATGAAAAAGTATCTATTTTAAGGGCTGTAAAGTTCAAAACGTCTCGATTATCAATCTGCACTTGGTACCCAAATTACTCAAATGTAGGTTGTTATTGCTGCATGAGGCTTGTCAGTTTAATTTTTAAAACTAATCAATTACATTACTATTTCCTATAAAATTATAACATAGAGAACTACTACAAATCTCAGTTTTCAATTTATACAATTATATTGTAATATGTGTCCAAAAACGAAATAGAAATTAAGTTTCCTCTAAATGACAGTATAATAAATAATTTCTCTAATTCCAAATAAAATTAGTCTCTAATGAAATTCTAAAGATACCAATAGCCTCCACAACTGTTGTTTTGCTGTTACCAACACAGATGTAACTTTCAAAATTAATCAACGCTCGACTTCTTAGTAAATACTCCATAGTGGCACCTATCTGAGTAGTTGCACCCGTATCTATCCAAAAAGTATCACTAGGTATCAAAATTAACTTTTGAACAAACAATATTGAGAAGTTTATCTTTAATTTCACGCTAGGGAGCATACTTGATACTAGGACTCTTATATCCATTATATTGTACTCTGAATATTATATTAAGACTTCTAGAATGTCTATTGTATTTGACATAACTAGGACTTACCGACTAGATTTTATCATGTATTAAGATTCATATATCTCTCTATATAAATATATGTAAAGAATGTTCTTGGCTTATCAAATAATTATCAACACTCTATCATGGTATCAGAAGTCCACATCTAGCCCGCAATTTGTTTCTTTCAGTCAGCTTTACTTTTATCCAAAATATTGTTCTTGCTTTATTTTTTACTCTATTTGTTTCATCATGATTTCTTATTCTCTTTCTATCTCAGAACCAGTCAGTTCAGCGATTTGTTCTCTTCCTGTTTCTACATCTAATGTCAGTTGTACTTTCTCTACCATGCTCAACTCCTTTGTTGTCATCCCTTTCTCATCCTTCTATGACGTCTCCTTTTGTCAATATTCCAACTTTCTTTCCTGGTCAGAGTAATTTTAATCTCATCTCTTCTCCAACCTTTTATTATTCATTATCTCATCCAGCCCCATATATTATGAACCTCGTTACATTCAAGCTTCAGTATGTCGAAGACTTTGACGTTGAAAACTCAGGTTACCTCTCTTTGATAATCGAGATATATCTACATGACATTTATCACAACAAGTTTTAAGATCTAAACAATGATAGCTTATATAATTAGAAGCATGTCCTAAGAAGACACGCTGTATGGAGCATGGGGCATGCTTACACGAAATACGAGCAGATATATTCGTTAAATACTCACATCCAAATACTTTGAGAAAGGAATAATCTGGAGGTTTCCCAAAGAAATTTTCACAGGGATAAATTCCATGAAAAATAGGAGCGGGATGCCTATTAATAGTGTACACATCATTGAAAGTAGCATCAACCCAAATTTGAGAAGTTTTGAATTTATTAGAATATTTTGCACAATTTCAATTATGTGTTAGTGTTTCCGTTCACAACCCCATTTTATAGGAGTGTCCAGACATGATTTGCAAAAAGAAATTCCTGAGTTTTAAAAGTTCAAAAGAATGGATTGTCTATTGCTATAATACCCCAAAAAATGCAAATCAATATTAGAACCATATTTCAAGATTATGCATAGCAAATCATGGTTCTTTAGTAGTTTCATGATAAAGTTTGATGTCAATTAAGGTCTCAAATATGTCGTAGCTATTAGGCAATTCAAAACATTCCTTGTAAATTGAATTATTGGGAAGGATATTGGTATAGTTAACTTCAAACGAGTATATCTCTTGTTATACTAAGAATTTTTTAGCTCATAACCTACCAACAGATACATAATTTACTTATCTTTTCAATGATACCAATTTCACCTAAATCTGATAGCGGAGTAAAAAGTTATACCTATTTTACTCCAGCATGTTAGCCTGGCAACTAAGTGATGACACATCTGATGGCTTATCACATTTCTTACGACTTATCAGCTAATATTGTTAGTCTTAGGCAGAAAGTCATATATTCTAGCAACTAAGTGATGACATATCTAATGGCTTATCATATATGTGACAACATCAAGCTAATGCCGTCAGCCGTAGAATTCAGCATTTTTGAAACAGTTTTGGAGGGGTATTTTGATATTTTCCCTTCGCCCTAAAGCTCCATAAACATTGAATTCAACCTCTATTTCATCAAAATACATTGTTTTCACTCAAATTACCTCAATAACAAAAAGAGGGATTTCCAATTAAAGATTCAAATCTCAAGGATTCTTCTATCAATCTTCCCAAATCAAGTATCAAGGTATGTCATGTACTGATTCATGGGTCTCTTTCACCCATGAAGCTCTGAAATCTTTTTTTAAAATCCCAGATTTGTAAATTTATGAATATTCTTAATTTAATTTAATTAAAAATTGATGTTCATGTTGTTGTTTGGTTTCGTTCCATGGTATAGACTATTAATTACAAGAATTGATTCTAGTATGTCATGAATTATGCGATATTCATGATAAAACCCTCAATTTACATGTTGATTGATGTATCCATGATTACTAGATGTTTTGATGATTGTATAACCAAAGCATGCTCTCCATGTGTTTGATTAAATGCCTATGCGAAGGAAAAGTGTTATACTAGTATAATAATATGGAATCCCCATTCATGTACAAGTTCATGCATGTCAAGTATTTTATGAAATGTCTTAGTCAATGAATTATTGATATATGTCTGGCCATTGTGGTGCTTTAGAACTTGTACTTCCAGAGATCCCCAACTTATTGTATTATGAATTGTGATTTTGGTCATGTATTCAAGAAAGTCAAGCTTGGTCATTTTCTTCCCATCGAGTCTTCGGAGTACTTGTACTTGAAAAGTAAGTTGTGTGCCTAGAGTCAGTGTCATATTTTCATGACAACCTCATTCAAGCCATGATATATAGAACTAAGTCAGCCACGTGACTCAGGAAAGCTCAGTAATGCAGTAATCTTAGTACCATTCTGTCAGTAAATGGAAAATTAGTTAATTCAGTCCAGTTCAGTTCAGTTATTCATGTTCAGTGTCTATTCAGATGGTAGTAGGAATTAGCACTGAGTGAACCTAAGGATGGGAACACACACTGTCAAATGAGGGTGTGATTCTTAGAAGTCATCCTTATATTCCAGAACTATGTATCCAGCAGAGGTTGAGACATCAACACTTTCAGATGAGTGTTGATCAGGTGGATAAACACTGTCAGATGAGGGTACCACCATTCTCTTTTAGGGACACTGTCAAATGAGGGTCACCCATAGCTTGTCGTTACCAGTGGGGCGGTATTGACTCCTTTCCAATTGGGGTGACAGATTGGACCCCAACACAGCTATAATTGCCTATTAGGGGCATGTTGGTTAGATGACTACTTCCCATAATTTCAGTTACTGATTAGGACTGTCAATTACATTCATTCAATATCAATAATAAAAATCAGATAGTTCTACAGAATTTAGGACTGTCCGACAAAGTCACCTCAGAATATAATAAAATTCAGCTAGTTCTATCAGAATCTAGATTGTCATATTTAGTCACTCAGTATTAGTTATATCAGTTAATAGTAATTCATGTTATCAGTATTCAGACTTAGTAGCTAGTATTATCAAGAACTCTATTACAATTATTATGTATTTATGCATGCATTCTCACATTTATGTTATCCAGTCAGTTAGTATAGTTCATACATGTGAACCCTTTAAATTCAGCGTACCTCACATGCGTACCAGTATATTCAATCGTACTGATGCATTTTTGCTATGGTTTTTATAGCATAGGTTCATAAGCATAAGCTCTAGAGCATCAGTAGCTTCCAGATATCAGCAGTCAGTCAGTAGTTAGTCCTCATCCTTCAAGGATGATATGATTAGTTATTTCATTATTTCATTACTTGGATTATTTTAGTAGTTAGAGTTAGTTGGGGACAGGTCCTATCAACTCCTTATTCAGATAGCTAGAGGCTTTTTAGACTATCACGTTTTAGACAGTTCACTTTAGTTATTTTGGGTGTTTCATACCCCACCCAGATGTTATTTTTTTATCATATTTAAACTTTATGGCCTTTCAACTATTATTTTTGCATTTGTATACATATATTATGCAGTGTATAGGTACATATATCTATCATAGGTTAGCTTGTGGTCTTTTGGGGTAATGGGAACTGTGTAGCATTCTGGGTACTGGTACGTTACAGATCTTTCACTTGCATGTTTACTCTTTGCTAGATCCAGGTTCTTTCTTTTGTTTTGTTATTTCTTATATAGCAGGCGAGTTTGGAATCAGTCCCAAAATTCTAGCAGAGCCCTTTTCGGTCTCTACCCCAATAGGTAAAACCATCATAGCCCGATGGGTATACAAGAACAATCTGATTATGATATTTCAGAAAGTCACTTTAGCAGACTTAGTTGAATTAGAGATAACTGATTTTGATGTCATTCTCGGCATAGATTTGCTTCCTTCCTACTATGCCACAGTCGACTGCAGATATAGGATAGTCTAATTTTCATTTCCGAATGCATCTATCCTTGAGTGGAGAGGTAGTTCTTCAACTATTAGAGGTCAACTTGCTTCCTAATTTTGGGCAAGGAAAATGATATCAAAAGAATGTGTCTATCATCTTGTTCGAGTAAAGGACAGTACTTCTGAAACTCCCAGTCTTTGTTCAGTCCAAGTCATAAATAAATATTCAGATGTCTTTTCCAAAGATCTTACCAGAATTTCTCCCAAGAGGGAAATAGACTTCGGCTTTGATTCTTTTCTAAATATTCAACTTATATATTTTCCACCATACAGAATGGCACCAACAGAACTCGGAGAATTGAAAGAGCAGATGAAGGATCTCTTAGATAAGGGGTTCATCAGCCCACCGTGTCCACGTGGGGTGCACCTATTTGTGCACAAGAAAGATGGTTCCATCAGAATATGTATAGATTATTGTTAGCTCAATAAAGTTATGGTCAAGAACAAGTATACATTTCCTAGAATCAATCACTTTTTTGACCAACATCAAAGTGTCAGTTAATTTCTCTAAGATAAACCTCAGATCAAGATATCATCAGCTTAGGGTTAGAGAAAGTGACGTTTCGAAAATGAATTTTCAAACTTAGTGTGGTCACTTCAAATTCTTAGTCATGTCATTTTGTCTTACCAATGCACCATCATCTTTCGTAGACATGATCAACTGAGTGTTCAACTAGTACTTGGACATGTTGGTCATAGTCGTCATAGATGACATCTTGTCTATTCCAAAAATCAGCATGATCCTACAGACCATCACTGAATAGTATTTCAGACTATCAAAATCCATTAGTTATCAAGATATATAATCATGCCCTACATGTCAACTCTATGATCATCACTCATAGTCGTGCACATTACTAAAAATCTTGTACGCATACAGTTCCTATTATAAGGAGTTCCAGTACACTCAGTTTTACGAATCATGTTACATGAGTACAAAAATTTTAGGATCAGATAATGTAGCTCATGAGTCATACACTCATCTCATACTTTACATTATTCTTAGCTCACATAACTCATTCTCAACACCTAATGATCAACCAAAATCAGACTATATCATGTGTACCCTAGTTTAGATCCCTTGGTGAATCCATTGGGATGATTTTCTATCCCTCGAGTCTCGGTTATGGAGTCAGTTGGTAATTAATATTCAGAAAAGGACACAGATAGTCCTACAAAACCACGGCTTTTGGCTATAAGTTACTTAACTATTAGAAATCAGTACTTCAGTACAAGTCTAAACCTCATTTATAAGAAATCAGTATTTAGTCCCAGCTACAGTCTTCATTACAGTTACATTCTCAATTACCGTATTAGCTATAATCTCAATCCCAGTCCTAGCCTAATAATCAGGTCAGTATCTCAATTTAGTTTTGGGTTTACTCGACCATAAAGTATAGTTATCAGTCACTCAATTGTCAGCCTTGTAGTACCTCAGTTTACAAGACTATTCCAGAATTGTGTTGTACACCTGGTGTTTCCTTCTCAAATAATACAGTAACCCTTAATTCATGCTCAGTTATTTCATGACACTCATTCATTCCTTATCTCCTATGCATATACTATACATTTTTAGTCTCGTTATTAATACTAACTATATTTTATATTACAGACCTAGTATTTAGTTCTAAGTCATTCAGTTAATAAGATAAGTTAGTATGTTTAGACATTCATGCTTAGCACTCATGCGAATAATTTTAGTAGTCTCAGGTGAAGAAGAAGTACATCAGTTAAGTATAAGTTTTAGTATGAGTTAGATCGATCAACCAGTAATTCAGTTGAGCAATCAAGCAACAAGTTCATATGGTATGGTTTCCCATCTTTCCACCTAGTCCTACTATTAAAAATCTCAGGAATGTAACTATTCCAAGATAGAAAGTCCTAGTAGTTGGAAGATCAGCTCAGTTTATGTATTATGTCTCAGTTTCAGATCCTAGATATTCAGTCACAATTTAGGTCGTAGGTGCCCTGTTCATCATCCCAGTTTTCTTTAGTAGCTAAGTCAAGTCAATATTTTTCTAGGGACATAATGTCCCAAGGGGGAGATGCTCTATAGTCCCCAAGCTATCATGCCCTAAACCCTCTAATTTCTCATTTCTTAATAAATCTTGTTTGGAGTTGTAGGTACCCATAGGTTGACTCTCTAGCTCTAATATCAGTCGTAAGCCATGTACTCAATGGCTCAGTTCAGTTCACGATACCCAGTCCACATCACAAGTTACAGACTCAGCTATGTTCTCATGTTTCCATTCAAGTGTGTTCAGAAAAAATCTGGAGATAAGGTCAAAAATTTTATGTGTTTCAAAATCTCTCCCATGAAATGAGAGAAGAGGTTTAGCAAGAAGGGAAATCTTAGTCCCAAAAATGTCGGTCCCTTCAAAATTCTCAATCGCTTCGGTAAAGTATCTTATGATCTCGCATTGCCTTTAGATCTAGCCTCAGTTCACCCAGCCTTTCATGTCACTTTTCTCAAGAAGTGCATAGGTGACCCAGCAGATGTAGTCCCTATTCAAAGCATAGATGTTTAGAATAGTCTCACTTATAATGAAATTCTAGTCGAAATCCTTGACTACCATATTCGTAGACTAAGGAACAAAGAAGTCCCTCTAGTCAAAGTTCTTTGGTGGAATCAGTCCGTTGAGGGAGATGTAGAAGAAGACATGCGAACCAAGTACCCTCATCTCTTCTTTGCAAATAATTTTGCTTAAGGTTATTCAATTTCATGTTCAGATATCCATTATAAACTTTGTACCAAATACCATTACATATTCAGTCATGCATCCATGTGTTAGCTCAGTCATGTATTCATTTATCAGATATTCGTATTCAATATGATAAAACCATCTAATTACTCATGTTAGTCATGAAATCATGTTTTAGTTGTGTATGTACATTAGGTACTCTCAGTTATCATTTCTCTCAATCTAATTAGTCTCATTCGAGTATTAATGTTCCCAAAGGGGAGATATTGTAATACCCCAAAAAATGCAAATCAATATTAGCACCATATTTAAATCTTATACATAGTACATCATGGTTATTTGGTAGTTTCATGATCAAGTTTGAATTCAATTAAGGTCTCAAATATGTCCTAGCTATTAGGCAAATCAAAACATTCCTTACCGATTGAATTCTTAGGGAGGATATTGGTATAGTCAAATTCAAAAGATCATATCTATTGTTACACTATGAATTTTTGATATTATGACATACCAACAGATATATAATTGAATTATCTTTCCAACGATATCAATTTTGTGTAAATCCAATATCGGAGCAAAACGTTATACCCATTTTACTCCAGCATATTAGCCTGGCAACTAAGTAAAGACATCTGACGGCTTATCACATTTGTGACGATATCAACCCAATGTCGTCAGCCGTAGACTTCATCATTTTCAAAATGGTTTTGGATGGGTATTTTAGTATTTTTCCTTCACCCCAAAGCTTCATAAACACTGAATTCAGCCTCCATTTCACCAAAATACATTCTTTTCTCTCAAATTCTCTCAAGAATAAAAAGAGGAGTTTCCAATTCAAGATCCAAATCTCAAGGATTCTTCCATCAATCTTCCCAAATCAAGTATCAAGGTATGTCATGTATTGATTCATTGGTCTCTTTCACCCATGATGCTTAAGAATCTCATTTCAAAATCCAAGATTTGTATATTTATGAATGTTCATGATTTGATTGAATTAAAAATTGATGTTCATCTTGTTGTTTGGTTTTTTTCAATGTTATACACTATTAATTACTAGAATTAATTATAATATATGATGAATTATGTGATATTCATGATTAACCCTTATATTTACAAGTTGATTGATGTATCCATGATTATTTGATGTGTTGATTATTGTATAACAGAAACATGCTCCCCATGTGTTTGATTAAATGTCTATGTGAAGGAAAAGTGTCATACTAGCATAACAATTTAAAATCCCCATTCATATACAAGTTCATGCATGTCAAGTATTTGTTGAAATGTCTTAGTCAATGAATTATGGATATATGTGTGGCCATTGTGGTGCTTTAGAACTTGTACTTCAAGAAATCCCCAACTTATTGTATTATGGATTGTGATGTTGGTTATGTATTCAAGAAAGTCATGCTTTGTCAGTTTCTTCCCATCGAGTCCTGGGGGTAATTGTACCCAAAATATATAGTTGTGTGCCTAGAGTTAGTGTCATGTTTTCATAATATCCTCATTCAAGCCATGATCCATTGAACTCAGTCAATCATATGACTCAGGAAAGCCCAGTAATACAGTAATCTCAGTACTATTCCACCAGTCAATGAAAAGTCAGTTAATTCAGTCCAGTTTAATTTAGTAATTCATGTTCAGTATTTATTCATATGGAAGTAGGAATTAGAAGTGAGTGAACCCAAGGATGGGAACACACACTGTCAGATGAGGGTGAGATTCTTTGAAGTCATCCTTGTATTATAGAAATATGTAGCCAACATAGGTTGAGACATCAACACTATCAGATAAGGGGTGATGATGTGGATAAACACTATCAGATGAGGTTCCAATCATTGTCTTTTCGGGACACTGTCAGATGAGGGTCACACACAGCTTTTCCTTACCAGTGGTGTGGTATTGACACCCTTCCAATTGAGGATACGGATTGGACCACAACACAGATATAATAGCTCATTAGGGGCATGTCGATTGGGTGACTACTTCCCACAGTTTCAGAGACAAATCAGGACTGTCAAATCTAGTTATTCAGTCTAAGTAATTCATGTTATCAGTATTCAGACTTATTAGTCAATAGTATCATGAACTCAATTATAGTTATTATGCATTATTTCATGCATTCTCACGTTCATTTTATCTAGTCAGTTTGTATAGTTCATGTATGTGAACCCTTTGCATTTAGCGTACCTCATATGTATACCAGTATATTTAATTACACTAAATAATTTACGCTATGGTGTTTTATACCATAGGTTCAGAAGCACAAGCTCCAGAGCATCAGTAGGTTCCAGATATTAGTAGTTAGTCAACAGTTAGTCCTCATCCTTCGAGGATGATATGATTAGTTATTTCATTATTTCTGTACTTAGTTTATTTAAGTAGTTGGAGTTAGTTGGGGATATGTCTCATCAACTCCTTATTCAGACAGTTAAAGGCTTTTTAGACTATCATATTTCAGATAGTTTACTTCAGTTGTTTTGGGTATTTCATATCCTACCTAGATATTATGTGTTATTCAGATTTGAACGTTATGGCCTTTTAGCCTTTATTTCTGCATTTGTATACATATACTATGCAGTGTACAAGTACAAATATTAGTCATGGGTTAGGTTGTGGTCCTTCGGGTTCATGAGCACCATATAGCATTTTGGGTACCATATTTGGGGAGTTTCTATTGCATTCTCCATCCCTATCAGTTTGATAAGAACATAAAGTGAAGGCCCCAGACTTATTTTTCAATAGAAACAACCATGTAAAATGAGAAAAATCATTCACAAATATTATATAATAGTGAAAGCCTAAATTAGATAATATAGGTGATTGTCATATATTATTAGAATGAATAATTTCCAAAGGTAAAGAAATGCATTGATCAACTAAATTGAAAGAGAAGCAATGAGATTTTCTATAATGACAATTGACATAAATACTCCTAAAAGAATTGAGAAATCTAATTAATTAGTTTTCCTAAGACTATTTTTGACACGAGAACCAGAATGGTCTAATCAATGGTTCCATGTATCTCTTGGCTGACACAACAACAAATTCCTAAGCGAAGGAACACACAGAAGACATAGGGTAAACATCACTTTTAATGGAAGCTTGAAGAAGAGATTTGCCAACGACTTTGTTCTTTAAAGAATCAAAAGAAGAGTCAAAAGTTATGAAACAATTATTGTTTGTACATAACTTCTTAAAAGAAATAAATTATGATTAAGATAATGTACATGAAAGGTGGAGCTTAAATGTAAAGGACAAGATGTTGCAGATATCCGACAGTATCCTATTTTATCAATATCAAGCAATACTCCATTTCAAACTAAAACACAATCTTCGCCATTATAAGAGGATGTATCTAAGCAATTACCTTCAGATGGGGTCATATGAGCAAAGGCAACCAAGTCAAGGTACCAATAAGCAGCATTTTTTTCACCAAATGACATAGTCGCAAACAACTCAGGAATATTATTAGTAACAAATACATGATTGAAAAAATTTGAACATTGCAATGATGGGTGGTCAATAGAACCAAAAATTTGGCAAATAAGAGTTGAGGTATGGGAACCTAAAATTCCAGAGTATATTAAACTTGAATTGGTAGCCTATCCGCCTTAAGAGACATGAGAAGCACAATTAATACCTGACAAAATTTTTCCAGTCCTACCATTGCGAGTAAAGTCAATTGTAGTAGATCCTTGGTATTGTTAAAACTTGCTAGTTGAACCACACCCTCGACCACCGTGGCCTCGGACTCTAGAAGAATGACTAATACTGTGACCCCTTTTATGAAGGAGCAGTATTAGAAAAATTAGAATTAATATTTTTAGTAGCAAAAGCTTGGGCAGTGATAGTGGATCAGGACCTTTAAAATGCTGCACATATTGCTTATGAAGTAACAACTTAGAACAATGGTCCTCAAGTATCAATTTTCTAGGAAAGAGAGTGAAATGCCAACTAAAATGTCATATTTCTTCCCAAGAACAAACAATAGATAAACAATAAGGCCTTGACGTTAAACCCCGATTCCCAGACCTTAGAAAATTTCTTAAAATTTTGATCACTACACCCAAAGTGACTCATGGGTATGAATCGTATGTTATGGTATGAGTGGTATGATCTAGTTGTATGCTTGCCAAAGTTCTTTGGTGGGATGGATTTTGGTCACTGGAATAGCTACGACTTGAATGGTACGAGTCATATAGTTGGATGCAGATCGTTTGATTTGGGTTTTCCTTAAATTAATCGGTTACTTGGTAACAGAAGTTGGTTCCAAGTATGAGTTGATGTCCATGAGTCATAAGTCAGGGTAGGAGTCGTACCCAGGTGGTAAGTGTTAAAACCTTCTGTGGATTCTACTATTCCATAGATATGGATGAAGGGTACGAATCGTGTACTGCCAATACGAATTGGGTTGGATGAGTCATAAACTGGACAATGTTGGGTCCAAGGGTTGAAGCTTTGGACATGAGTGATGGGTACCACTCGTATCTAAGGGTATGACTCATGAGGGTCAGTCATACCCAAGTGATAGAATTTTTGTGAAACTTAAGTCGGGGTAATCTAGACATTTTCACACCTACCCTAATAAGGTCTTACGATTTTTTACACACTGGAAGGTTATTTACTGTAATGCCTCAAAAAACGGTTCTCGAAGCATCACACAGTGCTTGAGGCTACGAGTAGACCCAAGCTAACCCTTTAAGCCATTTTCATTCAGTTCAACAAAAATCAACGGGGTTTTCATAAATAACCCTCAAATATCAACAGAGTAATCATCGTCCAAAAATAAAAGAATTTCAAAAAAATAACAAAATACGACTTATTAGTCAACTCCCAGCATCTATATTAGTCTGACAAGCCTCTAAGAAAATCAATAAAACCAGCGAGCCATTGAGACATACCGCAACTGACTAATACTCAATTTTCAAATGTAAACAATTCCATGAAACTAACATCAGACATCACGTCCTCGAAACATGAGGACTCACCACAACAGAAATGTAGAACAGCATGCCCGAAGAATCACTGTCGAACCTGGAACTAAGCACCTGAACCTACATTCCAAGAAAATGTAGCCCACATCCAAAGATGTGGGTCAGTACCATGGAAAGAAACCAAGTATATGGGGGTGTATGCAGTTGTATGAACATTATCATCATAAATATTTATAAGAAATATGCAGGATGTATGAAAGACTCACATAGCCTGAAGAAAATCATCATAATAATGAGAGGATGAAATAAGTACAATAACACATGTGATTCATCATATAATTTGTCAATCACTTTCAGTTCATCAAGAATATCAATTCTCAT
>JAPEIP010000008.1:195054591-195111747 GCA_026120095.1 Capsicum chinense | reverse complement strand
ATAATGAGAGGATGAAATAAGTACAATAACACATGTGATTCATCATATAATTTGTCAATCACTTTCAGTTCATCAAGAATATCAATTCTCATAATGTACATATCATTTAAATCTTTCAAAATAATAACTTTCACAATTCAACTTTCAAATCACTTCACCATTCACCATAGACATAAGGAAACACACACACACACTGGGAGATCCTATAATCGACATAAACCATGTGAGCTACATGGAATCCAACGTACAACCCACGTTGGGGGGAGCTTTCCTATCCTTGCCATCAGAGTAGGACTATCGATATCAAATCCACACAAACTAGTGATCACTATATAAATCATCCTCAGGCTCACTCCTACAGGGGCATGTAGTTCTAGGGAAGTAAGGTCGCTTTATACCTCCCACTCGGAGCTAAAGGTTTCTCCCGGACTTAGCTCAGATTATTTCAAAGACAATCCACAACAAAATAATTTCAGTAATATATAAATATACATCAGGAGCCATCATGCTTCCTATCTATCAAAATCAACCACGTTGTGGATTTCTTTCACACTTAAGGTCAAGAAAACTCCATTACGACCAAAATGTCAAATCATTCAAAATATCTCAAATATTTAACATCAACGTGCTTATAACAAACACTTTCTAAAAAAAAACACAATTTCCAATGGGGATTCATGACCCAAATATCAAAGTCATGATAAATATCATTCAAGATTCATGCTTTATATCTCCACACATGTAAATACATCTTTCAAAATCATAAACATCAAGATTTCATAATAATAATCATAAGATATGGTTTCATGCTTAAAATTCGTAAAAATCAAATAAAAATCATGCCTTTGTAAAGAAAATTACTTTTAGGTACAAGAACGAAAGAGAGTTCTTCTTGAAAAACCTCACATACCTTGAATGATGAACTTTAGATCGATACTCATTTTTGAGATGTTAATAGTGTCTTTGAATGATGGTTCTTGGAGTTCTTGAACTAGGAACTTGGAATCTCGAATAAATTTGCAAAATTAATGGTGAACTTTGGAGGTTCTTGAAGTTTGATGTAGGAGCTTAGGGTTTTGTTTTTGAGAGAATGTGATGAAATATAACATATAATGCTTCTAATACGCTTTAATATAGGATTTGGATGGATTTTGGGTGAGTGTAAATGACCAAAATGCCCCTAAAAATCAAATAATTCTCGGATCTGTCCTTTGGTAGACTGTTTTGATAGTTTGAAGTAGATAAACCATAACGTTTTACTCTGATATCCAAATTGGATGAAACTAATTTCATTAGAAAGAGAACTCTCATATATTTCCGTTGATATATAGTATCTCACCTAGATCATTGTGTACAAGGAGTTATGATCATTTGAAGTTTACCCAAAAATTCTCTTTTGATAGGCTGAAGTAGATCAACCATAACTTTTTGCTCCAATAGACAAATTCGATGAAACCAATTTCACTGGAAAGGGGACTCGTAGAGCTTTAAATTGATATATATTAGATCACTTAGATAATTATGTACAATAAGTTATGATCACTTAAAGTTGGTGCAAAAATACGCCAGGCCTCAGTACTTTTTTCTGCAAGTTTTACTGTTCACTACTATTCACGGTTCGATCGAAATGTTCAGAACTCATCGCTCGGGTGTTTGTTTTGGATGATCCACATATCGTTCAAAATCTTATTTGATACTCTACGCAATGGTGGATCATAATCTAAGATATTCCGCACGGAAAATTTATAATTCATTCTAGAAGATAGAATCGAACACTTTTACGCCCAAAATTTCAACGAAAAATTTCCTGAGGTACTACATTTACCCTTATATTCTATTCATTAATACTTGGAAACTCATCCTAAATACTCTATAATTCTCTTAAGAACTTTTGGGTATGAAAGATAGGTTTCAACTAAAGGACTAAATTGGGGATATTGTTGGTGGTTTCTCTCCATCTACTCTGACAATTAAGGTATGTTATCGCGCCACATTGTTAGTTACAACTTAAGGAATGATTTTTATGTATGGTTTTCATGATTTCATTGTTGTATGATTTTATCTTTTCAACTATGATTTGGGGTTTTTATTATAAATTATTGGTTATGGTTTCCCTTGGTTTTAATTATATACTTACATACTTAATTGGTGTTTTTCTGTAATTGGATTGCATGGGAATGTTTAAATACTAATTGGTATTGGTTTTTGTTATACTATGTCCCCAATGTGTTTCATAAAATTCCTATAAGGATATTTTCATTGCATTTACTATTTTTAATAGAACTCATGCTTGTTTTAAATATAGTAAAGGAATTATGCATGGTTTAAGTAGTTTGTAAAGGTAAAAAGGCTAAATGGTTATTCTTGTGGGGAACATGGAAATCCCCTATGTGGTTTAATATAGTTAATGGACGGGCTCATGGAATCTCTTAAACCATTATATGGTTGGCTATGGATAAAACTTGCAAGTATAGTCGGTATGATGATGTCACTACTAATTTCTTTGGGTAATCAATGGTTAATAGATTGATTGGTTGCTTGGTAATGGTTTTAATTAGGCAGTAATAGTGGGATGTGTAGCGAAGTCTTGGAAGTTGGAGGTCCCAGGGGGACCAAAAATGGAAAGTCATATTGTCATATATGAGGTTTGATCAAAGAGAAACTATGCGTGATGTCACACTTTATATTGGGGGATGTAGTAGTCATCCTAAGTTTTCTTCCCTGGTCATGCAGCTTTATGCACTAGAGCCCTTTCAGCAGGTGCAGCTGAACCCATATATCCCATTGGTGGTTTATAATGACAGAGCTACATAGGTAGTTTAAGAAATATTATTTAAGTTTTTTCTATCTAAGGCTAAAGAACGAAGGAATATTGCGGCAAATCATTGGTATATGTCATAGCTAGTTGAGAATTTTAGGTATGTCTTTCTAAGAATAGTGCAAGAAGATTTTTATTGATAGAAGTTTATAGAGTATGAGAAGTATTCCTTTATGGGTTTTTGCTTTGAATTTCATATGTGGTGATAATGATACGCTTGATTGTCATGTTGAGTTGTATGTGGCTGGATGCAATATGTTCTAGTGAATTCATAGTAAGAGTTCAACGTTAGTCATTAAAGTGGTAAGACATATTATGATTAGGCTATTAGATCTAAAAAAAGACATAGAAGATTGAGTCATGTGGCTTAGACTAGTATTATGGTGTGAAGTGTTGTACCTTGTGATATCAAGTTAGGCATGATCATAGTGAGAGAATTTAGTTTAGTTTAGACTTTAGTCGATGGATTTATCAATGCCCTTGTGAGAATTATAAGTTGAATCAAATGAGTTTTCTATTTAAAGGGAATAGTATAGTTGGGGGAATATTTGAGAAGTGTTGCTAAGCTTGAAAGTAATAAGTTGCATTGCCTAAGGCCTACTAAGTCTATCCTAGCTTATGAATATTGTATTTTTATGTTCTATACTATAAAGTTGTATCAATGTTGTGATCATTTAGCCAAATTTCTTGTTCAGATCATTCCCAAAATTCTTTGCTCCCTAATATTATTAGTATTTCTTAGAAGAATTATGAAGAAATACACTATTTAAGTATGAGTAGTCAGTATGGTCCAGTCCATAGAGCCTGCGACCTAGTTTAGAAATGAAGCAGTTAACCTCCTATACATTTCCAACTTTTTATTTAGTCTTATCACCAAAATTTTTGCGAGTAAGGCCATTCCATGAGGTAAAATGTTTACATTCATGAAAATTATGAATTTAGTTCAGTCCATGCATCATGTTAGAGATTCATCTATTTAGTTAATACTTAGTTCATAAATGTTCATTGCATGATCTCATTTTTCCAAGTACTCCATCTCAGATATTGTAGTACCTTTGTACAACCTTGGTCTCATTAACTTATGATTTGGGCTTAAATAATGTACTTGGTGATGCCATGAATCCTTTTTTTCCTTTGATTCTTATACGTGTCTTGTTGAGGGATGATTCTTAAATGAGAAATTGTATACTTTATTCCATCCTTCATAAGTCATTGAATTTTAATGTATCGGTTGGAACTTTGCAGTTCAATATTAATGATTGTATCATGGAAATTTAATGTGTGTTCTAAACTCCTAGCATGAAGCCGTTCCTTATAGTCAGTAAAGTCAAGTCAGCTCAAAAATCAACTTCATGATAGAATGTTAAGAGTTTCATCTTAGATATACCCCTCATTAGTAGACATGTCATGTAAAAATTATTTCATACTTTTTAATGTTTCAATAAGTTCCTACCCATTATTCTAGGATCAATTATTCCAAGGGGGAGATATTGTAACACCCTGTATTTTTGCACTAGAATTTCAATAGTCGTTCCAATGTCTATAAAATCTAATCCCATGATTTAAATTTGAATACATGTGTAATTATTATTATCCTAATGAGAATAGTACTTACGGGGTAAAAAATGTTCATAGGAAGCACTTAGAAAAAAGTTGAGATGAGAACACTTTTATCGATGGAGTTTTTATATTCGATCCTACAAGGATCAACATTAAATAAGGGTTTCTCCTAGATATATTTATTCAAGTTTCCTACTATATATCAGATGAAATGACTTTGATTCTTCTTTCCAATGCACTTGGTTTCACCTTAATCTGATATCAAAGTTGAAAGTTATACACATTTTACCTCAGCATGTCTGTATGTCAACAAAGTGATAACTTATCAGCCAAGTCGTTAGACCAAACTAGAAATTCATCAATTTCATCTTGAAAGTGACGACCTGAGTTGATAAGTCATCAACTGGTTGATAAGTTATCAACTCAAGTAATCAACCAAAAGTTTCTGCAATTCCTAATTTTTTTTGTAGGGGTATCTTGGTCTTTTCTTCACCTCAAACTCTACTCCTCCCATGACTTAAAGCATCATAGGGCATTATTTTCCCTCATATTCAATTACTTAACATGTTAATTCTCCACTCTAAAGAATAGTTCTCCACAAGAACAAGAAACTCATACTTTTCTCCCCCAAAAATCCAAGAATTCAATTCTCCTCTACGAGAAAAACCCAAGAATCTAAATTCCCTAGTTGGAAAAGTTCAAGAAAGCATTCAAAATTATATCCAAGGCTATAAAGGTCAAGTTTTCTCAATAAATCAAGTCTATTAAGGTACGTAGGGTTATGAACAAGGACACTCCTTTCATCCTTATGCCTAAAACTTGATCTTTATTTAATATTTCATATTTTGCAAATTAGGGTTCATGCCAAATTATCATTATTTGAAGATTATGATGTTACAGGTAGTTTAAATGCTGAATTCCATGTCTATTTTCACATCTTTATGTGTGTGACATGATTTTTCAAATTTCCAATTGAGTATTAAGAATGATATTGTGATTCTTGATTTCATTAGCTTGATATTGTTGAAGTATTTCAAGAAGTACATTGAGTATGACTTTTTTCTTTGAATTTTCATGACTTTAAAGCATGGGTTTTAAGACGTAAGTCTAAGTATTGATATTTTAAGAATAATATGATTCTAAGCCTCTTTTATAAGTTGTTTGCAATGATTTAAGAAAGAAATTGATCTTTTTATCCTACGCTAAAATAAGGAATCCACATTGTTAATACAATTTAATATTTAAAGAAAGAGAAGCATAATTGGTTTCATTATAAAACTTTGTTCTATTTTAAAGTTGATTTTCTAAAGTTTAAGCGAAAGCATGGTAGTGGTATTTAGCATCGATTTGGGTATGATTCCAAGGTCTCATGCCCCTAAACTACGTGCCACTGTAGGATTAAGATTAAGTGCCCATAGTGGGCTAAGTCAGTGATCACTTAATATAAGGTTATACTTCCTCTCCCTATCGTGAGGTTTTCCCCATAGGGGAACAAGACATTAGACTCCATGACAGCACACATGGTTTATTTTTGTTAGAAGAACCTCCCAGAGTCCCTAAATCCTAAAACAGAATAATAGAATAGCTTTTAGAAACTAAGTGTAGAGACTCACAATTTCATATAGATATTATTTTACATAAGACATTAGCTTTGAGATTTCAGCTTTTAGTTTACAGAGGATAAAGGTGAGTTACACTTAACTTGCATTATTTGATAATAGAATAAAAGTACAACTTTTATCTTTTACTGTAGTATGCTTATATTTCACAACTTTTACAGTATTAAAGCCAATGTGAGTCATTAGCATGAATTTCTTCCAAGTTATAGGAATGTTGAGTTACTATTTTTACTTATTCATTCACCCCCACATGCTCAGTACATTCCAACAGTACTGATCCACATATACGTCCATGTGTTATATTGTTTAATAATATAGATACTAGTTGTAGCATACACATCATAATTGGATAGTTTCAGCTTCAAGTCAGCAGGTGATGGTCCCTTTTGATTCAATGGTTTGAGTTAGTCACAGTTAAAGTAGAATTTTTCTTTCATTATTCAATCGTATTGATTCGGGATAGTTGGGGGTCATGTTTTGACTACCTATAGTCAATACTAGTAGAGACTTCATAGACAATCTCTAGAGTTAATGTATTTGATTCTAGTTTTGGTTGTATAAATAGAGTTGTAATTATTTTAATATAGTTTTGTACTGATCATATTCAGAAAAGATTTATATTACATTTGTTTCATTCTGATTTATGTATTTTATTTTGTTGCTCATGATTTATTCCAGTTCAACGGTTAGCCTGGGATCACTTGTGGTCCTATGCACTGTGTGACAACTAGGGGGTCATCTCGGCTTGTTACAAGCTATCTAATGGTGTGGTCCTTTTCTAATTAGTCATCAAAAGTTACAAAATGACATAAGGAATTGAAAGGTGTTCATTAGTGCATCAAAGTGGGTTGATTTAATTGTATGCCTCTTTATTGATGAATTATGATTTTTAGCCTAAGGTAAGATATGTAATTTATCCCTTCTTAAAACTTTAATACAAATGTTTCGCTTAAGGAGAAAGATATCTATCGGAATATTGGGATAGTATTTCCATCCTAGAGGTAGTATAAATAGGATTTTATTACCTGTGAATAGTAAGATGATACTAAGGTTAGTGATATGAACTCCTTAGATTAGAAGTCTAAGTGAGGGTAACTTTACAGTAAAAAGGGTTTAGTGGTATTTGTATTAACTTGAAGTGAGTGTTGGGGTTGTTATGTTCTTGTGGAATTTGTTAAGGTGTACCAAAATTAGAAAACCCATGGTAGTCGGTAAAAAAGAGTTGTTACTTAAAATATTTGCATCTTTAGTTGAAATAAGAGAGGATCTCATGAAGAATTGATATTGTCATACTAAAATCTACGATAGGTTGCAAATGGAAGAACTGGTCGGTTAATGATATATATATTTATCATTTACTTGGGAAGATCTTAGAAAAGGAAACTTAGTGATGTTTATAGAATTTTGAAGGTAGTTGGGGTGTATGCATAGGCAAGTAGATGTGATTTATGGGAGGTGAATATTCAATAAATCATAATGGGTTAGGTTATAAGATTAAGATTTACTATCCATATAATGTAGTTTTACTAAAAAAAGGGTCTCCTGAATCTTATCTAGTAGTTATAAGCTAATTATTAGGTGAGAAGATATGAAGCAACTTTTAATGTGTAGCAGTAATGTTGTGGAAAAGATGTGCTTGTAGTATTTAGTTAACTACACTAATAAATTTAGATTGATTAATTTATCATATATTATGATGGACTAGTAGAGTATGAGGAATGTTTCATTGGAAAATCATGAATGGTAATCGATATTATGTTTTAACTTTAGATGTTGACTTTGGTGAAAAAAATGGTACTTTGAGAACAGTGATATAAGATTTATGAAAAATTAATTTGTAGGATTGATATGATGCGTGAAATAGCCTAGGTTGATAATACTAGTGTTGTAACAAGGAATTATGGCTGAATTAGATGGATAAGAACCTTAAGTAATAAGAGTAAAACATATTCGATATTGAGCTATAAGTGTCTTGTGAACCTAGTTCGTCTTGTTGAATTTCATAGTATGGAGAAGTCTAGGGTGTTGATATATGGTTTTCCATAGAGCTGAATTGAGGAAAATATAGATAGACGATATGAGACCTTGGTGTAGTTTTTAAATTTATTTGTTAAGTTTTGAGGTTCTGCAACTAGAGGTTAGTATACTAAGGAGTGGAGAATGAATTTTTATTTTCTAAGAAGTATGGATGTGTATGCCCATGAAAATGTTAGTTATAAGACGATGACTTTGGAGGCTTTAGGAAGTTAAAAATAGGACACCCAAAGGAATATCATAGCAAGAAAGTGGTACATTTCCAAAAATAGTTTATTAGGGGGAGTTTGGTGTTCATGTTTATAGTGATTTCGTCATTGTTTTGAGTGTGTTGTTTGTAGATTTAATGAGAGAATATGCCTACAAGTCTAGGATAGTGACCATTGAGCATAGGGGGAGATTATAACCTAAAGCAGATCTTGAATTTTCTCATGGTGTTGAGTTTTATGGAAGTGTCATGAAAATTTTATTCCTATTATATAAAAATTTCTCCTACTTTGGTTTAAGAGGATATCTACCAATGTCTTTGTACTCAAATTGTACTTATGCCTAAGGTTTGAGTTCTCTATGCAATTGATGTTCATTCTTTGACCCCCTACTTATGATCTAGGTGTTTGATGTCTGAAGACCTTTCATATCTATTGGATCATTTGTTACTTCACATGACCCAACTTGAGTAGTGCAAAAAATACAAGGTATAATTAAATAGTATCACCCACCTTTTCTGTTGTATGTACTCTAGTTCCGGAATTACCCTCCTTATGTTTGGATTGTAGTGGTTATGGAATTATTGTAATATTTTAGATAAGAGAGTAGATGTTCTTATTGTGAAAATTATGGTATGACTACTCGAACCAAGGTTATAGATGATGTGGGAAGACTGAGATGAATTTTTGGTTTTGTGAAATAGTTGAGAGGTGGATATATGGTGAAAATCTTTGAGATAGTTATTGAAGTTGGTGGATTTTTATAGGGAGATCCGTAAATTAGGTGTAGTAAAGATAGGCTTGAATATTATGATTGACAGAGAAATAAACTATTATGTTATGTGGCTAGCACTTCTTGATTAAGACCTAAATTTGTTTGAATACACTAATATGATGGAGTAGTATTCTTAGATAAATGTGAATTATAGAGCCTTGCATCTTAATTTAGCACATTTTAACTCCGGATTAAACTTTAACATGGAAGTAATGTATCGTTTCACTTAGCTGCTCATAATTATGTCTTTTGCGGGGATGTGTAAGATTGAATAATGAAGTGTGGTATTTGTAGTTGTATTCATAGTTAAGAAGTATTTCTATATTTAAGGGCAGTTAGATGTGTCATTGGAGGTACAGAATGTTTCTATTCTTATGTCCTGCCAAATCTCCTTTCTTGTCTTGTATCTATGTTAATCAAGCCAAAGATTCCTGAAAAAACTCCTTTCATATATTGTTATGATCATGTTTCATAAAACTCATGCCCAATATCATATTTATATCGAGTCTCATTATCTCATGAGTCATTCTTACATGATTGACTTGGTGATTCCATGAATATCTTTTTTTATCCCTATATATGTCTTGTTGAGGTAAGATTCCTAATGTGAAGTTACATCCTTTATTTCATACTTCTAATGTTTCAAGAAGTTCCTACCCATAATTCAAGGACAAATAATTACATGGGGGAGATAATGTAACCTTCAAAAACTTTAGAACCTTTACGCACCCAACATTATGTAAATGAATGTAACTTCCCCAACGTTATTGGAAGTTATTTATACATGTATTAAGTCCTATAGTAACTCCAAACTCTCGACTAATTCGAAACCTCCCAAACTGATTTATTTCTCATAAAGTGACTTGCTATAGTAAACTTCAAATGAGCATCACTCTTGGATTTTATTGTGTTTTTTAGATCAAGACACACCAAATGATAGATAATTATATTATCTTTACAACAAATTCAGTTTGTCCATTATCCGAAATCGGAGTAAAAAGTTATGGGCATTTTACTAAACCCAGTCAAGTTGTCTACCTACCTATGACACTCTACCAACTGGCCATAGGTACAACTTATAGTTCATAGCTTTGAGGGGTTGTATGTGGGCCTAGACAGCTGAAAAAAGGTCTTATACTTATGACCCTACCTACGGGACATAAATTGGGGGTCATAAGTATGTTCTGAGAACTGAAGAAAAGGCCTTGATACCTACGACCCTACTTACAAGTCGTAAGTGAGGTTGTCGAGACTTGTTTTTGAGAATTTTTTTTGTAGTATTAGGGGTATTTTGGTTATTTATTGTAACACCTTGCATTTTCAAGCTAGAAATTAAATCGGTGTCCCTACGTGTGTAAGCACTAATTCTATGGTTTATATTTAGAATCATCTGTCATAATCTTTTGTCTAGTATATGAAGTGATCATGAGTTGAAAAATGTTCATAGAAATGGCCTAGAGCAAAGTTAAACTAAGAACCTCTCATTCATCAAAAATTGGATATTTGATTCTAAAAGGGTTTACTTTGAACATTTATAACTTTTGACACACATAGAATTTTACTGCTTAAGACCCATTAAATTGTAGATAATTAAATTAGCTTTCCATAACTATTTCGCACAAATCTGATAAACGAGCGAAAAGTTATGACATTTTTCGTGTGAGGCAGTAAGCCGACACAATCTTGATGCATCGCGTCGACTGCGACCTGAAATTAAACCTGACGCAAATTTAAAGCTGTTTTATGCATTATTTCAGTTCCTAATGGATCTAGGGGCATTTTGGTCACTTTCCCTCACCTAAAATCCGTTTATAACATATGATTTCTGCCCAAGAAGCATAAATTACCCCTTTTATTCAAGGTTTCTCCTGAAAACTCCAAGAACAAAATTCAAGTTTCCTTTCCTTTCATAGATCAAGAATTCACCCTCCTAAGTTAAGATCTTCAAGGATAGAGTCAAGATCTAGGTTCCATCTTTCAAACTAAATGATTAAGGTACATGGGGTTTTCCTAAAACTGCATAGGCATGGTGAAATTGTTTTAATGATGAACAAAGGTTTGGAAATCATGAACTTACAAAAAGCATTTTGGATTTACAAATTTTAATCATGTTTTTGAAGCCCTTCATAATATTGTTTTGGTCTTTAGGCCTTCCCGTGAAAGTGATTTGACTAGTATATATGTATGATTGTATTGAAGCCATGAAACATAAATTGAGAGCATGGATTATCGAATTTTTTCCCTCTCCCATTATTTTACTACTTTATTTACATGTTATAAAATCCTAAATTATATGATCTAGAGAACGGGTCAAGAGCCTCATTGTCTTACATGAATTTTATGATGATTAAGAATTGGAGAGAGGAACATTATTATGATACACATGCTGAAAATGATAAATGAAGGGATTTCAGGAATGTTTTGAGAAATTGGCCACCACTTATCTAAATTTTTGAATGAATGGAAAGTCTATGCATGATTATGACTAATGATTTGAAATATGAATTTTCTTATACTATATGCTTGTTCAAGTGGCCTGAACATTATTTAGAATGAAATAATCATACATGGCACCTTATGGCATAAATACCCGACTTGCAAGTCTTGGTATGACGACACCAATATAGATAATGCTATGGTAATTCAGAACAAAACAAAATGAAGATGTTTATTCAAATTTTCAGATTTTGAACTTAGAACTAAGCATGTTCAGAAAAGGTTAAAAATGGGCATAAAGAGATGATAGGTAGTGACCCAAAGAAGGAACGAGTTTAGAAAACTCATTTCCCAAAATCGTGTTTTGCCGAAATGGGTTATTATGCCCCCCAGAGGGAGTATATGCTGGCCTAGAGCCGTGTGGTGTATCACACTCAAACACTACAACTCCTGTAGCAAGCTTGGGTTTGGGGCTTGGCCGCCAAGGTAAGGGCGGACTCCATATGGCCCGTGGGGTTGTAGACTTGTAGGGTGTACCACCTAACTCATAAATAATACAAAAAATAGAATTGCATTGACAAGAATATTTTAGGATTATCAAAGATTTTCCCATGTATTTTTAATCTATATCATTCATGATGTTTCATGATTCGCTCTCATCTATTTTATATATAAAAATACATTATTTTGGATTACTCTGCGTACCAGTATAATTGTATTGACCGCCTATATTTTAGGGTCTGACGCTCAGTCTACAGGTCTTGCTAAGCAGTAGAGTTATTCAGATAAAAGTGTCCAGTTGGTGAGCCTTCTTTGTTTCGAAAGGCCTATTTCATTCCATATACTTGTTAATTACATTTTTTAGGTCCACTGGGGGCCTTGTCCTAGATTGAGACAGTTTGTTAATTTCTCCTGTAGTAGAGATTTCGTAGACTGAAAACAATTGATATTTAGATGTTGAGGGGTTTCCTTTGTATTGATATTCGTAACTCAGTACATGATCATGATTCAGTAATAACTTTTATTTCTGCATGTTTTCTTTGTTATATGAATATTTAGCAAGATTACTAATTTAGAAGTGCACCCGGGCCATCATGGTTCGGGATGCCCGTCAAGGCTAGGGCCTCGGCTCAGGTCATGACATTTTTCTTATGAGTTTCGAACCTTATATACTGAAAATCCTTTTTTAACATTGAATTATGTTCATTCTAAAAAAAACATCAACAACCCTTCCTTCTCCCCCAAAACATTTTAAGAGGCAAGAACATACACTTACGGTTCTAGATTCAAGGTGTAGTTCAAACCATATTCATCAAATAAGGAAGTTCTACACTTCATATTTTCATTATTATATTGAAGCATCAATTTCCTTGATATTTATATATTTTTGAATGATTAATTCAAACTAGATTCTAAGATTTTTGGTGGTCATACTCTTGCATTATTTTTTCTTGTTTTTAATGATTTATTCATGATTTAAATGTTGGATTTTCGATTGAATTGGTGTCTTCTATTAATAATAGAATTGGGAATTTAGTTTATCTAAATGTTTATGGATTTTTTATGAAGTTATTGACATGAACCTCAACCCTCATTATTAATTTGGCTTTAAACAATGATTCTACGAAGGTTTAACATACCTTTTAAGATATTGCTTTTCATTAAATGGTAATGGAATAAAGAGGTATTTGGAATTCCCCTGGGGGATATGATTTTGAATTTAAATAGAATATAGAGTTATATTAGTTAAATGGTTATGATTTGGCATAATTGGAATAGCTTGCAAATCTATTAGGATGAAGATACCTAATCGGAAATACCTTAATGAAAGACTCCATGGTTATTAGTTAATGGTATGTGATACTGTTTTAATTTTGGCATGAAGGGAATTATTTACCTCTCAGAGAAAGTTTAGTCCTGGAGAGACAGACATAGGAAACCATGTTGGCCGATGTTGGGGGTTCTTGTCCTAAAATATTGATGACTACTATAGTTATTTTATTGGGAGGTTATTGTCTTTATAACTTTAACCTATTTCTAGTCCATGCGGCTAATATGAACTGGGTTCTTCTAGCAGTGGTGCCGAACCTATATAGCCCGTGGGTGCCTTCAGGTCAGAACGAGCTACACAGTTCAGAACAAATTCTTTAAATACTCTTGCTTCATTTCCTTGCCCCTATCCTATCATCTTATGAATTTATGACTGTGGTGCGTGTGCTTTAGGACTGATTTTGATAAATACATATTCCATCCATTTGTTTCATTACTATTTTTGGTACATGTATATTTTATCTCTTTCCTTGGGTTACATGCCAGTTCTCGCCGTACTGACCATCCTCGAATGCTAAATCGTTACATGATGTTGGTTTGGGGGATTATGTCGGACCCTATGAAACTTTAGGTGGTTTGATATCCTGGTCGGTCATCTGTGAAGTTGTGAGCCCTCTATCTTTTAGAAGGCCTGATCTCTCTTTTAGTTTTCATTTATTATTCTAGTACTTTTTAGATTTCCTTTGTCCTAGTTAGGAGCATGTCCCGACAAAGTTGGTACACCTAGGAGTCGAGACTTTTTGGGACAGTGTCAGGATATTATCATTAATTTTGTTTTTGAGTTTCAACTTCCTTTAATTATCACATTTCCTTTATCATTTTGATTGGATTCCACTGGTTATTATTATAATAATAATAATTATTATTATTATTGTTATTTTTATTATTGTTATTAGTAGTAGTATTACTAGTTCTAATATTACTATTATTAGTAGTATTATTAGTATTATTGTTATTATTGTGCTCTTAAGGTCAGCTTATGTACCGACCTGAGACTACACCCTAGTTGTTACACGGCGCTTATGATCCTGAGTGACCCCAACCTATCCCATGAGCTGGTATCTGCTGTTAGTAGTGCATAATATAATAATGAATGCGGAAGAATAATTGAAATGCCATAAGGTTTTCATTATGAAATAACTACTTAATTATAAATCTGATAAAAATACAGAAATCTGAATAGTCTGAATAGCTAACTGCATTGTCTGAAAAGCCTCTAAACTAGATAGTATGAGTAGATAGGACAAGGCCCAACTAACTCTACTAACTACTGATATAAATTCATGAAGTAATATAATCTATCATCGGAGGATGAGGACTCACCCCTACTACTGTACTGCTGATGATCTGAGGGACTAAGCGCGATTCGAGAATTCAGCGTCAACACCTATGATATGATACATCATTGCGCAAAAGAAAAGGTATACCATTAGTACTTTGAATATATTGGTATTCTAAATGAGATAGCCTGATATGCATGATTTCATGAACAAAACTAATACTTAACAGGATATGCATGTACAGCATGGAGTACTTAGTAGAGTGAATGGAATCTGTAGATACTGATAATTCATGGAAATCTGTAAATACTGAGGAGGTATGACCAAGCATATAACATAACAGAGTAAAATCTGTAAACTGAAATAATGAACTAACTAAAATCTGTATACTTTGGTCAAATAACACTAAGACTAAATAACTGAGCTGGGACTATAATGGAGACTATATCTAAGACTGTGGGAGGTATTATCTAACCGACATTCCCCAATTTGAGCTAATCGGGGTCCAACCTATAACCCTAATTAGAAGGATATCAATACCATACCACAGCTACTAACAATGGTTGGGTAGATCTATGGAACTGATATATTGTCCAAAGGACTAAGGGTGTCAAGCCTGAACTAATGGGTGACCCATGTAAGATAGTAAAGCCTAATCTGATGGGTGACTACTCATATCCTGCGCTGGATATGTAGTTCTGTAGTATATGGACTACTACAAACTATTCTGCCTATCTGATAGGGAAGCCATCATCCCTACACTCGCTCGGTGCTAAATCATACTCCCAACTGAAAGACATTGAGATACTAGACTGTTCTGACTTGAATAACTGTTATCTGACTGTTCTGATAATGCTCATAATATAATCTAAATACTATTCTATAATGTACTAAGGTTGGACTAATTGAACAACTATGGTTTTCGTGTTTTCAATACCCCCAGGACTCAAAACAACAATAGTAAAATGGCACTAAAGCTTAGGGGACAAAAGGTGAAGGCTTTTACTAAACCAATAACTCTTGTAGACATTTTATCGAACACTTGTTGTTCATGGTTTAAGATAATAATAGTAATGTCCTAAAGAAATAGAAATAGCATAAATTCGACATAATAGGGTTAAATTGTGGTCTTGTTCATCAAATAACTACATTAAAACGTGGAGGATTAAGTATTAACAATAATTTCATGGTAACATGGTATAGAATCATAGTTCATGGTGATTCATGGGTGAAATCACAATTTAAAATATAATAACATGAAAAGATCACAATTTTATAATTTAAAAAGGGTTGCTGGACTTCATGGATGAAATATATCCATGGATGAACATCAAACATACCTGGGATGAGGATTTTGAAAAGATTGATTGAGATTTCTTGATATTTGACCTTTATTCTTGAGAGCTAGGGTATCTTGTTCTTGAAAGAAGAGATTTTCACATAGAGAGAAAGTGAATAATTATGAGTATTTATGTCAATTAGGGGTTAAATTTGTGTTTAGGACGAGTTTAGGGTTTAGAAAAAAACCCAAATACCCTTAAGCGAATTTAAAAACACAAGCTAGAAACTAAAGTCCCAATTTTTGGCCTTGGTGAAATGTGAAACTATTGCATCAAGCACTTGAAAAAGAGACAATTAAGACTTGGACAAATGCCGTGATACGCCACCATCGTGGTAAGCCTGTGGATGCCAATTTGGCCATCTTCGCGACGTGCCATGATCGCAGAGGCCCACTAGAAATTGACAAATGGGAAATTAGCCTGCTCTATGATGTGCCATTATCACAGAGTCACATTGGAAATCGACAATTGTAATTTGGCCTACCTATGTGAGACTCTATGGTTTAAAATAATGGTGTCTTGCTACTGAAACATAAAATCATCATAACTTCTTACCCAATTATCAGATTTGGGCGAACTTTATGTCGTTGAAAAGCTAATTGAATTTCCTACACAATGGAAAGCTCTAAACTAAAAAATATTGAGTGTTTTAAGAATTTCATATATGAATAGTCATGTGTTGGGAGTTGGATTATTCTAGGAAAATATGGGTTGTTACAGGTTATGGAGTACATCTCCAACATTATTGGCTTTGGATGCCCATCACGGCCAGGCCCTAGTTTGGGTCGTGACAATGTCCATAGTGCACCTCTATGGAGTGCCGCTTCCAGAATTGAAATTCAAATGTTTGATGCTGAAGTGTCATGTAACAGAGAATACTTTGCATAGAATAGCTAGCCTTTATCATGCCTCGCCACTTATGGAGACGCTCAACATACATTTCGAATTTGGGGTCGTAATTTCTCTTGATTTATGCTCTTCTTTCTCTAGTCTTTTCTTTTTGAATTTTAGTCCCCTGTTCCCAATACTTTTTTCATAAAGAGAAAGTAAATAAAATTAAACATTAATTATCAACAAAAATAACTTGGTTTATGTACTATTTGAGCATCTCAGATACAGATTAGATATTGCAATCATTTGCTAAGAACTGTTCAAGATTTGTAGATTTTTTAAAAATTATTCCATATCTCGACACACTGTGAAATTGTGTCCTGATTATAATCTCTGTTCCAAGTTGATGATTTACATTTGCACCTTGAAAACTACAGTACCTAAAAGATGTCCAACTTCACATTAATTAGATGAGTCACAAACATAAACAATGTTACAGTCAACAAAAAGAAAAAATACAAAGCACGATGATACAAATCAAAATTTATATCATCCCTTAAGCATGAGAGTATCAAGAATAAATAGTTGATATAACTCTTCTATCCTATTAGGATTTAAAATGGAAGCTCTGACCACCTAGGATGCAACGAAGAACAAATAAACAGAAACTGGTAAATTACTGAACTGCTATATTTAAGTATGTTGGTTCCAACTTCAAGACATTAAATCTTGGTTAAGAGTCGAAGGTTCGGTTTGGCCATGAAAACATAATTTTCTGGAGTTGGAAATAGAGTTGGAGTTGTGTTTGAACATGAATATAAATTAAAGTAGTTTTTGAATTTTGTGAGAGAAGTAGGAGTGAAAAAAGTGAGAATAAGTTTTTCATATTTTCACTTTTCCAAAGTACAATTCCAAATTATATTTTGAATTTTCATGGCCAACCTCTATGGTTTTAACTTTTTTCATGGCCAACCTCTATGGTTTTCACTAAAGTGAAATAATATTTTGTAAAAAATTGAAAAAATACCCATGTCCAAACGACTACTAACTAACCTACTACAAAAGATCATGTACCCAAATTCAAACTAACTCAATATTTATAGGCTAGTATTACAAAAACATGTTGATGACTCAAAAACTAAAACCAAATACGATATTTGCTATTTCTCCTCCATAATATGATATTTGTGATGAGATTTCTGCTTCCATTGATTCCTTTGAACGATGTGGCACCCCCAACTTTTACTTCCCAACTCAATTGATTAACTGGAGTCATAAATTCCAACATGAATTCCTCAATACAGCTATTACCTAAATCGAACAGATCTGACATATTGTCTGTTATAAAGGAAAAGGAAGCTAAATGAGTAGCTGGACAGAAAATAGAGCAAAAGGGAAGAAAATACTGCAGTGAATTCTTTTAGTTTCTAATGTGCCTGTGAAAAAAAAGAGACATGCCTATAAATAGGCTCACAATAAACATAAAATTATAAACTTTAGGTTCACTAACCCACAGATTTAGTGACTAGCTAATAATCTGCAACACTATCTAAACTTGCTAGAATAAAGGAAACTAAATAATAAATAACTAACTTCCTGAATACTTGATCAAGTATTTTTTGAATCATTTCTCAACACGTTGACGTTTTAAGAACTCGTGCTTTGCTTGCAGAAGTGACTAAGTGAAGATGTTTGTTGCTTTCCCATTTGTATCACAAGACTTCAAAGTAATTTCTCTTGTAGAAACAAGATTTTGAATATAGTGATATTGAACATCTATGTGATTTATTCTGCTGTGGAAAGCTGGATTTTTCTTCATTGCAATAGAAGATCTATTGTTGCAAAAAATCTCAGTCGCACCAGCTCATTTCTGATTAAAATTTCCGACAAGTATCCTTAACCAAACTGCTTGACAGGATGCTGAAGTTGCTGCAATATACTCAGCCTCTGAAGTTGATAAGGCCACCACTTTCTGCTTCTTTGAACTACATGAAATTGCTCCGGATCCGAGATTAAATAAGAAACCAGTTGTGCTCTTTCTGTCACCAATATTGCCTGCATAGTCATCATCAGTAAAACTAGTTAATGTGAAATTTGTTACCTTAGAATTCTAAATTCCACGTTATAATGTCCCTACGATATATCTCAATATTCACATAGCAGCTCCAAGGTGAAGTTTTCTTGGATTGTCCATAAATCTAGATACGACACCGACAGAGAAAGCAATATCTTGTCTTATATGAGACAAGTTGTTCAAACCACCAACCAGACTTCTAAAATAAGTTGAATATGCTATTTCAGAACCATTATCATGACAAAACTTCTCATTGATATTCATCGTAGTAGCAGCAACATTATAATTTACCATATTTAACATTTTCAAAAGATCTTTTGAATACTTTCTTTGTGAAAGAAATATGAAAATCAACTTCCCGTTTCACCTCAAGACCAAGAAAGTAAAGCAACATTCCTAAATTAGACATCTCACAATTCTTCATCATGTAGTCTTTAAATTAAGTGACAATACACACACTTGAACTCATATATATCATATCGTCAACATAAAGACATAAAACCGGAAAATCCTTTTAAACTAATCTTTTTATACAAAGAGTAGGCTCATTGTTACTCCTTTGAAAGCCACTCTCCTAGAAATAAAAATTAATTTTGAGGTGCCATGCTCGCGACGCTTGCTTTATTCCATAAAGTGCCTTTTTTAACATGTAAACCTTATATTCTTTAGCATTAACTACAAAAACTTTAGGTTGTGAGACATAAACTTCCTCGACCAAATAACAAATTAAAAAAATGGATTAAACAACAAATTTGAATACTGGCCAATTTAATTTCACAGCCAAGGCTAAAAAATTTGTCACAATTTCAAAGAAGGAAATAGGAGGAAAAACTTCGTCGAAGTTGATACCTTGCTGTTGAGAATAACCCTTTGTGATGAGCCTTGCCTTGTGTTTTTGAATGCTGCCCTCTCCGTGATATTTTGTTCTAAATGCCCATTTGAGCATAATAGCCTTCTTTCCTTTGGGCAAATTTACCATGTCCCAAATCTAATTCTTCTGAATAGCTAACAACTCTTCTTCCATAACTTTGCACCATTTATCCTCTCCTTCAGCATCTTTAAAGAAAATAGGATTAGAAAAAAGTAAAGAAAAAGTACAAGATGTACCGTCAGCATATCCGGGATTTGGTTTTCTATCCCTTGTTCATATTTTTTATGGTGTTGGCTCAGTTGAAGCTTCTTCCAATATTGGAGAAGATTTTGGTGCAACTGATGAGGTAGTCTATGAACCTGCCAAACAAGGATCTGCTACATACTCTTGATCAACAATATTGTTCGAAGGCAACAATTGAATATTTGAACTTTATTTTCTGAATTAAAGTTCCATCTTGCATATTAATTAAACAAAACATTTCTATTGATCGTAAGTTTGGCACTCACTGGATTATATACCTTATAAGCCATGGATTGTGTAGTATATCCAATAAAGATTCATTTTTCAGTTTTTTCATCAAGCTTACGCCGATCTTATGAATTTACAAATGCTTAAGCTATACAATCAAAGACGCGTAAGTGGCTTACCTTGGGTTTTTTACCTCTCCAAGCTTCATATGGTGTTTTATTATAAACTTCCTTGGTGGGGGAAATGTTCAGCAAATAGATAGTAATGGCAACAGTTTCAACCCAAAAATATTTCGGTACACTTCTATCTTCCCTCATGCTTCTGGCCATCTCAACAGCTGTGTGGTTCTTTTGTTTTGTTAAACCATTATGTTCTAGTGTGTAATGTGTTGTGAGCTCCCGATGTATTCCATTTTCTTCACAAACAAAACTGAATTCTTTTGATATAAATTCACCACCTCTATCTGTCCGAAGAGTTGTCAGTCTAAATCCATTTTGCCCCTCAATAAAAGATTTTAATTTTTAAAAATTGCAAAATATTTTAGATTTCAATTTCAAGAAATGTATCCAAATCATACAACTATAGTCATCAGTAAAAAACATAACGTATTGACTTTCCCCTAGGGACTCAACACTCATAGGACCGCACAAATCTGCGTGAACTAACTCAAGACAAATAGAAGCTCTCCAAAACTTGTCTACAGGAAAAACCTTTTTACTTTTTTTTCCGTAAACACAACTTTCACAAAAATCAAGATTATCTACTTTTTGCAATCAAAAATCAATTTCCTTTTGACTCTAGCTTCAACCCATTAATATTTAAATCCTCATAACGCAGATGCCTTAGTCTATTTTCATTATTACCACTATCTATCATCGCACATTTCTCGACCATTGAATCTTCTATAGGAAATATTTTATTGTTAGTCATTGGAACTTTAGCAATGATTTTCCCAGATTTCTTATTTTTAATAGTGCAAACACCAGCATAAAAATAAATTGACTATCTGCTAATCATTAATTGTCCAATGCTAAGTAAATTATGAGATAGAATAGGAACAAGCATCACATCATCTAAGATCTTAGCATTACCTATTCTAATCATAATGCTAACAGTACCTCTGCCTTCAACCTAAATCTTCTTGTTGTGTCCTAGCCTTATGTCCAACTTTTTTAACTCATCGAGCTTTTTGAACAAACATGTTGTTCCATACATATGGTTGGAACATTCATTGTCCAAAAACCAAACATCGTTAGGAGTCTCTTTTTCATAATAAAGGGCCATGAACAACTTACTTTCATCATTATTTACCTTCGCAAAGCTTGCTTGGCTATTTTCATCCCTTTCCTTTTGCCAGCAAAAAGCTTCTTTATGACCTAGTTTTCTGTAGTAGTTGCATAGAAATGTTCTGTTATGCTTCTTTTCATCTGATCCTCCTCTATCTCCACTTCTTCCTTAGCCTGTTCTACGACCTCTTCCTCAAAATCCACTTCTACCTTGTCCAGGATTTGCAAAGTTTTCTAATTTATCTTTTTTATGAGTGGACTACCCCTTCACCTGAAATGCCTTCTCTTCATTTTCTTCACGTATCCTTAGTAGCCTATCATCACAAGCTTGCAAAGACTTCATTAGTTCATCAAAGTATAATCAGACAAGTTATGAAATTCCACAATCACAACAACAATATGTTCATACTTTGGAGTAAGACTCCTTAAAACTTTTCTACAACAGTTTCTTCAGATATATCTTCACCATAAGATTTCATTTGATTAACAAGAGAAAAAACTCTAGACAAATAACTTTGAACAGATTTATTACTTTTAATTGAAAGAGTTTCAAAGTCACTATGGTAAGTTTGAAATTTTACCGTAATCACCTTAGCGGAACCTTGAAATCTGTTCTTCAAAATCTTCCATGCCTCCGCAGACATAGTTTCTGTTGCAATTCTTGCAAAAATTATGTCATGGACTGCTTGTTGAATCTGGAACAACGCTTTGGTGTCATCCTTTTTTATCCCTTTTAATTTGTCTGCCTCTTCATCAGTGCCTGCTTGATCCACAAAGTGTGCTTCCACCAAATCCCAAACTCCTTGTGATTTGAAAAGAGTATTTATTTTGATACTCCAAACCTCATACTTTTGACTCGTAAAAATTGGCATGAGTGGTTACAAAACCTCACAATTCACTGCCATTTTATTTTTCTCTCACACTTTCTCTTTTATTCCACTCAAATACACAGTTGATATAAGCCTCACGATTCACTCAATTATAATAGGAAACTAGCACTGATACCAAATATTTTGTAAAGGAAACTGAACTAAATGAATAGCTGGATAGAAATCAAAGCAAAAGATAAGAAAATACTATTGTGAATTCTTTTATTTCTGATGACCCTATGAAAGTAAAGAGACATGCCTATAAATAGGCTCACAATAAACTGAAAATTCTAAATTTTAGGTCCACTAACCCACAGATTTACTGACTAGCTAATAATCTGCAACACTCTGTAAACTTTCTAGAATAAAGGAAACTAAAAAACAACTAACTAACATCCTGAAGTCTTGGTCAAGAATCTTTTTGAATCATTTCTTAACACTATCCTCTCATATAAAAATTCTGAATTGTGATAAGTATGCAATACAAAAATAATTAAGTTTTCATGTAAAAACACTTAAATGAGCACAAAATATATGCGCAAGAAGATGAAGGACCTTCAACTATAGCCTTCAATCCTCAGCCGATACTGAATTGTTATTAAGTATCTTAGCACAACAACAAATTCTGAAAATTAACTAAACGTAGAAAGAAGTTACATTTAAAAAAATTGAGACTTCAATAAATTGTCCATATTTATCTCCCTATTTAGATGAGCCAAAGTTATGACAAGGCATAGAAGGCAGCAGTCAATGCCGTTAAAACATCTAAAAGAGTGTGGGTGCAATGTTAATCTAAAAAAAGCAACATCAATTTAAAATCAGTTTCAATTACAGTGCAAACAACATATTTAAATATGGCAGTTACTGAACTCTAATTTCCATAGTCACTTGATATGTTGGTTGCACTGTAATGCCTATAAAATATTTTCTATATAACTGTTGATGATGATGTTGCAGAGTCCGTTGCATTACACTTGTTAGACGCTGATGATCAATGGATCAGAACCACAAACATTACATGTAGTTGAGCTAGTTGTAGGTGTAATACGTACCGAGTATAAATTCGGCCTTGCAATGGTCCAAGCTTATACAAGGCAAAGAATTATTCGACGAAAATAGTGTTCCCTTGGTAGAATAAACAAGAAGAGACTCTGGTTGAGAGGTGAGCCTAATTTTGGGGTGTTTATGTCAGAACCATTCTTCTGATTCAAAAACATGAAGGTATAAACTTTAAGGTCTTGTTTCGGGTGAATGGGGTTTTTCAAAAAGGCGTAGTGAATCAGCATTAGATGAATAATTATTTTTTTGCTTTAACGGTATCGGGAGTGGTTTAATATAGCTGAGCTAAAGAACACATTTTATTACCAAAGGCTTATCTATAATGTTACGTAGAAGTTAGAACGCATCCAAAGATGGCTATGAAAAAATTCTAAACATCTTTAGAGAACTGAAGAGTTTGATGATATTGTAGAGGTAAGGAGGTTGGTTATTATCCCCAAAAAAGTATACTTTCTTCCATAAACAGTGAAGCTATCCAATAAAGTCCTTGACACTTGACATTAGAAAACTTTGGACCATACTTAACGCAACAATTCTCCATAGAAGGGCTTGACATTTGATCAATCTGAGGTCATCAAAGAGTAGTACTCAGATTGACTACTTGATATTATCAACAAGGCAACATAGCTTGTTTCTAAAATTATGCATTTGAGGATTGCTAAGAAAATTCTTGTTACGGTGCCTAAAAGATATCCAGTATCCATAATCATATTAACAAACACGTAAAATTTTCCAAAGATTAACTCCAATAATTAATGATCAACACAAGTCGAATTAGACTAAGCTCAGTTTCTATCAAATCAATATTGAATTTTATAGGTTTAGCTACATAGGCTCCACCAAATAAACATATTAAATAATAAAAGAAGAGCCTATCATTGTACAACCTACAAATAATAAGCAAGGTCATCAATGTTCCGAATCTATAAAATCTTCAAATTTAAATGTAACTTTGGGTGATTATCAATGGAATTGTTTCATCTCATCCATCATCTCTGTAAACCAATGAAATTCCCCAACATTTTAATTGAAAATTTCCTCGAGTAACAATGTCGATGCCAAAATAAGAGGGTAAGGGGTGCTATTTAAATGATGCATAAGAGCAATTGGGCCAGATGAGATTTCAGTGAAATTTTGGAAAAGCTGAGGTGGGGTAGGTTTGAAGACGTAGATAGGGTTGCATAATGTAGTGTTCAAGACATCGAATATCTCCAAAGATTATTAAAGATGGAGTAGGTTTGTGATGTTTATAATGGCATCTACATTAGTACAGGACATTTTCATTAAAAATGTTGGGGAATTTCATTGCGGTATACAAATGATGGATAAGATAAAATAGTTCTGTCGAGAATCACCCAACGTATGATTCAAATTTGAAGAATTCTTTTAGATCTAGAACTATCATGACTTTTCTTATTGTTTTTAGATGGTGCAAGGACAGGCTCATCTTTTATTGTTTAAGCTTATTTATTGGTGAAGCATATGTAGCTTATCCTACAAATTTCAATGTTGATTTTATCGAAATATTTCTTGATCGATTTCAACTTCTATCGATCAGTAATCATTGGAGTTAATCTTGGGAAAATTTCATGTGTTTTTGTAATGTTATTATGGATATTGAGTATCTTTTAGGCACCGTAATTAGAAATTTCAGCAATCCTCAAATCTTTAATTTTAGCATCAATTTGTGTTGCCTTGTTAACAATGCAAAGTAGTCGATCTGCCTAATCTTTGAAGGCCTTAGATTGATCAATTGTCAAGCCATGGTCCGAAATTTTCTAATATAAAGAGTCAAGGACTCTATTAGACAACTCTACAGTCGGCGGTCACAATATGCTTTTTTGGGGGTAATAACCAACCTCTTCACATCGACAACATCATCAGTCTCCCTAGTTCTCTCATTAAGGTTAGGATTATTCAACAACAATCCTAGATGTGTTATAACTTCTGAATAACATCATTGACAGGACTTTTGTAATATATCATGTGTTCAGTGCAACTAAATTAACTTCTTGATTACTTTTAAACAAATAAAATAATTCATTAGTCATATGATAAATATTAACCATGCTATTGTGAAAAACCACATTTACTAGAACCAAAACCTTAAAGCTTATACTTTTATGGTTTTGGAATAGGAAAAAAGGTACTTACATGAAAACACAAAATTAGGGTCAACTCTCACCTTAAGAATCTTCCTAGTAGGATCTTATCCCTTAAGGATGCGACTGGCTACCAAATCATTGATAGGAAAACATTGCTAGTCACAACCAAAGTTCTTTGAGCTCTTCAGCTCTTATCACACTTTAACCCTCTTTCCTCAAACCATAGGTTTCAGTAACATTCTAATAGAGGATATGGGATCCTCTATAGAGGCACCTCTAAGAGATAGTGAGATTCCCATTGCTTTGAAATCCTTTAGCACACTCAAAGCCCCAGTACTAATGGCATCCACACTCAACTAATCTAGAGGTATTGTTACTCCATAGGAGTTACCACTAAAGCCTTCTGCCCCATGATTTTTTATAGGCTTCCATGCTAGATAACACCAACTCCAGCCTCACCTACATCATTTCTAACTGCATCAATTCCACGAATACACAGAACTTTTGAACCATTTACCTTTGTTACTTATTTTATTAGTTGGTTATCAGGATCATTATGCAATGGTCAAATTATTTCCTTGACATGACAATTTTCCCCTATCAATCCAGCTTCTTATTAAATAGGAGAGATGTAGACAATGTCAGCATTTTCCTAGAATACATCTCTCACTTTAAGAGAATAAGAGGAAAGAATCTGATTATGATTCACAAGATAGACCTTGAAAAAGCTTCTGATAGACTTAAGTGGTCTTCAAGTAGAGAATCTCTTTACTTTTTTAATCTCCCAAATAAGCTCATCAAGATCATCATCTCATATGTCTCAAGAATCAATATCTCTATCCTGCTTAATGACAGGAAAACTCCTACCTTCAAACCCTCTAGGTTAATAAGATACGAAGACCCTATTTCTCATTAACTCTTTATCATTATGTCACGATCCAAACCGAGCCCCGGGCCTCGATGGGCATCTTAAACCTAAGGGTCTGAGTGCCCCTTCTAACTGGCAATTATACACATAATTCATTTCTTTATAATGATGTACGGATATATAATAAGACGGAAATATGGTCAATCTCTTAATCCAACTATACCATACAAAATTAAATTCAAAACATTCAAAAACATAGGACACTAGTCTAAGAAATCTCTAAAATTTTGAAAACAACATCTAACAGTGAACGGGACCAGGCCCTCGGTCGGACCATGAAATAAAAAAAAGTGAAGATAAAGCATAAAACTAAGGTCCTTTGGAATGAGGGAGGCTCACTAAGTTTCATGTCAGATAAATTGATCTACTGCTTAGCGAGACCCCTGGACTGTGCCTTAGATTCTGAAATATAGGGGGGTCAATATATATGTTCTGGTATGTGAAACAATCTAAAAATTATGCTTTCAAATAACATAGGTGAGAGCATTTCTTAAGACGATGAACTTAAAATAAGTGTAAAGACATGGGTACTTTAATGACTTTAATACAGGTCTTGGAAATCATGACTCACTCTTCATTTTACATCTAAGATAGATTGTGCACCCTACAAATGTACTTATCCACAGGCTATATAGACTCCTCCCTTAACGCAGCGGTCAAGCCCCCAATCCGAGTTTGATGGAGGGATTGGGGTCTGTTAATTGCACTATGCCATAGGTGATCGCCATCATAAAATCCTTAATGTAGGACATCATAAACTGTATTGGTAAAATATGGTTTGGGGCTAAGAGTTGTCTGAACTCCAGCCTTCTGCAGGTAACCAACTAGCTCTGTTTAAGCCCAATTTTAGTTGTTTAATAACATGTTTCATTCTTTTAAAACATTTAATACTTATTCCATTAAGGGCATATCATCTCCGGGTATTGTCATACCCCAACTTGGAAGTCATTCATATTAGGTTAATTTCACAGCACATCTAATTTAGAACATGCAAATGACCACCAATGATTCACAATATTATAAGAGAGTCATCACTTTGAAATTTCAATAAAACTTATGGAATTGCCTGTTTTGCAAGACTTAAAACATATGGTAGCCATGCTAATTGTTCAATCATATGCAACTCTTCTTTTTAATGCAAAGAGTTCAATTATAGCAAGAAAATGTCCCCTTATTATATTATAAATCATGACAATCATCATGATGTTGAGAAACATACTTTCAAAACGTAGTCCATGCATTCAAAATCAAGCACAATTCAAATAAACAATATATTACACAACAAGGGAAGAAGTTCATTAATCATGCTCTCAATTTGACCCTTCAAAAGATAATTGAAAACATATGTGTATATATATATATATACACATACAATTACAAATTAAGTTCTCTATAAAAGGGATCTAAACCAATATATACTTTCATCAAAATGAAACCATGATACATATAATTCAATTGTTAACAAAATCATTTTTTTTTAGAAACATGGATGTCTATATTTTAGTTTGATTACAAGAAAACCCATTCCCATAGAGTTTAAGGATAGTGCCACATACCTTAGGCTACCTAGTTCGAACATTGGGATCCAAATCTTAATTTTATTTCTTAGAAATCTTGAACTTAAAGTATGGATTCATGATCTTTGGGAGGGAGGTTAGGGTTTTGTTCTAGATAAATTTGAGTAAATTTCTGGAATGATATGCCAAAAATACATTTAAATTCACTGTTTACATGACTTAGGTTTGTAGGGATGACAAGACTCCCCCTCAAAATTAAAAGTTTCAGTAGAAATCTCTATTTTGAGGCTCACCGTTGAGCGCTATTGGTGCCACCGCTATAGGCACCACCAAGCGTTGTAAATGTAGTGACCTATTATTGTGGTGAATCCCAAATTTGAGGAATACCATTGAGCGCAATTGGTTACACCGCTATAAGCACCGCTAAGCAGTGTAATTATGGAAGCTTACGGCCTCAGGCAGAAAATGTTAAAAATTTTCACTTGGGTAAAAGATCTAGGCAAAATTGATATAGTTGAAAAGATGATAAAATTATCTACACTTTGTTGGGTCTTAAGATGAAAAATTTTATATTTATAAAAAGTTATACACCTTCAAACTTTACACTTGCAGAATCGAATACCAAACTTTAGACGATTCAAAGGCTTTTAGTTCAACTTTTCTCTAAGTGATTTCCTTGAACATTTTTCACCTCATAATCACTTAAAAAACTAGGATAAGGATTATGACACATGAATCTATATATGATTCATGGGATTAAAGTTCACACATAGGAACGACGGTTCGATTTCTAGCACAAAAAATGTGGGTGTTACATATTAGCATAGAAAGACTTTCTAGGAAAATTAAGTTAGAAGATAGCAAAAATAATTGTACCCCTATTAGATACTATTGGTGGGCCTCAACTCTTTCACTTCTTCTTTGTTGATGACCTCAATCTCTTCTCCAGAGTCAATGTTGATGACATACGTAAAATCCTCCAAGCCCTCTATAAATTTTTCTTGAGCTCTAGACAGAAGATAAGCTATGCCAAGTATAGAGCTATTTTCTTACCTCAATGGTAACATTTGCTCCTACGAGCTACATACCACCCCATCCATACCTTTCACAAATATCCTTAATCTTTTATCTTTCATAAAAATCCTACTAATGGATACTTTTAATCCATCATTGATGGAATGAAGAATAAGCTAGCTGGGTGGAAACTAATTATTTTAATATAGTTAGTATAGCCACTATAGCTAAGGTCTCCTTGAGAGGCATGGTTTCCCAAATTATGAAATACATCAAGCTCTCTTCCAAGATCACTAGATTCATAAACATGATCAAAGATACTTCATCTAGGTCTCTACCCAAGATTAAAAAAGTTTCTCTTCATTAGTTGGGACACTCTCACTAAAAGGATGAAGAAGGGGGCCATCGCATGCACAAGAGTGAAACTAAGAAGAAACACCTCCATACTATTCATGCTGGGAGTCTTTTAAAGGACCCTTTAACCTGTGGAGTAGTGTCCTCATTACTATGTAATATTGAACCTCTCATGGATATAGAACTCCCAAAGTAGTGTAAAAAATCTGTAAAACCATCGAAGGATGGTACACTAACTCTAAGGGTCTATGCTAGACTATCCGCAAGGGGACAAAAGTTAAGTTTCTCCATGATAAATGGATTCCCCACCTTGGAAGCATTAGCAGTCACACTTAGGGCCGCATAAGCCCTACAAAAGCCAACCTTCTGGTTACATATATCGAGAACAATCTTGGGACATCTTTCAACTATCTTTCACTTTGCCGAAAAACCTATTATCTCCCCTAAACTACATGCACATTTACAGACATTCCATAAGGGATGACCTCCCCTACTAGAGTCTAAACAATAATGGTGTGTTTGGTAATGGTAGTGTATGTGATCTTATCATTAAAGATTTGAATTACCATCGCACCACTACTAAGGCCATCTTTATATGGATTTGGAAAGATAAAATTTCTAATGAAATATTACATTTCCTTTTGCTTCTCTGTCACGGAAGGCTCTGCACCAGCCATCATTTAAGCAAACATTGAAGTTAATCTCTTACACCACTTCTATACTAGATATCCCGAGGACATTGATCATATTTTCTTCTCATGTTCTAGTGTAATATGCTTCTAGGCTAAAGAGTACCTTACATCCACCAACTGTCTTCCCAACGTTAATAACTGGCTTGACTAGTTGGAAAGGATTAGTGGAAAATGCTACGATGAGTTCATGCATTAGAAAACCTTTTTCCCTACTACTTATAGACAATCTGGATCACTAGAAACAATAATCTCTTTAACAATAAAAGAGCGAACGTCCCCTTAAGTATGCAATTACCTTGGTTACTAACTACAAACTCCTTATTAAGGAGCATAACTCCACCAATTTTCCACTTACCTCTACTACCCTCAAATGAGAATGTCCCAAAAGAGGCAAAACCAAGTTAAAGTAGACATGATGGATAAGAATAGCCTTGGTCCCGGTGGTGTGGGAGGGGACTTTAAAACTATTAAGGGCCAATGGACCTTTGGATTCTTTGAGAATATGCCTCTTAGAATTCCTAGCATGGTTGAGCGTAAAGCCTTGCATAAGGGCCTCCTATTCGTAAGCCACACGCATCTCACACCCCTTGAAATCAATACTAACTTCACTGATTTAGTCGATATGCTAACTAATGAATACCCATTTAATTATAATATTATCACCGATTGCAGGTCCTTACTCAGGGAATTGGGATATCCAATTGTATAATACATCTTCAAATAGAAAAAGAGGATAGCAGGTAACCTTTCCAAGTATGTAGCAACTGGAAATTTTATTCGCAACCCAACAGTGCTGAAAAGTCCCCCTGATTTTGTACTACAACGATTGGAAAGTGAAAATTCATGAATGAGCATTATAGGACACATTAATCAATCATATATTAACCTATCTTCTCGGGTTGTGGTCTTTACTGATAATTTTCCTACTAATGGCACACCCCCAACCCATAGCCCCCTACCAACTTTTGAATACTTAGTTGTTAATATTATCATCCTGTTGAGTAAAATGAAGTCTACTGTGCGAACCCTATTTTCTTTGAAATAATTCTTGCCCTTCTCAATGTTAAGACCATTATGAGGCAGCGTTTAAATAGGGTAGGTATTACACCTAACAATGGTTACAATACATTTAATGCTTGTGGTTCTAGTCCACTGACCGTCATCATGTAACAATTAAAATGTAACCGATTGTTCAACATCATCATCAGCAGTTCTATTGAAAACAACAATAGGCATTACAGTACAAACAATATATTAGGTATTTCTTTCTTTGGAAACACCTAATATTCCAGTGTTATTCCTTAATTTTAATTTATATTTTCACCTCCTTTTATACATTTTTGAAAGCAGAAATAGATATTAAAATACGTCACAATTATGTAATTTATTAGCAATCTCCACAGTTAGATTTCTCAAATTATTTTATATGCTTCTGCAACTCTACCACATCCTTAATTGACATCCTGTAGAATAACATTAAACTTTCGTTTTATTAACATTAAATAAATCGTAATTATGTATATACATTAGAGAGATCAATAAGATAACCAAGACGTATCTTCCTGAAGGATTCTAATCATTGGGGAGACAAATTTGTATTTAATTTTATTGACAGCGATCTTATAGTGGTATAAAACATTTAACGTATAAGAATAATTTTCATCTATAATTCATAATAAATATTCAATTCTGCATACAAAATAATACATAACCTTTATCAATTCTAATAAATCTAATGTTTATAAATGACAATTTTACTAATTACTACTACATGCATAATTTATATGAAATTTGAAACACCAACATCCATAAATATTTATGTTGTGAATTCAACTGAGAACAAAATCGCCAATTCATTATAGTGAAATGTTTTATTTTGTGATATCAGAATTATAAAGTAAACAATGAAACAATATTTAAATTTACAATCAATTCAACTTGTAAATTAAACAAAAATGCAATAATAGAATTAAACTTTCAAGTTCAAACAAAAACAAAATAATTGCTAGAAAAACTTATATTTCATGAATACAATCAATTATCATGAAAGTTTGGAGATGGATCTTTACTATAAAGAAATATCTTGTAACATCAAGAAAAGAGGTTCTTCAACCAGAGCTGCAACTAATAACCATGTCAAGCTTCTAGGAGAGGAAAAAAAGTATAGCGAAATTGCTAATCCATCTTAGACTTTCGGCTGCTATGTGTATCTTTGTTTTGTGCCCGCCTAAAAAATTGTTAGCAGCGACTTCCACTTTATTCTTTTGTACCCTTAAGTTTAAGTTCCCTAGTTTTTTATTTAGTCTCCTACTTGATCGTGATAATTGATACTTTTTAGATAAATGATCTTGCACCACTTGTCTACAAATTAAACAATCAAGATTACACATAAATAATTAATTGACAGAAAAACCCATATTTCATAAATCCAACCAATTGACACAAAAGTTTTAAAATGGACCTTGTTTGTAGAAGAGTACCTCTAAATATAAAGCAAAGAGGTCCTCAAATTGAATGTGCAGCTAATGGCCTTGTAAATTTTCTACGAGAGGAAAAAAATTGCAGCAAAATGGCTAATTCATCTGACAGTTGCAGCAGCAATGTATAAATTTTTCGTGCTCACCTGCAAAATGTGAGCAGCGACTGCCTCTACATTATTTCATCATATTAAGTCTAAAATCCCTAGTTTTCTTTTTATATATCTGACTAGGTATAGGGTATAAAGGATATTTATAACGCTCAAAGTTTGTACTCGGGACGCTACACGGGGCTCGTAATCCCGAAGGACCAGAAGCTAACCCATGACTGGTACCTGCTACAATAACTGAGTAATAAATACTGTAATTATTGGAAAATAGGCAAAAACATATGCCATAAGGTTCAAATCTTGAAATAAATCTAAATGCGGTATCAAAATACCAAGACTAAATATAGTTACTGAAACACTGAACAACTTTCTGAAAATACTCTAGTCTGAAAAGCCTCTAAAACTGTCTGAACTATGGAGATGATGGGACAAACCCCCAACTAACTCCGACTATTGGAATTGAAATACTATAAGTAATAAGCATGTCATTGAACTATGAGGACTCACCACTACTTTGACTGCTGAAAGTCAGATCTACTAAGGATGCTCCAGAAAAAGTGTAAATAAATCTAAATGCGGTATCAAAATACCAAAGATGAATATAAGTACTGAAAAACTGAACAACTGTCTGAAAATACTCTAGTCTGAAAATCTTTTAAAACTATCTGAACTGTGGAGTTTATGGGACAAACCCCCAACTAACTCCGACTTCTGATACTTGAACTAAAATACTACAAATAATAATAATTATGTCCCTGAACTATAAGGGCTTACCACTCCTGAAAGTCAGATCTGACAAGGATGCTCAGGAGCTCTTGCATCGGAACTTATGATATAAGACATCATATTATAAAAGAATGTATGTGTTAGTAGTTTGACTTTACTGGTATGCTCAGTGAGGTAGGCTACAATAGATGGGTTCATATGGATGAACAATAATAACTGAATAACATGAGTTTGCCTGAGTAAGAGTACATGCATGAACATATAGACTATAACTGAGATCATGCTAATATTGAGTAGTGAATTAGAATTTTGATAATCAATATCTAGGTTTATGAATACTATATTACTGATTATCTGAATGGCTATATCTGAAAGTTTTGAGTACTATGGAACTATATTGAGTGTTACACTGAGTTGAGTGACCATGTCTGATAGTTGTGAATCTGTAGAACTAATGTGAGTTCTTTACTGAGATTGAGACTGGAGCTGAGACTATAGGAGGTAATCATCTAATTGACATGCCTCTCTCTGATCTGATTGAGTTTTAATCTGTAACTTCATCTGGAAGGGTGTCAATATCATGCCACGAGTAAAGATAAGTTGTGAGTTAACCCTCTTTGACAGAAAGCTTTTTTATCAACCCTCACTGGTAGGATAACTCGGTTGAGAAGTATCAACCCTCAAAATATCTGGAAGGAAGATATCTCAACCTATGCTGGCTACGTAGTTCTGAAACACAAGGATTGCTTTTAAGTATCACGCCCTCTGCTGGCAGGTAAGTCTCCATCCTTGGCTTCACTCGGTGCTGAATCTTACTCCCAACTAAATAGAGAATGAACTGATTTTTAGTCTGTACTAGGCAGGACTGAGCTATTATAGACATTACTGTTATACTGAACTAAACTGAGTTCACAGAGTTTTGTTGACTGAAGAAATACTACTGAATTCTATTAGATGATAAACTTTACTAAGGTCCGAACCAGATACTGAATTAGACTGGACTAATATGCATTCTAATAAGTTTTCCTGAGTTTTGTTATTGGAGTACTACTGATCGTGTCGTGACTGATACTATTCTAAGAATGACCATGGCTCTAGGTAATAAGCTAAATTGTTGGGTACAAGTATTCTCAAGATTCGATAACATAAATTAAGATACATGGCAAAAGATGAAACATGTAAACCGTGAACTTGATCATCATTCATTCATTAGGACATTTTGACAAACACTTGCATGATATAACTTATACATAAGATAACTTGACTTGATTTCAATCTCATCATTGTTCACATGGACAATTTATCAAGCACTTGGTGAGGTCTATAGAATATAATATTTACATCATAGATTTACCAAGAGGTCTAAACTGAATGGATACATGACATAGTCTAAATTTAACTGATCATTAGGAACGTAGCATGAGTCATGGGAACTGAGCATACTGTGAGGTATCAGTACCTGAGTCATGAGCTAGATGACCTAAGTTGGAGTTTCTATATTCATGGAACATGATTTGTCATAATGAGTGAACTGGAACTCCTTATACTAGGAACTGTAAGTGTACCTAATTTTTAATAACATGCCCGAACATGAGCTAGGATCATAGAGCTGACATATAAGGCATGAGAACTGACATTACTGATATTACTACTAAAATCTTAATGCCGTACTTGGTTACTTGTTCTAACATCTCCCCCTTAGCTTAAATCCAAAAGTATAATGATATGAACCACTTAATTAACAACTCTAAACTAGACTGTCACCACTTTACTCTAAAGTATAGGGTACATATTGAGGAGTGCTCTGCCAATATTTTGGGTCTTAAACCAAAGTTGAAGGCTATATAGGGATTACCAAGAAAGTAAAGCCTCGGGATCTAGCAAGGCATAAACATAAAGATGAAATACTCATAACATACCTATAACTATATCTGGAGAACTTCCCTGATCATTGCGAGACTGGAGTGCATAAAATATGTTCTGGCGTTGACCACCAGTAGTAGTTGAAGTGGCGCCCTGTAGAGTTGGGCGATCGAATAGAACTGGAAGATGACTGTGATGATTTCACTAACTAGACTTAGGATATTCTCGGACTCTATGACCTAACTCGCCACATCATAAAAACATATCATTGCTGGTTTTACACACACCAAGGTGATTTCTACCATATATTTTGCAAATTGGTTCGATACGACCACTGCTCACACTACACTAGGTTTTGGATCCTAGCGCCCTATCCCAATGATCATTCCTGAACTTTAGTACTGGTGAAATAGATTAAGATAGAGTTGGAACTAAAGACTTTGCATAAAATTAGGAACGGTTACCTTTTTCTAACTTGGGATAATTGACATTGAAACTACATATTCTAGCTCTCTTGTTCTCTCTCTCCTTCTTCTTAATATACTTCTCCACAATCTATTAAGCATGCACCATAATACTAGATATGTCCATCTCCTTAATTAACATTGAAGTCCTGCACTTATTAATAATACTATGAGAAACCCCAAATACAAACTTTCTCATTCTGAACTTCTATCTGCTACTACATATGGAGTATACCTTTCTAACTGAGTAAACTTGAGGGAATACTCCTTGACACTCATATTGCTTTGCCTGAGATTTATGAACTCTAGCACCATGGCTTTTCTCAGCTCTAAGGGAAAGAATCTATCTGGAAATATAGTAGAGAACTTATCTCACTCGTTGGGCTCTACATCTGTAGATCGTCTACCTTCTACTGCTTAAACTATGTATGAGTTGCATCTTGTAGATGATAGACAGCTAACTCAGCACTTTAACTGAAATATACTCCCATAATATCTATGACATTTTGAACCTGATCGAGGAACTCCTATGGATCCTATCCTGACTTAAATTATGAGAATAAAGGAGGATAAATTCAGGTGAAGTCCCAAATCTGGGATGAAACAGTATTGGCCATTGGGTTGGCCTGAACATCAGCCGGCTGTTCATTCTGAGCTATTACAGAATTGGCTAAAGCAGTGAATGCAGCTCTAAATTTTTGATAGGTGACATGCTGGTCCAGGGGATCTACCTGAACAGGCTGATGTGCTAACTAATTTTTGATTCCCTTTTTATTAGTCTTTTTGGTAGGCATATTCTAGAATTGAATGAAAGAAACGAATTAGACTGAGAGTTTAACTTGACCGCATGCTCACTCGCACGACATGAATGCTGAATAAAGTAAAAATATTCCTAAAATATCTCATAGCCTTCTGTCCATAAGTTTTGCACGCTACACAACCATGCAAAAGACTCTACTTAATGCAGCTTTCAGACTCTCAAGGATTCTGTTGAACCTTATGCTTTGATACCAAGTTTGTAACGACCCGAGACTACCCCCTAGTAGCTACATGGTACTTACAATCCCGAAGTACCATAAGTTAACCCATGAAAGATAACTCCTATGAGTACTAAATGATAACACTAAAATAAATTTGGAATTAGACTAAAATGCCATATGGTTCAAAGTCTAAAATAATGATAAAATATAACATCTGAATTATAATATGTAAAACTGAATACTATTTTAAAAATCTAGTCTGAAAGCCTCTAATTTGAACAGCCTGAAAGTTTAGTTGATGGGAGAAGCCCCCAATAAACTATGACAACTGAAAAACTAAAACTACTGAAATACTCAAATAAAAGTATGGCAGCTATAGTTGAGGACTCACTACTAAATCTGCGACTGCTTACATCACAAAGAAAGAGTGAGCGCGGTCAGGCACCTGAGGGTCCAAACTTATGATATAAGACATCACGACAATAAGAAAGAGTATACAGTCTGTACGTGGAATGTACTAGAATTCTAGATGAGGTAAGGCTGAATGCAAGGGTTCATATGCATGAATAATAACTGACTGAATGATATAGAGTAATAGAATGTAAGAGTACGTGGATAACTGATACTACTGAAAACACTCAGAATATAATAATGTGGACATACATAGATATATATAGTATCTAAGCTTTTCTAGAAGCTGGGTACTAAGTTGTAATAACTGATTCACTTATATCTGAAGTTACTAATTACTAAATTTTAAACTGAGACTAAAACTGAAATTGTGGGAGGTAATCATCTAACCAAAATGCCCCTCTCTGAACTTATTAGGGTGAAACCTATAACCCTAGTTTGAAGGGTACTAATACCTTGCCACGGGTACTAACACTGGCTGTGAGTTAACCCTAACTAATAGGAAAATATTTTGTGAACCCTCACTAACAAGAAAACTCATGAGAGATGGGTCAACACTTATCTAGAAGGAAGTCATCTCAACCTACAATAGCAACATAGTTATATAACTCAATAATTTCTTCTAGGGATCAAACCGTACACTAATTAGAATTCCCACATCTATTGGATCGCTCGGTGCTGAATCCTACTCCCAACTGAAAGACATTAAACTGATTATACAAAACTAGACTTTACTAATATTGAGTTTACTGAGTTTTTTCATGAGTTCTATAATTGACTAAGAGTACTACTAGTTGTGACATGACTGATACATTCTATAAATGACACTGGCTCTAGGCAAACAACAAAATTGTGAGGTATTAAATACCCCAAGACTTGATAGCATGAAAAGTAGAGCTTAGCAAAATCTTGAATAACATCACAATGTTCACTTGTTCATAATTCATTCATAGAGACATTTCATCAAACACTTGTAATGCATTTACTTGTAAATTAATGGGGAATACATGTTGTCCTGGTTTAATGTCACTATTTCATTCATATATGCATTTTATCAAACACTTGTAGGGCACAAGCTTGTACATATACTAGCATGTCATGATTTGATCACTTTATTCATATGGAAATTCTATCAGTCACTTGGGGAGCACAATTTCATGCACATAGTGATGGATAACATATAAACATGGCAACTACAATGCCAAAACTTAAAATTTCATGGTTTAAGCATGCAATTCATATAATTCCCCAAAAATACTAATATAATTTCATGAATCCTATAATAATCATGGATTAAACCGAATGAACATTATAGACACATTAATCACTTTGTAAATTTAAGGGTTTATCAAGATAATCACATATTCATCACACATGGTATTCAATTTCATGAACTTGCACTAAAATCATGGATTCAAAATCTAACTAAAATCATGAACTTGAATTCAATTGAATTCAAACATGGGATTCATTAGTCTGAGATCTTGTTTGTTTATAAAGGGATTCTTGGACTCTATGAGTGAAAGAAACCCATAGATGAACACCTAACATACCTGAGAAAATTCTTTCTTGATTGTTCTTGGAGGAACTCTTATGCTTGTTCTTGATTTTCTTGAACTAAGGTTTTTGCCTCTTTGAGAGAGAATGTTTTATTCTTGAGAGAAAGTGAGGAAATAATGAGGCAATAGGTTATTAGGTGTTTAATTTCATGTTTAGACTGATTAGGGCAGTGGAAATATACCAAACTACCTTAAGTAATAAATTAAAATTCTTCACCGAAAAACCTAATTTTGGACCCTAGAGCGATGTGACTCGATCGCGCCGTGTCACTAGAAAATGACAATTAGGACCTGAAGGCCTAGCGCGACATGGTGGAATCGCGGTGCCCCTTTTCATTCTAAATTTTAGACTCAGCGTGATGCGGTATAATCGTATTGGAACAATCTAACAACACAATGTGAACTAAGCCTATGGCCCGATGCATCAATATCATGATGGAGCACTGGAAAGTGGTAATTTCCATTTGGCGTGGCTCTGCAATGCACGGAGGTTCCTGGTGGTACATTGTCTTATAAAAATGGCTCTAACTCTTCACCCATGTATTGACTTTTGGCGAATTTTATATCGTTGGAAAGCTAATTGAATTTCCTATGCCATTGCATGCTTTAAACTAAAAATACTGATTACTCATGTACAAAGACTTAAATTAAGATAGGTAAGTACAGGGTATTTGTAATACCCCAATTATTTTTTAAGCCTAAATCCATCTTTTGAGTATCTTAGAATGACTTCAAAAGTGAATGATATTTAAACCATGATGTATTTCTCTAATTTCAAATATTCGTCATGTGGAGAATTGAATAAGATTTCGATCAATACCAATTTCGTCAAAATACAAGGTCGGAGTAAGAAGTTATTGTTGAATTACAGAAAAATAAGAAGCAGTGTAAATCACACAGGTGTGATTGTGAGGTCTAATGGACCATCGCGCTAGTGATGTACCATCGTTTGGTGCCGTTGAAATAAAGTAGAAACCCAATTCACTTGAATGGTCCAACGGTTGGGTCCGACAGACCGTCTGACTATAAACGGACCATCACCCAGCACCATCGAACCGAGATTATGAGACCCTTATCTGGACTAATGCAATGGAGGGTTCTTACGGACCGTTGACCAGCACCGTCGCATATCTTGGTCTAAAAATTTAAGTCATTTTTAAAAGGGCATTTTGGTCCTCTCTGCCCATTTTGACCGTCAATATATTTCCAAAAAAAGAGAAGAAAAATTCATTTCTCTTCATTTATCTTCCAAGAAACTTCAATAAACTAGGGTTTCTCTCTCACCTAAAATTCAATCTTCTTCCAAGAAATTCAAGAATCTTCCATAGACATCACAAATTCGTTCAAGATTCAAGATACCGAAGTCAAAGGTTTCAAGAACCCTAGCTCAAAAGTCTGAGAAAGAGTTTCAATCAAGATTTTTCATCTTAAATTCCTAATCCAAGGTATTTGGGGTTTGAAAAAGAACACTCCTTTCGTTCTTGTGCCCAAAAATTGAATTTCTACTATTGAATTTCATGATTTTGCAAAGTGGGTTTACGCCCAAACTACTTAATTAATGATTTATGAGATTTGAGTTGTTCAAGGTTGTTATACATGACTATTTCATCAATTTATTTCTTAAATTGATAACTTATGCCATGAGTTGTATATTGCTACAATGAATTTATGATTTCTAAGTGATTTAAGATAAGTGTCGTGATTTAAGCTTTTCTATGAGATGGTTGATTATTGAATATATTTATATTTGATCTTGAGAGTCAAAAATGAGTTCTTTGATGTTTTCTTGAAGTTATGATATTTGATATGATTTAATGAGCAAGTACACTTGATGTTGAGAAAGGTTGTTTTGAGTCTGAGACGAGTTAGGAATCCACAGTTGTAAATGATTTATAGATGAGATATATTTATGATTTGGTCTTTCAGATAGAACCTTGAATTGATTGAGGTGGATTTGCTAATGCATTTTGAGCTAAGTCTGGGAGAAGTATTTAGCACCAACCGAGAAGTGTGGGTTTAGCACATCCTACTTCTCCAGAACTACATGCCACCGTAGGATTGAGATTAGTGGATAAATAGCTAAATTTCTTAACAAAGAGATGAAGTTATACTCCCTGGAAAGAGTATAACACTCCTACCTATATGGGGTTCCTTCTTTAGGAGGGAAAAACATTGGACTCTATGTAGCTCACATGGTTTATGTCGGTTATGTGAAACTCCCAAGTTCATAAGAGTTCAAATTTCTTGAGTTACTGAGTCACTCTAAGTTTTTAGTCAAAGCGCTTTATGTTAAGTACATTGATTCATGAGATTTATAATACGTGTGTTACTGTTGATGACTTATGAGAAATATATTTCTATTAATTCGAGAGAAGAGAGTCATTACCGTCCGCATGCATGATTTTCTTATACATTATGATATTATTTAAAATGTTCCATACACCCTCATATACACAGTACATTCACAAGTATTGATTCATATACCCTTATGTGTACTATTTTTCCTCGAAATATAGGTTCAGGTGCTCAGTCTCAGCAGCGATAGTGATTTTTGAGTACTTTCATCTACATTCCTACAGTTGGTTAGCCCTCAGGGTTTGAGGACCTATGTCCCTGACATTTGTTTTGTTAGTAGATGATTACTTCTTTTCAGTTCAGTACGAGTCAGTGGGGGATCTTTCCTAATGGCTCCACAGTCTTGAATAGTAGAGGCTTTGTCAGACTAAAGTATCAATATGTACGAGATTATTGTATTTTTATTTTATAGGCTAGTATTTTATCTTATTCAAGTATGTTCCTAATGTGATATTCTCCCTTATTTTTGCTATGACTATTATCGAAGTAAACCTTTAGAAGTAATAACAAGTTTAAAGGGTTAGCTTGAGACTATGTGTGGCCTTAAAAACTGTGTGATGCCTCAGGATTGGATCTAAGGGCTTTACAAGCTTGATATCAAAGACTAAGGTTTAAAGAGTCCTAGGGAGACTGACAAGCAGCGTTACGTAGAGTCTTGGTCATCGGTGTGAAGTGCGCCATATCTATGAGCAAGAGGCTACAAGATGTTTTAGGTAAAGCAATTTCTTTCTTTCAAAAGTCTATCGTTCCTATAACTGTTTCCCTCTGCTATTAATTTGTGCTCTCTTATGACAAAAAATACCTCCTTGTAGAACTCATAGAAATAATGAACAACCTGAAATGATATGGTGAGTCACCCTAAATTTCAGGCAGTTTTTTAGGCGCTAGCCTAGGTGGTCACCGGAAATGCTCAGGCCAATGTTTAGGCCACAGTTCCACCTCTGCAATAAAGTAATTCAGCATTAGCTCAAGTCCGCTAGTATTTTATGGGTCAAGGACAGGTGAGGACCCACAGATGTATCTTGATGATGTGGAAAAGATCACCAAAATTATGTATATAATAGAGGAAGAAAGAGTGGAGCTAGCTTCTTATCTCTTGAAATATGTTTCTTATGATTATGTGGAGATGTGAAGGAAGTGTAGAGAGGAAAATGCCGCTCCCATAACTTGGCAATTGTTCAAGGATACATTCTTGGATAGGTTCTTTCACCTTGAGATAAAGGAAACAAAAGTAGAAGAATTCATGAGCTTGAGACAGGGATCCATGATAGTTAAAGAGTATTATATTAAATTCAACCAGTTATCTATGTATGCTCCTGGTATGATGGCTAATTATAGGACCAATAAGTAAGTTTTTGACTGGTGTGTTGAGTTATGGTGTGAAAGAGTATAGATCTGCTATGCTTAGTAGGGACATGGATCTTTCTAGGCTAGTGATACAAGCTTAGCAGATTGAAGTGGACAAGGTGAAGCAGAGAGAGAGTAAGAGGAAATAAGAGAGTTAGATCAAAGTAGCATGGGTATGGTTAGACTAAATTTTTTGGAGGGATCTACCCCCAGGTCTAGAACCATTCATTCATGCCAGCTCCTTCATCAACTATTATTCCCGTACACATAGGTAGGCAACAACAAAGGAGTGGGCCTACTATGTCCAAGTACCAGGAAAGTGTGAGTAACAAACCTCATCCTTCCCCATGTCTGAAGTGTGGTAGGGACTATCCTGTTGAGTGCTTAGCCGATCAGAAGGGTTGTTTCAGTTGTGGAAAGTTGGGCCATAGACTCAGAGATTGCCTGTAACCTAGACAGGGGAGCCGTGATATTCGTCCTCAGATTTAGGCTACTAGTGCTCTGGCCCATTTAGCTTGTCCAACTCCATATCTGGCTGCCTCATTTAGTACTACAAGCGATCAATTATAAAATTGCTTTTATGCTATACCACCCCACTAGGAGTAGGAGGATTCACCAGATATTGTTACTGGTTCCTTCGTGTATTTCATTTCGATGTGTATGTGTTGATGGATCCCGGGTCAAGTTTTCATTATGTGACTCCGTTGGTGGCTGTGAATTTTGAGATTAGTGCTGAAAAGATTCCTGAGTCTTTCCTGGTTTCTACCCGAGTAGGTGAATCTGTTATTGCTAAGAAAGTATATGAAATGTTCCCCATCACTGTTCTTCACAAACTCGTGTTCGTAGACTTGATTGAGTTAGACATAGTTGATTTTGACATTTTTCTACCTTTTGATTGGCTTCACTCCTACTATGCGTCTATAGATTGCAATACCCATGTATTCAGGTGTCAGCTTCCCAATGAACCAGTTTTTGAGAGGTCTGAAAATTCTTCATCCCCCAAGAGTCATTTTATATCCTACCTTAAAGCCAGGAAATTGATATCTAATGGTTGCATCTATCATTTGGTTCCAGTTAAAGAAACTAAGTCTAAGACTTCGACTATTCATTCAATCAGCGTTGTCAAAGAGTTTTTTGATATTTTTCTGGAAGATTTCCCAGGGGTACCTCTTGATAGAGAGATAGAATTCGGTATTGATATTCTTCCTGGTATAAGTCTATTTCTATCTCTCCATATTGCATGGCCCCATAGAATTTAAGGAGTTGAAAGAGCAACTCACAGATCTTTTGGATAAGGGTTTCATAAGGTCAAGTATGTCTCCTTGGGGCGCACCTATTTTATTCGTGCAAAAGAAAGATGGTTCATTATGGATGTACATTGAATATCGTCATCTTAACAAGGTCTCAGTCAAGAAGAAGTACCTTACTTTCTAGAATTGATGAGCTATTTGAACAGCTGCAAGGTGCAAGTAATTTCTCAAAAATAGACCTGAGATCTGATTTCCACCAGCTTAAAGTCAGGGAGTGTGATATTCCAAAGAAAGCTTTTTGAATACGTTATGGTCATTTTGAGTTCCTAGTCATGTCCTTCGAGCTAACTAATACCCCAGCAGCTTTTATGGACCTTATGAATTGGGTGTTCAGACAGTACCTGGATATGTTTGTTATTGCTTTCATAGATGATATTCTTGTATACTCCCAAAATAAGAACAACCATGCAGATCATCTCCGAATTGTCTTGCAAACCCTTAGAGATCATAAGTTATTTGCCAAATTTAGCAAGTACGAATTTTGGCGAAGGTCAGTTGCTTTTCTGGGTTATATTATTTCTTCTGAAGGTGTTTGAGTTGATCCTAAAAAGATAGAAGCTGTGAAAAAATTGCCTAGACTTATCTCTTCATCTGACATTAGAAGTTTCTTAGATCTAGCTGGCTAATACGTCATTTTGTTGAAGATTTATCTTCTGTTGCATCTCTTTTGACCCAGCTAACCCAAAAGAAAGTTAAATTCCTATGGACAGATTCTTTTGAGAAGAGTTTTCAGGAGCTGAAGAATCGACTCACTTCAGCCCCTGTTTTGACTTTGCCCGATGGTGTAAATGATTCTTTGGTGTATTATGATGCTTTTACAGTTGGTTTGGGTTGAATATTGATTTATAAAAGTAAGGTTATAGCCTATACCTCTTGACTATTGAAGCCGCATAATAAGAACTACCTGACCCATGATCTTGAGTTAGCTTCCATGGTTTTAGCTTTAAAGATCTGGAGACACTACTTGTACGGTGTTCACATTGATATCTTTATGGATCATAAGAGTTTACAGTATGTGTTAACTCAGAAAGAGTTGAATCTTCGACAGAGATGATGGTTAGAATTGCTGAAGGACTATGATATGACTGTGTTGTATCACCCGAGCAAGGCCAATGTAGTGGCGGATGCCCTTAGCAGGTCGTCCATGGGCAGTGTAGCGCATGTAGAGATAGATAAGAAGGAATTTTCTCGTGAAGTGCATTGTTTGGCTAGATTAGGTATTAGATTTCTTGATTTAGTAGAGGGTAATGTTGTGGTCTAGAGTAGTTCCGAATCTTCTCTAGTTTCATATATAAAGAAGAAGCAAGATATGGCTTCTTGTTTGGTCAAACTGAAAGAGTCAATTAAAGACAAAAAAGTAAAGGTTTTCTCTCAAGCGGGATATGGAGTGTTGATATTTTAGAAGAGATTATGTATTCCTTGTGTTGATAATTTGAGGTAGAGAATTATGGCTAAAGCGTATGGCACGCAGTATTCTATTCATCACGATGCTACCAAGATGTACCACAACTTGTGGGAAATCTATTAGTGGAATGGTATGAAGAAGGATATAGAAAAGTTCATAGAGAAGTGTGCAACTTTCCAACAGGTTAAGATAGAGCACCAAAGCTCTAGTAGAGTGATGCAAGAATTTAGAATTCCTACTTGGAAGTGGGAGGAAGTGAATATGCATTTCGTGACTAGATTTCCTCTCTCTCCTCATCATCATGCTTTGATATGGGTCATTGTAGAAAGGCTGACTAAGTCAACCCATTTCTTATCAGTAAATACATCTTTCATCGTTGAGGACTATGCAAAGCTGTACATTCGAGAGTTAGTTAGGTTGCATGGATTTCCTTTGTCTATCATCTTCGATAGGGGTACTCAATTTACTTCTCAGTTTTGGAGGGATTTTTAGAGGGTCTCGGTACCCAAGTTCATATTTGCTCTATTTTTTATCTGCATGCCGATGGTCAGGCTGAGAGAACCATCCAGACTTTGAAGCATATATTGTGGGCGTGTGCTCTTGATTTCAAAGGCAGTTTGGATGATAATTTTCCATTGATAATTTTCAAAGGCAATTTTCATGCTAGCATTCGAATGGCCCCGTTTGAAGCTTTATATGGGCGGAGTAGTAGATCACCCATAGGTTGGATAGAAGTGGGTAAAACTATTGTGATTGGACCAGATGCTGTGTTTGAGGCTATGGAGAAATTTAATCTTATTCGAGAAAGGTTGAAGACAGCCCAGAGTCATCAAAATTCATATGCTGATGTGATAAGAAGAGATCTTGAGTTTAAAAATGATGATCTGGTATATTTTAAGATTTCACCCATGAAAGGGGTGAAAAGATTTGGCAAGAGAGGGAAGATTAGTCCCCGATATGTTTTCCCTTACAGAATGTTGAATCGTGTTGGGAAAGCAGTTTATGAGGTTGAGTTGCCTGCAAAGTTATCAGCTTTCCATCCCGTCTTTCATGATTCCATACTTAAGGAGCACATTGGTTACTCTATAGATGTTGATCCGTCAGAAAATTTAGATGTTTGGTATAGTCTTTCATATGATGAAATTCTGGTCGAGATCCTTGATTATCAAGTCCTTAGACTAAGGAACAAAGAACTTCCCTTAGTCAAAGTTCTGCGGTGAAATTAATCAGTTGGGGGTGCTACTTGGGAAGCGGAAGCAGATATGCGAGTCAAGTATCCCCACCTCTTCTCCGCAAGTTCAAATCAAGCTTAAGGTATTATTTTTTTCTTAATTCAGTTTCCTCCTAATCCATTGTATAGCTATATAGTTATCCTTTCTATGATTCCTGCATTCTGTGAAGAACCCGAAAGTCTAGAGTAAAGTAAGTCAGTTGAGCAAATTGTTTAAATAGAGTATTTTGAATTTCTCTTTTACCTGAACCTAACTAGAAACATTTGAGTATAAATGTTTCCAAGGGGGAGATATTGTAATACACCGATTATTACTTAAGCATAAACCCATCTTTTGAGAATATGGGAATGACTTCCAAAGTGAATGATGTTTAAAACATGTTGTATTTCATTAAAATCCTATGTCAGAGTAAGAAGTTCTGGTCAAATTATAGAAAAATAGAAAGTAGTCTGAACTGGCCAGGTATGATGGTGAGGTCCGACAGACCATCGCACCAGCGATATACCATCATCTGGGGCGGTCGAAATAAGACAGAAACCCAATTCATTGGAATGGTCGGATGGACCGTCAGACTATCGATGGACCTTCGCCCAGCACCGTCAAACCGAGGCAGTGAGACCCTTCTATGGATTGATACGACGGAGGGTTCCGATGGACCATCAAACTAGCGACGGACTGTCGACTAGCACCATCGCATACCCCGATCTAAAATTTTAAGTCATTTTTAAAAGGGCATTTTGTTTTTTCCCCCCATTTTAACCCTCTCTATAAATCCAAAATAGAGAAGAGAAATACATTTCTTTTCATTTCTCTTCCAAGAGCCTTCAAGAAGCTGGGGTTTCTCTCTTACCCAAAATTCAATCCTCTTCCAAGAAATTCATAAATCATCCATAGAATTCACAAATTTGTTAAAGATTCAAGATACCCTAGTCAAAGGCATCAAGAACCCTAGATCAAAAGTGCAAGAAAGAGTTTCACTCAAGTTTGTTCATCCTAAATTCATAATCCAAGGTATGTGGGGTTTGAACAAGAACACTGCTTTCATTCTTTTGCACAAAGAATTAATTTCTACTATTGAATTTTATAATTTTGCAAAGTGGGTTTACACCCAAAGTACTTAATTAATGATTTATGAGATTTGAGTTGTTCAAGATTGATATACATGACTATTTTACCATTTTATTTCTTAAATTGAGAACTTATGCCAAGATCTTTATATTGCTACCATGAATTTATGATTTCTAAGTGATTTAAGATAAGTGTCGCAATTTCTACTTTTCTACGAGAAGTTTGATTATTGAATATATTGATATTTGAGCTTGAGAGTTAGGAATGAGTTCTTTGATGTTTTCCTGAAGTTTTGACATTTGATTTGATTTAATGAGCAAGTACACTTGATGTTGAGAAAGGTTGTTTTGAGTTTGAGTCGAGTTAGGAATCCACAGTTGCAAATGATTTACAGTTAGATATATTTAAGATTTGATAATTATGATAGACCCTTGAGTTGATTGAGGTGGATTTTCTAAAGCATTATGAGCTAAGTCTGGGAGAAGTATTTAGCACCGAGTGAGAAGTGTGGGTTTAGAGCATCCTACTTCCCCAGAACTACGTGCCACCATAGGATTAAGATTAGTGGGATAGAGAGCTGAGTTTTTTATCACAGAGATGAGGTTATAATCCCTGGAAAAAGCATAATGCTCCCGCCAATGTGGGGTTCCTTCCTTAGGAGGGCAAAATGTTGGACTGCATGTAGCTCACATGGTTTATGTCGGTTGTGAGAAACTTCCAAGTCCATAAGAGTTCAAGTTTCTTGAGTTACTGAGCCAGTCTAAGTCTTGTGTCAAAGATCTTTGTGTTGAGTACATTGAATCATGAGATTTATATTACATGTGTTACTATTGATGATTAATGAGAAATATATTTCTGTTAATTCAAGAGAAGAGAGTCATTATCGTCAACTTATACATTCATGATATTATATAAAATGTTGCATACACCCCCATATATTCATTACAATCCAAAGTACTGATTCACATACCCTTCTGTGTACTACATTTCCTCGTGATGTAAGTTCAGGTGCTCAGTCTCAGCAGTGACAGTGATTTTCGAGTACCTTCATCTACATTCCTGCGAGTCAGTTGGGGATCTATCCCTATGGCTCCTCAGTCATAAATAGTAGAGGCTTTGTCAGACTAGAGTATTATGGATAGTATTTCAGTATTTTGATTGTACAAGCTAGTATTTCTTCGCATTCAAGTATGTTCGAAATGTGATATTCTCCATTATTTTATCTATGACTATTATAGAAGTGAACCTCTAGAAGTAATAACAGGCTTAGAGGGTTAGCTTGAGGCTACGTGTGGCCTTAAGCACCATGTCATGTCTCGGAATGGGATCTCGGGGCGTTACAATATTACACCTAAAACATAGGATCTTATTTAAATTAAATTATTAATCGCTTAAATAATGGAGAAAGGTTATAAAAGCATATTGTTATTAGTTATTATAAACTTTCAGAAGAACTTCTATTCTTCGGTAAATTGAAAGTCAATTTATTTAATTTGGATATGAGTTTTAAGGAGAAACAAAACCACTCCCCCGCACCCCACTATACTGGATTATATCTCTTTTGCCTTAATATTCTATAATAATAATAATAATAATAATTATTATTATTCTAATATTAATAATAATACTAATACTAATACTAATAGTAATAATAATTATACAAAAACAACATACCCAGTATATTCCAACAAAGCATGATCGGGGGAAAGGGGGTAGAGTGTACGCAATCTATACCACTATCTCAGATAAAGTAGACAGGCTATTTTTGATAGACCCTCAGCTCAGGAAAAATAACATATATAACATAAAACATAAAGGCACATAATAAAAAAGGGGTGATACACCGTCATATAATAATGAAAACAAGATACCGACAAAGTATTTTTATAAGCTTCCTATACTACATCAGAGACATCACCAAAAGGATACAAGGCACTAAAGTCACCAATACAAACAACGCACCCTTTCCTACTATTACAAACGTACCCTTACCTACTATCCCACTACCCTAATTCACGTTCACCACACCTTTTTATCAAGGTTCATGGCTTCCGTAAGCTATAAATACACCTTTTCCTGCCTAATCACCTCCCTCCAATATTTTTTCGTCCTACCTCTATCCTATATAAAACTATTCATAACCAGTCTCTTACACCTCCGAATCGGAGCATCGATGTCATTCTCATCACATGCCCGAACAAATGTAATCTTACTTTTTGGATTTTTTCCTCTACTTAAGCCACTCCCACCTTCTCCCAAATATTCTCATTTCTAACCTTATGTTTCTGGATAACTCCATACATCCAACGTAACCTCTTTATTTCTGCCAACTTTAACTTTTGAATGTGGGAATTCTTAACTAGACAACACTCCACTCAATACAACATAGCCGGATAGACTACTATTCTGTGGAACTTACCGTAAACATTAGGAGTCACCTTCTTATCAAACAAAAATATCGAGGCAAGAAGCCATTTCATCCATGTTCCACTAATATGGTGTGAGATATCCTCGTATACCTCATCATTTCGTTGAATCATATACCTAAAATACTTGAAACTCTCCCTCTTCTTAATTGACTGAGAATCCAACTCCACAACCACATCACCCTCATGTGGAAAATCACTAAACTTACATTCTATGTACTCTATTTTTGTCTTTCTCAACCTGTAATACCCCGAACTTTCCTAGCTCAAATTTTTTGTGCGTAAACTTGTCGGGTTTTATCTTCTAGAATAAATTATAACTTTTTCATACAGAATATCTTAGATTATGACCTACCATTGCGTAGAATATCGAATAATCGTTCCAAAGATATATGGATCATCCAAAACAGACACCCGAGCAACGAATTATGAACATTCCGATCGAACCGTGAATAGTAGTGAATAGTAAAACGTGGAGGAAAAAGTACTTAGGCCTTGCGTATTTTTGGTCCAACTTTAAACGATCATAACTCCTTGTACATAGTGATCTGGGTGATCTACTATATATCAACGGAAAGCTATACGAGTCCTATTTCCTATGAAATTGGTTTCATCTAATTTGTCGATCAGAGAAAAAATTTATGGTCGATCTACTTCAGCCTATCAAAAGTGAATTTTTAGATCAACTTCAAACGATCATAACTCCTCGTACACAGTGATCTGGTCAGATACTATACATCAACAAAAATATATGAGAGTCCTCTTTCTAATAAAATTAGTTTCATCCAATTTGGATATCAGAGTAAAATGTTATGGTTGATCTACTTCAGACTATCAAAACAGTCCACCTAAGGACAGATTCGAGAATTATTTTATTTTTAGGGGCGTTTTGGTCATTCCTCAATACCAAACCCTATATTAAAGCCTATTAGAAGCATTATTTGTTATATTTCATCAAATTCCCTCAAAAAGAAAACCCTAAGCTCCTACATCTAACTTCAAGAACCTCCAAAGTTCACCATTAATTCTGCAAATTTATTTAAGATTTCAAGTTCCTTGTTCAAGAACTCCAAGAACCATCATTCAAAGGAATGATTAACATCTCAAAAATGAGTATCGATCTAAAGTTCATCATTCAAGTTATGTGGGTTTTTCAACAAGAACTCTCTTTCGTTCTTGTGCCCAAAAGTAATTTTCTTTACAAAGACACAATTTTTATTTGATTTTTTTACGAATTTAAAGCATGAACCCATATCTTATGATGATTATTATGAAATATTGATGTTTATGATTTCGAAATATGAATTTACATGTGTGGAGATATAAAGCATGAAATTTGAACGATATTTAACATAATTTTGATATATCGATCACGAATCCCCATTGACAATTGCTTTTTTTGAATAAGTGTGTATCATAAGCACGTTGATGTTGAATATTTAAGATATTTTGAATGATTTGACCTTTTGATCTTAATGGAGTTGCTTTGAACTCGAGTGTGAAAGAAATCCACAACGTGGTTGATTTTGATATATGGCAAGCATGATGGCTCCCGATGTATATTTATATATCATTGAAATTGTTTTGTTGTGGATTGTCTTTGAAATGATCTGAGCTAAGTCTGGGATAAATCTTTAGCACTGAGTGGGAGGTATAAAGAGACCTTATGGAATACGCCGCATGTTTCTAAGCTAGGAAGATCTCCTATCCTGTGATTCATACTTGATTACATGACTTTAAATGAATATCCTAGTGATAGGATAGCTTATGATGCATTAAGCATGTTCATATGGGTCACTTAAGGTAATACAAGCTAAGAGTTTTATAATCCATCAAGTTTTAGTGTTCAATTTTAAAAAGGTCATCTTTGAACGAGTATAACTCGATGTTAATGTGGTATTTTGGCTGATTTAGACCCACCAAATTGTACAGAATCGAATTAGCTTTCCAATGATACCAATTTTTCCTTAATCAAATACCCGAGCAAAAAGTTATGCCCATTTTTGTGGGAGATAGTAAGGATAGGAGATTGGTTAGGCACTGCCCAACCCAATCATAGGCGATTGGTTAGGCGCCACCCAACCTAGCTTAGGGAATCACTTGGGCACCACCTAAGTCAGTTCCAGGAACCAAAAACACTCCGTTTTGAGTTATTTTAAGGATAATTAGGTCTTTTAACACTCCTTACATGTCCCTAAACTTAACCCTACGAAATATATAGCTTCGAAATATATTTAAACCCTATTAATGATCACAAAGTACTTCCATGTGATATCAAATCCTTTCCATGCAATACATTGTTAATAACCATTCTTAGTATGAGATCCGTACTTTTGATATTATAAATTATGGACTCTACTGTTATGATCAAGTAAGTCATGTGTGTCAGTTTCCTTCCATCGAGTCCTGGGGTACTTGTACCCAAAAACTATAGCTGTGTGCCTAGATCCATGTCATATTTCATGATATCCGAACTCAAGATATGATTCCATAGACTTTAGTCAGTCATGTGACTCAGGAAAACCTCATGATCTTGTCAGTTGTCAAATATCAGTAACATTCCACCAGTCAATGGAATTCAGCTAGATTAAGTCATGCACAGTCTGTTATTCATGTCTAGTGCCTCCAGATAGGAGTAGAGGTTAGCACCTAGTGACCCCAAGGATGGGAACACACCCTCCATTTTAGGGTGTGATTCTTAGTAGTCATCCTTATCTTCCAGAACTACATAGCCAACGTATATTAAGATATCATAACCCGTCAGATTAGGATTGATGAGGTGGCTTAACCCGTCAGTTTAGGGTTCCCACCGTTCTTATTGAGTACCCATAAGATAAGGGTCACTCACAGGTTGTCCTTACCCGTGGCACAGTATTGACACCCCTCCAGTCGGGCCAGAGAGTAGACCCCAGCTTAGCCATAACGGCATAAATGGGGCATGTCGATTAAACACTACTTTCAACAGTTTTAGTATCAGTCTCAGTAAAAGAACTCAAGGCGTTCTTTAGATTTTAGTATATACAGGACTGTCAGATACAGTCGTCTATGTTATCAGTTTCAGTATCAGTCATAACAGTTATCAGTAAACTATGTATTAGCTTACAGGTCATGCTATCATGTATTCACGATCCTAGTTTCTACATATGTGTGTTTGAACTCCCACGTTTATATTAGTCAGTCAGTGTTATTTATGCGTGAAACCCTTTATGTTCATCCTACCTTCCTCGTATACGAAGTACTCCAGTTGTACTGACATATTTGCAATATGGTGCTTTCTTTTCATGTTACACCACAGGTTTTAAGACAAGAGCTCCAACCCAGTAGTAGCAGTAGTATTCCAGTCGCAGAGACACAGTGAGTCCTCATTGATTCAAGGACAACATAATTTGATACATTTATTTCTTCAGTTCAGTTTTATGGAGTTAGTTGGAGACATGTTCCTTCAACTCCTTATTCAGATAGTTTAGAGGCTTTTAGATTTACGTTCAGATTTATGTTCAGATTTGTATTCAGATTGAGTTTTTTTGGGTATTTTCACCCATATTAATGTATTTAATTGAACCTTATGGCCCTATAGTTCTATGTATGCTGCATTATTATATCATAATTTGTAGTACATAGGTACAGATATCAGTCATTGGTTAGCTTATGATCCGTCGGGGTTATGAGCATTGTGTAGCATTCTGGTTCAGCGAATTGGGGTTTTACAAACTTGGTATTAGAGCCTAAGGTTCAGTAGAGTCCTAGGAAGTCTGAAAGCCGCATCTAGTATAGTCTTGTACATGGGTGTATTGCGCGCCATATTTATGTGAGGGAGGCTATAAGATGTTTTAGGAACAGTCCCGTTTCTTCATTATTTATGTCATGCTAGTAAGCATAATCACAAGTTAAACTCTCAGTCTAATCTATTCTTCTTTTATTCCAGACCATGGCACCAAAGAGAAGAAACCAGCCAGATCTTCAGCCCAAAGATCCTTTGGGTGAACATGTTTCCCATACAGAGTTTACAGCCGCATTTACCACACTTGCTCAGTCCATGTCTGCACAGACAGAATGGCCATAAGTTATTCTGGCCAATCCATTGGCCAATCCCAAAGTAGCTAGGGTTTGGGACTTCACCTAGATGAACCCTCTATCTTTCCATGGGTCTAAGTCTGATGAGGACCATCAGGAGTTCATTGACCAAGTCCAGAAGGTCATTGACATCATGTGTGTTACTTCAATTGAGAGTGTTGAGTTAGCTGCCTACCAGTTTTAGGATGTTGCTCATGATTGGTACAAACAGTGGAAGTCTGAAAGGTTAGATGATATAGGCCCTATCGAGTGGGAGGAATTTGTCATGTCCTTCTTAGATAGATTCTTTCCCCAAGAGCTGAGGAAAGCCAAAGTTCTTGAGTTCATTAACCTCAGGCAGGGGAATAGATGGTTAGGGAGTATTCTCTCAGAATTACTCATCTAGCCAGGTATGCTCCTCATGTGGTTGCAGATAATAGAGCTAAGATGAGAAAGTTTGTGTTAGGGGTCAATGATAGCATGGTAAATGAGTGTAGGTCTACGACGCTGATCGGTGATATGACCTTAGCCAGACTCATGACCCATGCCCAACAAGTAGAAGAGTAGAAGTTTAAGATAAGGGAGAGGGAGAACAAGAGAGCAAGGTTAGGTAACTTCAACTTTGCTCACCCCAAGTTAGATGGAGGAAACCATTCATAGTTTTGCTCCAAGTCAGCTGTTCCAGCTCCTTCCTCTGCCAGTTCTCCAGTGCCGAAGTTCAGAGATGGCAATAGAGGCAAAGCACTACGCTCTAAATATCAGGGCAGTGTTAGTAGTGCCCGAACAAATCCCCTTTCTCAGACTTATGGTAAGAACCACAAGGGCATTTGCAGAGCTGGTAGTGATGTCTATTTTGGTTGTGGCAAGCCAGGCCACAGGATTTGGGAGTTTCTGAAGTGAAGTCTTTAGGGCCAGCAAAATCATTCTACAGCTCAATCCAGTCGCCCAAACCAACAGGGTGCCATTTCAAGTGCTACGAGTGGGAAACGCCCAAACATACTCTATGCTCTTCAGTCGCGGTAGGATCAGGAAAATTCTCCTAATGTCGTTACTTTTACGTTACAGATTTTCCATATTCATGTTTATGCTTTACTAGACCTCGGTTCATTTTTGTCTTCTGTTACTCCATACATAGCAGGGGATTTCAGAATCAGTCTCGAAGTCCTAGCTGAGCCCCTCTTAGTCTCTACCCGAGTGGGTAAAACCATCATAGCTCAGCGGGTATATAGGAACTGCCCGGTTATGATATCTTAGAAATCCACATCAGCAGATTTAGTAGAGTTAGAGATGATTGATTTTGATGTCATTCTCAGCATGGATTGGCTTCATTCCTGCTATGCCATAGTCGACTGCAGAAACAGGATAGTTCAGTTTCAGTTCCCAAATGAGCCCATCCTAAAGTGGAAGGGTAACATTTCAGCATTCAAGGGTGAACTTATTTCCTACCTTCAGGCAAGGAAAATGATTTCAAAGGGGTGTGTGTATCATCTCGTGCATGTTAAAGATTCTAGTTCTGAATATCCCAGGCTTGAAATAGTCCCTGTTGTTAATGAATACTCAGATGTCCTTCCCAAAGATCTTCCAGGCATTTCTCCCAACAAGGGAAATAGACTTTGGCATAGACCTTCTTTCAGATACTCAACTTATTTCTATTCCGCCATATTGAATGGCACCAGTAGAACTCAAGGAACTAAAAGATCAATTTAAGGATCTCTTAGATAAAGGATTTATTAGACCCAATATTTCCCCATAGGGTGTACCAGTATTATTCGTGTGCAAGAAAGATGGTTCTCTTAGGATATGTATTGATTACCGTCAACTCAACAAGGTCACGGTCAAGAATAGATATCCTCTTCCCAAGATTAATGATCTATTCAACAAACTTTAGGGTGCCAGTTACTTCTCTAAGATAGACCTCAGATCAGGCTATCATCAGCTTAGAGTTAAAGAATGTGACATTTCAAAGACAGCTTTCCGTACTTGGTATGGTCACTTCAAATTTTTAGTTATGTCATTTGGTCTTGCCAATGTCCCTGTAGCTTTTATGGATTTGATGAAATATGTGTTCAAGCAGTACTTGGATATGTTTGTCATAGTCTTCATAGATGATATTCTGGTCTATTCTCGCACAGAGCGTGATAATGCAGACCATCTCAGGATTGTTCTTTAGACTCTTAAGGATCACCAATTATTCGCTAAGTTCAGCAAGTGCAAATTTTGGCTAAGATTAGTAGCATTCCTAGGCCATATTATTTCCGGTGATTGAATTAGAGTAGATCCTCAGAAAATCGAGACAGTAAGAAACTGGCCCAGACCCATATCTCTATTAGATATTAGGAGTTTCTTGGGTTTGGTTGGACATTACAGATGGTTTGTCGAGGGAGTTTCTTCTATTGCCTCTCTCATGTCCAGATTGACTCAGAAGAAGATTAACTTTTAGTGGTTAGATTCATGCGAGAAGAGCTTTCAAGAGTTGAAGACTCGACTCACTTCCGCTCTAGTTCTAGCTATTCCAGATGGTTCAGACGGTTTTGTAGTCTATTCTGATGCATCTAGAGTGGGTTTAGGTTGTGTCCTCATGCAGCATAGTAAGGTCATAGCTTACGTCTCCAGATAGTTAAAGCCACATGCGAAGAATTATCCTACTCATGATCTTGAGTTAGCAGTGGTAGTTTTTGCCTTGATGATTTGGAGGCGTTATCTCTATGGAGTTCATGTAGATGTCTTCACAGGCCATAAAAGCCTCCAGTATGTCTTTTCCTAGAAAGATATCAATCTTCGATAGAAAAGGTGGTTAGAGCTCTTGAAGAATTATGACATGAGTGTTCTTTATCATCTAGGCAAGGCCAATGTTTTGGCCAACGCTCTCAGTTGACTCTCCATGGGTAGTATTTTTCACTTTTAGGATAGTAACAAAAAGATGGCTCAGGAGATCCATCAGCTTGCCAGACTAGGCATTCGCTTAGTTGATTCTTCAGAGGGTGGTGTATGTGTTCACAGTAGTTTAGATTCATCTCTAGTTTCTGAGGTGAAAGAGAAACAAGACTGGGATCCTAGCCTTGTCAAGCTCAAAGAGTCAGTTCATAATCAGAAAGTCAAGGTTTTCTCCCAAAAGGGAGATGGTGTTCTTCATTGTTAGGGTCATCAATGTGTTCCAAGTGTAGATGAATTGAGGCAGAGAATACTTGCAGAAGCGCATGGTGCACGATACTCTATTCATCCCTTGGCTACAAAGATATACCGTGACATGCGCGAGATCTATTGGTAGAGTAGGATGAAGAGAGATGTTGCAGATTTTATGGCTAAGTACTCTACATATCAGCAGGTTAAAATAGAGCATCAAAAACCTTGTGGTTCCATGCAAGCGTTCAGCATTCCTACTTGGAAGTGGGAAGAAGTTA
>JAPEIP010000008.1:195021032-195034268 GCA_026120095.1 Capsicum chinense | reverse complement strand
TGTTACACCATAGGTTCAGAGACACGAGCTCCAGATCGGCGGTAGTCGTAGCATTTCCAGTTACAGAGATTCAGTGAGTCCTCTTCATTCGAGGAAAATATGATTGCATTTATTCATTATTATTTTATCCAGTTATCAGTTTACAGATTTAGTTGGAGACATATTCCTTCAAATACTTATTTCAGACAGTACTTAGAGGCTTTTGGATTTACGCTCGAATTTAGCTTTCAAATTCAGTTTTTCAGTTGTTTTGGGTATTTTTTGCACATATGGATGTTATATTATTTTAGTTGAACCTTATGGCCTATTTTGCATGTTTTCCCAATTATTATGTCATGAATTGAAGTATACAGGTACAGATATCAGTCATGGGTTAGCTTGTGGTCCCTTGGGATCATAAGTACCGTGTAGCATTCTAGTTCAGAAAGTCGAGGCGTTACAAACATGGTATCATATACAGGTTCAATAGAGTCCAAGGAAGTCTAAAATCTGAATCTAGTAGAGTCTTGTACATGGGTGTGTTGCGCGCCACATTTATGTACAGGAGGCTATGAGATATTATAGGAACAGTTCCCTTTCTTCAGTATTCATGTCATGCTAGTAAGCATAATTTTAAGTCAGTCTCTCCGTCTAATCCACCCTTCTTTTATTTAAGAAACATGCCTCCAAAGAGAAGAAATTAGCCAACTCCCCAGCTCTAAGATCCTTTGGGCGAACATGTTTCTCATGCGGAGTTCAAGACCATATTTACCACTCTTGCTCAGTCTGTAGCTGCCCATATTGAATGACCAGCAGTCATTCCGGCTAACCCAGTGGCCTATTCAGTAGCAGCTAGTGTTCAGGAATTCACCCGAATGAACCCTCCGTCCTTCTTTGGGTCTAAGCCAGATGAGGATCCTTAGGAATTCATTGACCAAGTCCAGAAGGTCGTTGATATGATGGGAGTCACTTCTTCTCAGAGTGACAAGTTAGCCACATACCAATTACAGGATGTTGTTCATACTTGGTACAAGCAGTGATTAGCAGAAAGGTTAGAGGATGCAGGTCCTATTGAGTGGGAAGAATTTGTAACGACTTTTTTAGATAGATTCTATCCCCAAGAACTGAGAGAGGTAGAATTTCTTGAGTTCATCAATCTCAAGTAAAGAAATAAGACCGTTAAAGTATATTCTTTTTTATTTACTAAGCTAGCCAGATATGCCCCTCATGTCGTTGCATACAACAGGGCTAAGATGAGCAAGTTCATGTCAGAGATGACTGATAGAATGGTAAATAAGTGTAGGCCGGTGATGATGAACAGTTATATGACTTTAGACAGGCTCATGACCCACGCTCAATAGATAAAGGAGTAGAAGTTTAAGACTAGGGAGAGGCAGAAAAAGAGAGCAAGAGTAGGCAGTTTTAGTTTTGCTTTGCCCAAATCAGAGGGAGGAAATCATTCACAGTTTTCCTTCACTAGTGCCCCAATGCCAAAGTTTAGGGGTAGTAACAGAGACAGAGTACCAGGCTCTAAATCATAGGGTAGTGTTAGCAGTGCCCGAACAAACCCCCTTTGTCATACTTGTGGTAAGAACCACAAGGGTATTTGTAGAACCAATAGTGATGTCTATTTTGGTTGTGGTATGCCATGCCACAGGATTAGGGAGTGTCCTCCGCCAGGGCCTCAGGGTCAGCAAATTATTCCACAGCTTAGTTCGGTTGCCTGAACACGTAGAGTGCCACTTCTGTGCTACTAGTGGGCAACACCCATATAGAATTTATGCTCTTTAAATTTGATAGGAATAGGAAAATTCTCATGATGTCGTTACTAGTACGTTACAGATTTTCCATGTTCATGTTTATGCTTTGGTACACCCAGGTGCATCCTTATCTTTTATCATGCCATACATAGCAGGTGATTTCGAAAGCAGTCCCAAAATTTTAGCAGAGCCCTTTTCAGTCTTTACCCAGTGGGTAAAACTATCATATCTCGTTGGGTATACAAGAACTGCCCAGTTATGATATTTTTGAAATTCACATCAGCAGATTTAGTCAAGTTTGTGATGATTTATTTTGATATCATTTTCGGTATGGATTGGCTTCATTCCTGCTATGCAATAGTCGACTGTAGAAACAGGATAGTTCAGTTTTATTTCCTGAATGAGCCCATCTTAGAGTGGAAGGGAAGAACTTTGTCTTTCACGGTTAGCTTATTTCCTACCTTTGGGTAAGGAAAATGATTTCTAGGGGTGGTGTGTAACACCTCATGCATGTTAAGCATTCCAGTTCCGAATCTCCTAGTATCGAATCAGTCCTAGTGGTTAATGAATATTTGGACGTCTTTCCTGATGATCTTCAAGGAATTTCTCTCGAAAGGGAAATAGAATTCGGCATAGACTTTCTCCTAGGTAATCAGCCTATTTTGATTCTGCCATACAGAATGGAGCTAGGAAAACTCAAGAAACTAAAAGATCAGTTGACGGATCTTTTAGATAAGGGATTCATCAAGCTTAGTGTATCCCCATAAGGTGCGCCAGTCTTATTCATGCACATGAAAGATGGTTCTCTCAGAATATGTACTGATTACCATCAGCTCAACAAAGTCACGGTCAAGAACAGGTATTCTCTGCCTAGGATAGATGACTTGTTTGACCAACTTTAGGGTGCCAGTTATTTCTCCAAGATAGACCTCAGATTAGGCTATCATCAGCTAACAGTTAAAGAATGTGACATTCCAAAGATAACTTTTCGTACTCGATATAGTCACTTTGAATTTCTAGTCATGCCCTTTGGTCTTACCAATTCCCCTGCATCTTTCATGGACTTGATGAACCGGGTGTTAGAGCAGTACTTGCATATATTCATCATTGTCTTCATAGATGATATTCTGGTCTATTCTAGCATAGAGCGTGATCATTTAGACCATCCCATAATTGTTCTTAAGACTCTCAGGGATCACCAATTGTTCGCCAAGTTCAGTAAGTACAAATTTTGGTGAAGATCAGTAGCATTCCTTGGCCACATTATTTCCGGTGATGGAATTAGAGAAGATCCTTGGAGAATCAAAGTGGTAAGAAACTGGCCTCCCCCTGTCTCTCTATTAGATATCAGGAATTTCTTGGGTTTGGCTAGCTATTACCGAAGGTTTTTCAATGGATTTTCTTCCATTGCATCTCTATGTCTAGATTGACTCAAAAGAAGGTTAGGTTTTAGATGTCAGAACCTTGAAAGAAGAGTTTTCAGAAGTTGAAGACTCGGCTCACCTCAGCTCCAGTTTTAGCACTTCCGGACGGTTTCGATGGATTCATAGTATTTTTTGATGCATCCAGAGTATGTTTAGGTTGTGTCCTCATGCATCATGGTAGAGTCATAGCCTACGTCTCCAGATATTAATGCCTCATAGGAATAATTATCCTACTCATGACCTTGAGTTTGCAGCAGTTCTCTTTGCCTTAAGGATTTAGAGGCATTATCTATACCGTGTTCATGTATACATCTTCACAGTTCATAAGAGCCTTTAGTATGTCTTTTCTCAGAAAGATTTCAATCTTCATCAGAGAAGGTGGTTAGAGCTCTTGAAGGATTCTGACATGAGTGTCCTTTATCATCGTGGCAATGCCAATATAGTGGCCGATGCACTCAGTAGACTATCCATGGGTTGTGTTTCCTATGCTGAGGATAGTAAGAAGAAATTATCTCAGGATATTCATCAGCTTACAAGACTAGGCCTTCACTTAGTTGACTCTTCAGAGGGTGGTGTATGTGCTTATAGTAATACAGAGTCATCACTAGTTTCTGAGGTGAAACTGAAGCAAGACAGGGATCTTAGCCTTGTCAAGCTAAAAAAGTTATTTTAGAGTCAGGAAGTAGAGGTTTGCTCCTAAGAGGGAGATGGTGTTCTTTGTTGTCAGGGTCGTCTGTGTGTTCCCGGTCTAGATGACTTGAGGCAGCAAATTGTTGTTGAAGCGCATGGTGCGCGATACTCTATTCATACAGGGGCCACTAAGGTGTACTGCGACTTGTGGGAGATCTTTTGGTGGAGTGGGATGAAGAAGGATGTTGCAAAGTTTATGGCTAAGTGCTCTACATGTCAGCAGGTTAAGATAGAGCATCAGAAACCTAGTGGTTCCATGTAGTAGTTTACTATTCCTACTTGGAAGTGGGAAGAAGTGAACATAGACTTCGTGATGGGTTTTACTAGAACACATCCTTAGCATAATTCAGTTTGGTTCATTGTAGACAGAATGAGCAAGTCAGCTCATTTCCTTTTAGTTCGTACCTCTTACTCAGTCGAGGATAATGCCAAACACTATATCATGGAGTTGGTCAGATTGCATGGTGTTTCACTATCTATCATCATAGATAGAGGTACCCAGTTCGCCTCTTACTTCTGGAAAGTTTTCCAAAAGGGTCTTGATACCCAAGTTCATCTCAGTGCAATGTTTCATCCTCAGACAAATGGTCAAGCAGAAAGGACCATTCAGACTCTAGAAGATATGTTAAGGGCGTGTGTAATTGATTTCAAGGGAAGCTGGGATGACCACTTGATTTTGATTGAGTTTGCATATAACAACAGCTATCACTCCAGTATTCAGATAGCTCCATTCGAAGCACTCTATGGTAGAAGATGTAGGTCTCTAATCGATTGTTTTGAAGTTAGTGGGACCACAGTCGTAGGGCCTAACTTAGTAGTCGATGCCTTTGAGAAAGTTCAATTAATCAGAGAAAGACTTTGGGCTGCTCAAAGCCGATAGAAGTCTTATGCGGATATTCGTAGAAAGGATCTTGAATTTGAGGTAGATAACTATGTCTATCGCAAGATCTCTCCCATGAAGAGAGTGAATAGATTTAGAAAGAAGGGAAAGATCAGTCCCCGATATGTAGATCCTTTCAGGATGTTAGTCTCTTCGGCAAAGTAGCCTATGAGCTTGAGTTGCTTGCAGATCTAGCCTCAGTTCATCCAGTCTTCCATGTCTCTTTGCTCAAGAAATTCATAGGTGACCCTGCAGTTGTAGTCCCTATTCAGAGCGTTGACATTCAAAATAGCCTCTCTTATGAAGAGATTCCAAAATCCCCGACTATTAGACTCGTAGACTGAGGAACAAAGAAGTCCCTCTAGTCAAGGTTTTTTGGCAGAATCAGTCCATAGAGGGAGCTACTTTAGAAGAAAAAGAAGACATGCAAACCAAGTACCGTCATCTTTTCTCCGCTAATTCAGACTTAGATCGAGGTAACCATTTTTCTTAAGCTTATTCAGTTACATATTCAAAATTCTAGTATAAAAATTGGTATCGAGTATCAGTTCATAGCTTATCAAGCATTCATGAGTTCAACTTATCAGTCATGCATCGGATATGCATGTTCAGTTGGGCTATATTCAGTTTAGAATTCAATTCAGTCTTAAAATCATATGCCAGGTGAGCATGATCAGTGTATACAACATTTATCATTTCTCCCTTCTCAAGCAGTCATTATTTGAGGACGAATATTTCCAAGGGGGAGATATTGTAAAACCCCAAAAAATCCAAACCAATATTAGAGCCATGTACCAAGCTCCTACGTAGTACATCATGGTTAATTTATAGTTTTATGAGTAGGTTAGATGTATTTTAAGGCTTCATATAACACCCAGCTATCAGACGAATCAAAATATTCCTTACCGATTGAATTGTTGATGTACCCATGATCATAGTTACTATGTATGTATGTTTTCACTCTTACATTCTTGCATGCAAACCCTATTTATATTTAGCCTAACTCACTCATATAATCAGTACATCCCCTCATACTAATGCATTTGTGCTTTGGTGATTTCTTTTTATGTTACACCATAGGTTCAGAGACACGAGCTCCAGATCGGTAGTAGCTGTAACATTTCCAATCATAGAGATTCAGTGAGTCCTCTTCATTTGAGGACAATATGATTGGATTTATTCATTATTATTTTATCAATGTATTAGTTTACGAAGATAGTTGGAGACATGTTCCTTCAACTCCTTATTTCAGACAGTACTTAGAGGCTTTTGGATTTACGCTCATATTTAGCTTTCAAATTCAGTTTTTAGTTGTTTTGGGTATTTTTTGCCCATATGGATGTTATATTATTTCACTTGAACCTTATGGACTATTGTGCAGGTTTTCCGCATTATTATGTCATGAATTGTAGTATACAGTTACAGATATCAGTCATGGGTTAATTGTGGTCCCTCGGGGTCATAAGCACCGTGTAGCATTTCAGTTCAGAAAATCGAGGTGTTACAAACATGGTATAGGATATAGGTTTAATAGAGTCCTAGGAAGTCTAATAGCCGCATCTAGTAGAGTCTTGTACATGGATGTGTTGCGTGTCATATTTATGTAAAGGAGGCTATAAGATGTTGTAGGAACAGTTCCCTTTCTTCAGTATTCATGTTGTTCTAGTAAGCATAATTTCAAGTCAGTCTCTCAGTCTAATCCGCCCTTCTCTTATTTCAGAAATATGCCTCCAAAGAGAAGAAATCAGCTAACTCCTTAGCTCTAAGATCCTTTGGGCGAACATGTTTCTCATGCGGAGTTCAGGACCACATTTACCGCTCTTGCTTAGTCTGTAGCTGCCCATAATGAATGACCAACAGTTATTTCAGCTAACCCAGTGGCCTATTCAGCAGCAGCTAGGATTTGGGAATTCACCTAAATGAACACTTCATCCTTCTTTGGGTCTATGTTAGACGAGGATCCTTATGGATTCATTGAACAAGTCTAGAAGGTCATTGATATGATGGAAGTCACTTCTTCTCAGGGTACCGAGTAAGCGACATACCAATTGCAGAATGTCGCTCACACTTGGTACAAGCAGTGGTTAGCAGAAAGGTTAGAGGATGCAGGTCCTGTTGAGTGGGAAGAATTTGTCATGACTTTTTTAGATAGATTCTTTCCCCAAGAGCTGAGAGAGGTCAAAATTCTTAAGTTCATCAATCTCAAGTAGGGAAATATGTCAGTTAAAGAGTATTCTTTTTTATTTACTCAGCTAGCTAGATATGCCCCTCATGTCATTACAGACAACAGGGCTAAGATGAGCAAGTTTGTGTCAGGGGTGAATGATAGCATGGTAAATAAGTGTAGGTCTCAATGCTGAACAGTGATATAACTATAGCCAGGTTCATGACCCATGCTCAATATATAGAGGAGCAGAAGGTTAAGACTAGGGAGAGGCAGAACAAGAGAGCAAGAGTAGGATATTTCAGTTTTTATCAGCCAAAATTAGAGGTATGAAATCATTCACAGTTTAATCCTAAGCTAGTTGTTCCAGCCCCTTCCTCCACTAGTGCCCCAGTTTTGAAGTTTAGGGACAGCAACAGAGACAGAGCACCAGGCTCTAAATCTTAGGGCAGTGTTAGCAGGGCCCGAACAAACCCTCTTTGTCAGACTTATGGTAAGAACCACAAGGTTATTTTGCAGAGCCAATAGTTATGTTTGTTTTGGTTGTGGTAAGCTAGGCCACAGGATTAGGGAGTGTCCTCAGCAAGGGCCTCAGGTTTAGTAGAATTTTTCCACAGCGCAGTCCGATTGCCCGAACCAGCAGGGTGCCACTTTTGGTGCTTCTAGTAGGCAACACCCAAATAGACTCTTTGTTCTTCATACCTGATAGGATCAGGAAAATTCTACTGATGTCGTTACTGGTACGTTACAAATTTTCCATGTTCATGTTTATTCTTTGCTAGACCCAGGTGCATCCTTGTCTTTTATCAATCTATACATAGCAGGCGATTTCGGAATTAGTCCAAAAATTTTAGTGGAGCCCTTTTTAGTCTGTACCCCAGTTGGTAAAACCATTATATCTCGGTGGGTATACAGGAACTACTCGGTTATGATATTTTAGAAATCTATGTCAGCAGATTTAGTCAAGTTAGAGATGACTAATTCTGATATCATTTTCGGCATGGATTGGATTCATTCCTGCTATGCCATAGTCGACTGCAGAAATAGGATAGTTTAGTTTTATTTCCTGAATGAGCCCATCCTAGAGTGGAAAGGTAAAACTTTGTCTTTTAGGGGTCAGCTTATTTCCTACCTTCAGGCAAGGAAAATGATTTCTAAAGGGTGTGTGTATCACCTCGTGCATGTTAAGGATTCCAGTTCTGAATCTCCCAATCTTGAATCAGTCCCAATGGTTAATGAATATTCGGACATCTTTCCTAAAGATCTTCTAGGCATTTCTCCTGAAAGGGAAATAGAATTCGGAAAAGACCTTCTCCTAGATACTCAACCTATTTCTATTCTGCCGTACAGAATGCCACCAATAGAACTCAAGGAACTGAAAGATTAGTTGATGGATCTTTTAAATAAGGGATTCATCAAGCTCAGTGTATCCCCATGGGGTGCTCCAGTATTATTTGTGCACAAGAAAGACGGTTCTCTTCACGAGTACGACTTAGGCGACGAGTCATGGGCCCTCTTCAAGAATCACATAGTCCCAATCGTACCCAAACAAATGATGTATCCTAATATTTTTGTTTGGATAATGACTTATCCCTTACAAGTTATAAGGTCTTTTCATGAGTCATAGGGTGTGACTAATTACCATTCTATTGATGTGGCCTTGAGTTTCTACTCGATTTATGAGTCGCGGTGATAACTTATGACTAGTGACCACGATTTGTTACCTAACCTATAGTGACAAACAATAAATTTTGCATGTTTTAAGTGGGGTTATTTTGGTATTTTCCTTCCACTCCATTATTTTACATGACTTGAAACAACCTAAAGGACCCCATAATTCTTCATTACTTAATCATAAACATCATTCTCTCTTCTCAAACTTCTAATGGAAAGAAATGAATAGGGTTTCTAAGGATCAAACACCTAGGGTTCAATCGGTGGTTTTCTCTCCAAATCTCTTTGTTATCCAGGTATTAGTTAATTCAAAACCATGAACTTAATGTGGTTTAATATGGTGCAAGTATGAAACCCACCTATGCCTTAAAGAATGCATGCATGGTGTTTGATAAAATGCTTAGGATGCTAGAAATTCATGTTTTTATGTTTCTATGATATCTAAATGACAAGCTATATACTTTAATATGAATTCCATGCTTTTCATGTGTTGTTGTTGTGGTGCTATGAAGCATGCAAGATAATGGAGATATACAATATGTACATGAAATATATTCATGCATTCCTGATAATGTTTAAGATGTTGAATAACTATATGACATATGATACCCCTTACTAATGATATAATGAATTGTGGACTGAAATCTTATGATAAAGTCATGTCATGTGTGTCAGTTTTGTTCTATCGAGTCTGGGGGGTATTCGTACCCGAAAAACATAGTTGTCATGGGCCCACTTCACGAGTCACATAGTCCCAATCGTATCCAAACCAACGATGTATCCCAATATTTTTGTTTGGATAACGACTTATCCCATCCGAGTTATAAGGTCTTGTCATGAGTCATAGGGTGTGACTCATTACCATTCTATTAAGGTGGCACTAAGTTTCTACCCATTTTACGAGTCGCGGTGACGAATTATGACTAGTGACCACGGTTCGTTACCTAACCCATAGTAACCAACAATAATTTTTTGATTCTTTACGTGGGGTTATTTTCATATTTTCCTTCCACTCCATCATTTTACATGACTTAAAACACCCTAAAGGCCCCATAATTCTTCATTACTTAATCATAAACATCATTCTCTCTTCTCAAACTTCCAATGCAAGAAAAAGACTAGGGTTTCTAAGGATCAAACACCTAGGGTTCTATCAGTTGTTTTCTCTCCAAATCTCTTTATTATCCAGGTATGTATCTCTTCCTTAAATCATATTTATAAAAAATATTTTTCTAATTTTTATCCATATAGTTTTAGTGGTTGAATTTTAAATGTGGGTTTAGGAATTTGGAATAACTATCTTAGGAATTGATCTCCTATGGTTTTGAATTGGTTATTCATGCTTTATCTTATGATTTTTGAATTGAATGTAATACCTTACAAAATCCAAACCAATATTAGAGCCATGTACCAAGATCATGCATAGTAAATCATGGTTATTTTAGAGTTTTATGAGTAGTTTAGATGTATATTAAGGCTTCAAATAACTCCCAGCTACCAGACGAGTCAAAACATTCTTTACAGATCGTATTCTTTAGAAGGATATTGGTATAATAAAATTCAAATGATCATATATATTATTATACTTGGAATTTTTGAACTCACGACCTATCAACATATAAATAATTGAATTATATTTCCAACGATATCAATTTCACCTATATCCGATATCGGAGCAAAGAGGTATTCCTATTTTACTCAAACATGTCAGGCTGGAAATCGTGTGATGATATTCATGGTAGCTTAACATATTTGTGATGACCTACCATGAAGGTCATCAAACTTAGGCAGAAACTAGCTCCTAAGTGATGACATTCGTGGTAGCTTACCATATTTGTGATGCCCTATCACGAAGGTCGTCAGCATTAGGCAGGATCCAGCTCCTATGTGACGACATTCATGATAGTTTACCATATTTGTGATGCCCTACCACGAAGGCCATCAACCTTAGGTAGAAACCAGCTCCTAATTAAAGACATTTGTGGTAGCTTACCACATTTGTGATGCCCTAACACGAAGATCGTCAGACTTAGGCAGAAACTATCAATTCCAGCTCCTGTGTGATGACATTTTTGATGGCTTACCACACTTTTAAAGCCTTGTCACAAATGTTTTCAGCTATGATTTTCAGCGACTGGGAATTTATTACATAAGGGTATTTTGGTCTTTTCCTTCACCTTCCATGGCTTTTAACCCTAAAGAGGCATAATTGTTCCCATTTTTCTTCAGCTAACCATCTTAAAAACCCTCTCTTACACTCTCAACCAAAATATTAGGGTTTACTCTCAAGATCATCTCCTCAAGAGCAAGCCTAAGGAATTCTTCAAGATTCAATCACTAAGGTATGCATAGTGTTTATCTATGGATCCAATCCGTTCATAGAGATCAAGAACTATGTTTTAAATATTATTTTGTAACCTTTTTGTGGTAATATGAGTATGTACATATTGGTGATTGTTGTTTACGTTTCAAGATGGTATCTAAAAATGTTTTCATGGAATATATGTGTTAGTTAATTGAAAACCATGAACTTTAGGTGGTTTAATATGATGCAAGTATGAAACCCACCTATGCCTTAAAGAATGCATGCAAGTTGTTTGATAAAATGCTTAGGATGCAAGAAATTTATGTTTGTATGGTGCTATGATGTCTAAATGACAATTTTATACTAGCTATATACTTCAATATAAATTCCATGTTTTTCATGTGTTTCTTTTGTGGTGGTATGAAGCATGCAAGATAATGGAGATATACAATATGTACACGAAATATATCTATGCATTCCCTACAATGCTTAAGATGTTGAATAACTAAATGAAATATGATACCCCCTACTTATTATATTATGAATTATGGACTCAAATCTTATGATCAAGTCATGTGATGTGTGTCAGTTTCCTTCTATCGAGTCCTGGGGGTATTCGTACCCAAAAAACATAGTTGTGTGCCTAGAGCCATGTCAGGTTGTCATGATAATCTTAGTCAAGTAATAATCTATAGAACTCAGTCAGTTATATGACTCAGGAAACCTCATAAATCTCATGATCTCAATTACTTCTCAAATAATAGTACTACTCTGTCAATCAACCGAAGTCAGTTAATTTGTCCAAGTACATTTAGTTGAATCATGTTTAGTCTCTTTAGATTGGAGAAGAATTTTCCACCGAGTGAACCCAAGGATGGGGACTCACCTAGCAGTTTTAAGGTGTGATCCTTAGCAGTCATCCTTGTGTTCCCAAACTACCTAGCCAGCGTAGGTTAAGGCATCTTATCCTATCAGATTAGGGTTGATGAGGTGGCTTAACCTGTCAGTTTAATGTCCCACCGTTCTCACTTTGAGTACCCTCCAGATAAGGGTCACTCACAACTGTTCTTACCAGTGGTGCGGTATTGACACCCCTCTAGTCGGGGCACAGATTGGACCCCATCTTAGCCGTAATGGTATAGTGGGGCATGTCGATTAAACGACTACCTCCCACAGTTTTAGTATCAGTCTCAATAAAGAACTCAGATAATTTTTCAGATATCAGCATACCAGAACTGTTAGATATGGTCATATTCAGTAATAGCACAGAACTCAGTGAGTTCAACCAGATTCAGGGCAGTCAAATATAGTCATCAATGTTATCAGAAATATGGTTCCCGCCATGTATTAGCGTATAGATTTAGACATTACGTACTCACGATCTTAGTTACTTTGTATGTATGTTTTCACTCTTACGTTCATATCAGTCAGTCAGTTAGCATTGTTTATGCATGCAAACCCTGTTTATATTTAGCCTACTTCACTTATATACTTTGTACATCCCCTCGTACTGATGCATTTGTGCTATGATGCTTTCTTTTCATGTTACACCATAGGTTCAGAGATACGAGCTCCAGATCGGCGGTAGATGTAGCATTTCCAATCGCAGAGATTCAGTGAGTCCTCTTCATTCGACGAATATATGATTTGATTTATTCATTATTATTTTAGCCAATTATAGGTTTATGGAGTTAGTTAGAGCCATGTTCCTTCAACTCCTTATTTCCGATAGTACTTAGAGGCTTTTGGATTTATGCTCAGATTTAGCTTTCATATTTAATTTTTAGTTTTTTTGGGTATTTTTTTGCCTATATGGATGTTATATTATTTTAGTTGAACCTTATGGCCTATTTTGCATGTTTTTCGCATTATTATGTCATGAATTGCAGTATACAGGTATAGATATCAGTCATGGGTTAGCTTTTGGTCCCTTAGGGTCATAAGCACAATGTAGCATTCCGATTAAGAAATTTTGGGTGTTACAGTACGCGAGAGTGGTGCGACGCAGAGGTCATCATGGGTTTTACCCTCTACGATGTGCCGATGCTTTAATTTTATCATATTTTGGGTTTATTCACTTAGGAGGAAGGATATGGAAGTCCTTTCACTTATAAACGACCTCTGCACACTATATTAACCTATTTACATTCATTTTCAAGAGATAACATAATTATATCACCTCTCCAAAATCACATATCATATCACCATAAGAATGAGAGGATAAGGTACGTAGGGTTTAAGGAATTCAAACTTCGAGGTTGCAATTTCTCTATATTCTGTTAGATTTTTCTCCGTCAATAGGTATGTGGAAATACCCTAAATCTCATGGGTGTAAGAATTAACATTTTTACATGCCTTAG
>JAPEIP010000008.1:195004294-195020932 GCA_026120095.1 Capsicum chinense | reverse complement strand
AGTACTTAGAGGCTTTTGGATTTATGCTCAGATTTAGCTTTCATATTTAATTTTTAGTTTTTTTGGGTATTTTTTTGCCTATATGGATGTTATATTATTTTAGTTGAACCTTATGGCCTATTTTGCATGTTTTTCGCATTATTATGTCATGAATTGCAGTATACAGGTATAGATATCAGTCATGGGTTAGCTTTTGGTCCCTTAGGGTCATAAGCACAATGTAGCATTCCGATTAAGAAATTTTGGGTGTTACAGTACGCGAGAGTGGTGCGACGCAGAGGTCATCATGGGTTTTACCCTCTACGATGTGCCGATGCTTTAATTTTATCATATTTTGGGTTTATTCACTTAGGAGGAAGGATATGGAAGTCCTTTCACTTATAAACGACCTCTGCACACTATATTAACCTATTTACATTCATTTTCAAGAGATAACATAATTATATCACCTCTCCAAAATCACATATCATATCACCATAAGAATGAGAGGATAAGGTACGTAGGGTTTAAGGAATTCAAACTTCGAGGTTGCAATTTCTCTATATTCTGTTAGATTTTTCTCCGTCAATAGGTATGTGGAAATACCCTAAATCTCATGGGTGTAAGAATTAACATTTTTACATGCCTTAGAGTATAAATGTGTGCACATATAATGAGTTTTGAAAATGATAAAGAGCTTGCATTGGAAACTCATTTTATGATGAAATATTATTTAAACAATGAGGTTTCCCCCTAAACTAGATTTATATTTATGTTTAGGCATGTTATGACTTTTGAGAATTTGTATGAAAGCACAATTTAAAAAATTCCCTCTTTTGTTATGAAATCTACTATTTTAATGTATTGTGGTTATTTATACATATGGGTAAAATATCAAGTTTAAATGTTTCATTATCGATTATAGATTTGCCTTGCTTTATGATTCAATTAGAGGGTGTTTTATTAATTAATAAATGCTCTATTGTACTAATGAAGGATTGCACGTGATTTTATGTAAGAATTGGCCACCTTATTTTAAAGTATTAAAAGAGAGTGTTTTGAATAAGTTCATGTGTTTTTTAAATAAGAACCCAGTTGAAGTTCTTAAATGTTTTGGTGGACCAATAAAATATTTTGAATAAAACAACCTATAGATGATATTATATGTCTTATTTGACTTACAAGTCTCAGTATGACGATACCAAATCAAAAAAATGTCATAACACACTCAAACAAGACTAGACTTCAGACTTTTTAGAGATAAGACATCAGACAATGTTTTCAGGAATTTGCATGCTTTAAAGGACTATAATTTGGCTTAAAAGAGTTAGATGGTTACCAAAAAACTGTACTTGAGAAAAAGGGCTCATAGATAGAAAGTGAGTTTTGCAGACTCGCAAGATATGATTGCTATTACGGACACATGAATGGCTAATGCATACTTTACTTTGAGCACTGATATATTAGACTAGTATGTAGGACCCCGATCCTTGAGACAAATTTGGATTTGGGGGCTTGGTTGATAAGTTAATGGCAGATTTCGTATAGTCCATCGGATTGTAGACTTGTAGGGTGTACCATTTAGCTTAGAAGGAAAACAAAGAGTTGAGCTATTATTTACAAGATTGTTTTGAAACTCTTGAGCTATGCTTATGATTTTTTACCTATATAATATTACATTGGTTTTGAACTTCTCTCAATTATTTTACATGAACTGTACTTTGTTTTTGATAAGTTCTACATACCAGTACTTTTGAGTACTGACCCCCAACCTTTCAAGTTCTGAGGCATAGTCCAGTGGTCTAACTTAGTAGTAGATTATCCCTAGACTTTTAAATTCGGTGAGCCTCCCTTTCTTTTAAAGGCAATCTATCCATATGTTATATTTGGTTTGTTTACTGTTTTACTGGGGGGCTTAACTCAACTTAGTTAGACTTGTATTTTTAGCTCAATATTGGTTTCATAGATTGATTTATATTGGATTTGGATCGCTTGTGGATTTATATCATAAAGTATTAACTTTGATTATGATATTATCATTTTTCCTATTTATCGTCTGTACTGTACTACATATGAGTTATGCAGGATGTCTATCGTGGCCAAGGCTTTGGTAAGGGTAGTGACAAGCTTCGTATCAAAGCACAATTCATGGTCCCAGGATGTCTACGAATCAACTAGTAAAGTCTTGCTTATGGGTGTGTTGTGTAGAACACTTTTATTCAGGAGGATACCGGGCATTCAGGAGATGTTTCTCATTCTTTCATACTCTGTATCGTATGATAGTGTTGTCCTTATGAAATTTATCCAAATTTCTTATTTTCTTTAATACTATTGGTCATATCCCATTATCTCGGTGGTATAAGTTCAAAGGTCTAGATTCCTTATGAGGTTATCCATACCAATTGAGCTAACCATAAGTTGATGAATCAGCACAAGGAATTGAGAGGATTCCAGTAGTTCTTCAAAGTGTTTTTATTCCATTGTATACCTCTATCTATATCTATCATGCTTTTGAGCCTAAGGTAATGAGTGTATTCAATCCCTATCAGAATCCTTGTTACAGATAACATGATTTCGGATAGATATATGCGGCATAATGATGGAACAATAATACCACCCAAGTAGTATTATATCTTATTGTGTCATGACCTATTGGTAGTAATATGTTTCAGAAGTTAGTGATATGAATTCACAAGTTTAGAAGTCAGATTTGGGGTGACTTTTGCATAAAAAAGCTAGTTGTAGTTGTATAACCTTTTATTGAGGGGTGGGTTGCCCTTTTATAATGATTGGCTAATGTTACAGCAAGATTTGTTGATTTTATGGTAGATTGAGGACGAAGTGATTGGCTATGATAATTATTTATTCAAATAAGAAAAAAGCTCAGAGGGGATAGTTATGGTAGTTCTAGGAAACATTTACAAATGGTAAATGGAAAAAAGGGGATTAGTAAATAAGTTATGGGTAAAGACTTATTGGTGTTTATTAAATTTGAAGGAAGTGGGGATGTATGCATGGGTACATAAATATGATGTGTGAAACTATAATATGCTAATAAGATTGTAATAGATTATATTTTATGATTAATATTGTAAACTAGTACTACATGCGTGGAGGGGTGTGTTAGATTCTTAGGTGTAGTAGTAATATTGTGGAGAGAATGAACTTCTGGGACATATGTAACGACGAGAGACTACCCCCTAGTCTTCACATGGTGCTTTTGACACCCAAGGACCACAAGCTAACCCATTAATGATATCTGCGGTAAGCACTAAATAATATTACTTATATTAATATGAAAGAATGGGATGGAATGCCATAAGGTTCAAACATCTTAAATACTGATAAAATATAACATCTGAATAGGAAATATTGTCTGAAAATCTAGTTTGAAAAACTTCTAATTGAATTTGTCTAAAAGTGGAGTTGATGGGAAAATCCCCCAACTAACTCTATCAACTGAAGTAATACATCAAATAAAAATATAAATTAGTATAATATCAATGAATGATGAAGACTCACTGCTAAATCTATTGTTGCTGGCTGAACCTAAATCTGCTATGCGTGACCAGGAACCTGAGCGTCTGAACATATGATATTAAACATTATAGTGCAGAAAAGTATGCGTCAATAAATGGGAATGTACTGGTATACTAGATGAGGTAAGACTGAATGCAAAGGTTCATATGGATTAGGATATAACTGACTGAATGAGAATATCTAAACATGAGAGTACGTAGAGAATCGAGAATACTCTAAATACTGAGAATGCAATCTGTGCATATACAAATATATATAAACTATAACTGAGCTTTTCTTATGCAAAGTATTGAATTTTGATAACTGATTAACTAAAATAGATTGACTCTATCTGATAATCTTGATTCTATAAAACTGAGTTAAGTTCTGAACTTAAAAATAAAACTGAGACTGAAATTGTGGGATGTAATCTTCTAACCGACATGCCCCTCACTGAATTGATTGGGGTCCAACCTCTAACCTCAGTTGGAAGGGTGCTAATACCATGCCACGGGTACTAACACCTGCTATGAGTTAACTGCAACTAGTAGAAAGACATTTTGTCAACCCGCATTGATAAGAAAAACTCATGAGAGATGTGTCTACCCTTATCTACCAGGAAGTCATCTCAACCTACGTTAGCTACGTAGTTCTGTAACTCAGGGATTGCTACTAAGGGTTAAACCCTACACTAACAAGAATGCCCACATCCTTGGGTTCACTTTGTACATAATCCTGCGCCCATCTAGAAGACACTGAATTGATTATACTGAAATAGACTGGACTGATACAGTGTTTAATGAGTTTTCCTATGTTTTGTAACTGAGAGTGTTTTACTGAGGTCTATAATGGACTGAGAGTACTACTGATTGTGACATGAATAATATTATCCTGTCACTGATACTGCTTTTAGGTAAACAACTAAATTGTTGGGTATTAAATTTGTCCAAGACTCAATTGCATGAAAAGTAAAGCAAATCATCATCTTGAATAACATAACAAAGTTCACTTGGTCATAATTCATTCATAGAGACATTTCATCTAACACTTGTAATGCAAAAACTTGTACATATAGTAGCATGTCATAATTGCATCATTTAATTCACATGGACATTCTATCAAATAGTTAGGGAGCACAACTTAATGCACATAATCATGGATAACATATAAACGCGGTAACTACAATGCCCAAATTACAATTTCGTAGGTTTAGCATGCAATTCGTATAATTCCCCATAAAAATACTAGTCTAATTTCATGAATCATATAATAATAATGGATTAAAACCCAATTAATATCATAGACACATTAATCATTTTCTAATTTCAAGGGTTTATTAAGATAATCACATAATCACCGAACATGCTATTTAATTTCATGAAACTTGCACTTAAATCATAGATTGCAACCCAACTAATATTATAAACATGAATTCAGTCTAATTCAAACATAGAAATCATAAATAAATCATCTTTGTACTTTGAAAAAGGATTCTTTGACTTCATGGCTGAAAGGGACCCATTAATCAACATCTACATACATTAGAAAAATAGTTCCTGAAGGTTCTTGGAGAGATTCCTGAGAATTGAACTTGATTCTTGAACTAGAGTTTTTTCCTTTTGTAGAGAATTATTTAAATTAGGGAAAAATGAATGAATAATGGTGGTGTTAAAGGCTGACTAGGGTAGTGGAAAAAGACTCAACTACCCCTGGATTGATTTAAAAACTCAAAATTTTAAAGTAGAAATTAGTCGAAAAATCCCTATCTGGGCGCTTGACGCAGCGCTATCGCGCCGTGTCACTAGAAAGTAGACAGCTGGGAATTGGACCATCAACGCGATGTGGTGGAATCATGTTACCCCTTTTATGAGACCTAAAAATTCACTGCGATATAGTGGGATTGTGTTGGTGTATTGGAAACTGACAAATGTGAAACTAAGTTGTGTCACGACGCGTTGGTATCGCGGTACCTCACTGGAAACTGACAATTGGGAAAAGTACTAGTGGCGTGATGTGGTGGTATCATTTTGTCTCACCAGAAATTAACAAATGCCATTTGAACTGCCTCCGCGACACGCTAGAATACCAAGTGGTACACTTGCTTACTAAAACGGCTCTAGCTCTTCGCCCAAGTGTCAGATTTGGCCGAATTTGGTATCGATGTTAAGCTTATTAGATTTTCCACATAATAAAAAGTCAAAATAATGAAAATTACACGTGTATAAAAGTGTATTTATCTTTAAAGCAAGTTTTTGACATTTATGGATAAAATTTAAGCTAGATAAAAGTACAGGGTGTTACACCATAGTTATGTGAAATGAGGAATTTGGGTTGATTTCCACATTTGATGGACTAGTATAGTATGTGACATGTTTCATTTGTTATACACAATTGATTCTGGACAATTGGTTCAAACTTTAGATGTGATTGTGGTTGTATGGATAGTAACTTTAGACTGGTGATGCAAGATATATGGGAGTGACTTGGTGGATGGATTCAATGTGTGAAATAGACTATATTGATAACTTATTAAATATAGGTGTGTGCAATTGTGATTTATTCATGAGTTTTAGTGTTGAAGTAGAAATTGTGGCAAAATCTTTAGATTGATAAGAGCCTTAAGTTATAAGAATGAAGTGTGCTTGGTTTAGAATTATGGGTGTCACGTACCTGTAGTCTATGATTGTAACTTTTGTAGTATGGAAAAGGCTAGGGAGTTTTTATATGGTATTATGTAGAGCTGAATTGAGGGAGTGATATAGACTATGTGAAACCTTAGTATAGTCTTAAAATTTTGTTAAGCTATGAGGTTATGATATTAGAGGTTTATTTCTAGTATGTTAATTATTGGAGAATGGATTGTTATGTGATAAAGAGAGTAAATATGTATTCTCATAAGAGTGTGAGTTATAGGGTGATGGCTATCGAGGCTAGCAAAAGTAAGGAGTAGCATTCTCGAAAAGCAATGCCTTCAAAGTATGCTTTATCAGGGGAGTTTAGCATTAATGTGAACAGTGATATCCCCCTTTTGTTCCAAGAGTTGTGGTTATATATTTGATTAGAATATCGGTCTGCACATCTAAGATGGTGACTTTGATCGAAGGGAGAGGTGATGAATTAAGGTAGTCCTTGAATTTTTTCATAGTGGAAAGTTCCAGGAAAAAGTCAAAATCAATCTATCCTATTCAAGAAAACTCATCCTACTTCAGTTTAAAAAGGATATCTACCAATGTCTTTTGCATTCAAGTCCTGCTTATGTCTAAAGTTTGGGTTCTCTATGCAACTTATATCTGTGTTCCAACCTCCAAACTAGAAGCATAATGTCTTAGTAATTCAATCTTTCAAGTATTTTAGCTCCAACTCATGCTCCATAAAATTCATATGTCATGTCATGATTAATTCTAGGAAACTATGCTTTCTATATAGTATTGATTCATTTTGTGTAGGATATAGAAAGAACTATAAGGCTTATTCAAACTAATGGCCTTTTTCAGTTCTTTAAAATGAGGACCAATAGCTTCAAGTATGAATCCATGTCTCAATGGTTGACTTGATGAATTTCAGCTTTGTGTTATACAAGTCATTATATATGCCCTTATGTTTCTCACCATGCCCAGTCCTAAGAACTTATGTGGTGTTATGATTAGGTTCGAACGATGCTCTAATTATGATCTAGAAATTTGGCACGTGAAATACATCATGACTATTGAATCGTATCTTACATCTCAAGCCCCACCTTGTGTAGAACAATAAATACATGTAATATTGAATAGTGTTAGTTTCATTCTTGATGGTTGCGCTATAGTCCCTTAATAAACCTCCTTATGATAGTACGATAGTGGTTATAGAAGCCTATGATGCTTTAGATATGGGAATAAATGTTCTTGATTGTTGAAGTTTTTGTGTGGTTCCTCGAGTTAAGGTTATAGGTGAAACAGGAAGAGATAGATGAACTTTTATTATGTGAAATATTTAGGAAAGGGGATATGTGGTGAAAGTCTTTGTGAGAGTGATTGAAATTGCTAGTTTTAGTCAAGAGATCCAGAGAGTGGATGTAGTAAAGATATGCTTGATCATTTTGATTGATAAATACAAAAACTGTTGTATTATGTTGCTAGTACTCTTGGCTAAGGCATGATATTTTTGTATACAATAATAGGTTAGAGTAGTATTCATTGATGGATGTAAGGTATAGACACTCGTAGCTTAAGTTAGCGTCTTTTAACTTTAGGTTTGGCTAAATATGGAAGCAAGGTATAGCTAGGCTCTAGATCTTATAAAAACGTGCATTGTTGGGAAATTAGAAGACTGAAATGGTGAAGTGTGGTATTGTAGCTGAAGTCATAGTTGAGAAGTATTGTGATATTTAAGGGCTACTAGTATAAGACCCTCAAAGTTTTCATTATTTTATTTTTGACCTTCTCACAGTTGAACCATCAATTTTTTGACTTAAACCATGTTCAGAGATGTAAAATGGGTAACCCAGAAAGGTTTCAAAATTTTCGGATGGAGTTTGAGTAAGTTTTGGGTCATGGAGGAAATAAGCCTCCGGGATAGCCCCATGACGCGGAGGTTGGATCACTAGACAAGGTTTGCGATACGGACCTAGGTAAAAATTTTGATTTGCTTGATTTTCTCACTTTGGGTGAGGGGCTTTGGATCTTTCACCCCATAAACAACCTTGGTCTCGTTGTCTTATGATTAGTGCTTATAAAATTTATTTGATGATGCCAAGAAGTCCTTTGATTTTTATTCTTATACATGTTTTGTTGAGGGGGAGTTCTCAATGAGAAGTTACATAATTTGTTCCATACTTCTAAAGCTTCAAAAGATTCCTATCCATCGTTTGAGGATGAATGATTCCAAGGGAGACAAACTGTAACACACTGCATTTTTGGGATAGAATTCAAACCGTTGTTTCCAAATATATAATCATGAATCCCATTATTTCTATATAAAAATAATTGTCATGGTCATTAACCTAGCGTGAAAAGTTCCTTTGAGGGGAAGAATGTTCGTAGTAAACACTTAGAGTGAAATGGAGTTAAGAACTTTTGTTATCGACCAAATTGATTCTACAAGGGTCAACTTTGAACGTGTATAACCTTTGAAATATGTGGAATTTTTTATCAGAAGACCCACCAAATTGTACATAATTGAATTATATTTCCAAAGCCGCCAATTTCACCTTAATCCAATATCCAAAGAAAAGTTATGAATATTTTTGTAAGAACCAATACGGGTCAACAACAACGGAGCGACCCAGATCTCATTATGGGAATTACCCTTCGCGACGTGCTGCTGCTTTAAATTCATCATTTTTTGGGTTTGTTGACATTGAAGAAAAGGTATTGAAGTTCTTTCACTTATAAACGACCCCTAAAAACTATATTTTCCTATTTTAATCCATTTTCATGACATAACATCATTATATCACCTCTCAAAAATCCATAATCATAACTCCATAAGAAAGAGAGGAGAAGCTACCTAGGGTTTCAAAAATTCAAGCTTCGGAGGTCCTATTTCTCTACGTTGTCTTAGATTTTCTCTGTCAAAAGGTATGTGGGACTATACTAAATCTCATAGGTATAAGAATTATTGTTTTTACAAGCCTTAGAAAATAAATATATGTACGTATTATGACTTTTGAAATTGTTAAAGAGCATGCATTGGAAACTCATTTTACAATGAAATATTGTTTAAACAATGGGGTTTTTCCCTATACTTTAATTATATTCCTGTGTGTGAATGTTATGACTTTTCAGAATTCGTATGAGAGAACTATTTACAAAATTCCCTATCTTGTTATGAAATCCATTATTTAAATAAATGTGTTGTAATTGTTTATACGAATAGGTAAAAGCTTGAGTCTAAATATTTCATTATCAATTGTGGATTTTCCCTGCTTTATGATTTAATGAGAGAGTGTTTTATTAATTTGTAAATGCTCTTTTGTTGTAATGAGGCATTGCACGTGATTTTATATAAAAATTGGCCATCCCATGTTAACTTATCTAAAGAGAATGTTTTGCATAAATTCATAGTCTTTTAAATTAAGAACCCTCTTGAAGTGATTAAATGTTTTAGTATTCCAATAACATGTTTTGCATGAAATGGCCTATACATGATATTGTATGCCTTATTTTACTTACAAATCTTTATACTATGATACCAAATCAGACAAATGTCATAACAGACTCAAACAAAACTAGACTTCAGATTTTTCATACTTTAGACCATGTTTGAGGAAGATGCATGCTTTAAAGGACTAAAATAGATCTTAAAGAAAGTTAGATGGTTACCCAAAGAAAATACTTGAGTGAAAGACCTTATTGCTTAAATTAAAGGTTTCCCGACTCAAGAGATATGATTGGCATTCCAAACACATGAATGGCCAATGTATAATTTCCTCTGAGCACTAGTATACTAGACTAGTATGTAGGATTCCAATCCTTTCCACGAACTTTGATTTGAGGGCCTGAATGATGAGTAAATGGAGGACTCAATTTAGTTGCAGTTCCTGTATTTTATTTTCATTATTCTTTTGTATTGATTAGGGATAGTTGGGGGTCATGTTCTGACCACCTATAGTCGGAATAGTAGAGGCTTCATAGACGGTCATTTAGAGTTGATGTATTTACATTCAGTTTTATTTTGTACAACTAAAGTTAAATGATTTAAATATTTTTGTAATGAACATATTTTACGAAGACATCTTTTCCACCGATTTCTTTTATTTTTATATATATTATTCAATTTCTCATGATTTATGGAAATATCATGAGTTAACTTTTGATCACTTGTGGTTCTATCACCGTGTGACGTCCAGGGAGTAGTCTCAGGGTGTTAAACTCTGTAATAGACAAAAATCATCATTTCACATTGTCTTTAAATTGTTATTTTCTTATTTTTATAACATTTACTATATTGCAAAAATACATTGGAAGGAAAATCAATTAATGTTTCCTTGTGTAAAGACTCCTAAAATAGGAAAACTAGAAAAAGCCACAATTAATAAAGTACTATAAATATTGATATTTCAGTCCTATGTCTCTCAATATATCAAGGTACTTTAGTTGGATCTTAATTCTCAAGTATAAGTTTTTGTGCTCTCCACATGTCTATATAATTTAGTTATATCAGATTATGATTTTTTGTGCTATTCATTATTAAGTTCGAGAGTTTTACGAATGACAATACTTGATTATCAAGATTTAGATTACTGATCCCACTGATTCATATTTGGAAGGAGATGTTAGTTCAAGGTACAAGAACTTTTCTTAAATGTTAAACAACCTTTACCTCTGGGGAGAAGAAACTGGAGAAAATTGAAGGAAAGGTATCTTTTAATCCTTGAATGAAGAATTGGTGACATTGACTAACTTAAAGTGTCAAACATCAATTGAAACTATATTAAGTCAATTATGGACTTGATTAATATTATCAAAACTTTCTAATCTTTTTAAAAATACAAATAAACCCACACCGCTCTTCAAGTCAAATCAACCAGTCTCTCCCTCTATCTCTCGGCAACTTCTCTCAATACCCTCCTAACCAATATTTCAGTAAAATTCTCCCTTCAATCCTCAAGGACTTTAACTTCCAGTTAAAAATAATCCGGTGAGTTCCCTTTCAACTTTTTACCGTCAATCGACGTGAAGACTTATCCGGCGACAATAACTTCAAGTTCTTCATTGTCGTAATTCCTTTTCCATAGGCAAACAATTATGAAAAAATAGTGAAACTTGAGCCAACTACTTTTCTAGTATTGAAATGTGGACTAAATAAAACCCTAATACTCACATTTCTTCTTGTTGTTGTTGTACTGTTGATTCAGATTTGTTGGTGATTTTTTTCATAGTTAATGTTCTTAATATGTGTATGTGTGTGATATGTTGGTGTCGTTGGTTTGATTTGTTATTTGTCTTGGTAAAAATGGTGTTGCAATAGATGAAACATCTGATGCAATAGATCAAACATCTGATGCAATAGATGAAGATATCTGATGCAACAGATGAAAACAACTAATGCAACAGATTAAAATCTATTACAACTATGAAAATCTGATGCAATAGATGAACAATCTAACAGATCATTCATCCGTTGCGATAGACAACTCTTTTGTTTAGAAGAAATATAAACAATATTGATCCAACAGATAACTCATTTTGCAATACATGAGTGATATGTTTCAACAGTTTAGCAATCTGTTTTTATTCTCTCTAACGATTTACTCATCCATTACAATATGTCAGTTATGTTACAACAGATAACATACCTGATGCAACAGATTAGTGATCAATTTTTATGGTTTCCAACGGATTACTTATCCATTTCAAAAGTTTGGTTATATATTGCAACAGATAAACTACCTGGTGCAATAAATTATTGATCAATTGTTATGGTTTCCAACGGTTTACTCATCCTTTGCAATAGTTTATTTATATATTGCAATAGATAAACTACCGGCACAACATATTAGTGTACCATTTTTATGGTTTTCAATGGATTACTCATCCATTGCAACAAGTTGGTTATATGTTGCAACAGATAAACTACCTGTGCAACATATTAGTGATCCGTTTTTATAGTTTCTGATGGATTACTCATCCTTGAAATAGGTTGGTTATATGTTGCAATAGATAAAATACTTGGTGAAACATATTAGTAATCTATTTTTATGGTTTCCAATGGTTTACTCATCCGTTGCAACGGGTCGGTTACTGGTTTCATGTGATAAAACATCTGGTGCAACAGATAGTGATCTATATTTATTATTTCCAACAGTTTACTCATCCGTTACAATTGGTTGGTTATATGTTTCAACTGATAATATACCTGGTGCAACAGATGTGTGGTCTGTTGGAACTGTTATTTTACCATTGTATATATTAGATTTACTATTATCCCTTTTTAATGATGTATTAATCAGTTATAATCTATTTTGTGTTTCTATTAATTGAATATAATATGGCTCCCAAAAGAAAATAAACAAAATCATTTCCAGGTAAAGGAACAAGTGTAGTAGCAAGGCTACATCTAGCACTCTATGAGCTTGCTTTACAAATATTATCTCAACAAGGAGTAGAATATAATGAACATGGGGAGGAGGAATGTCTTAAAAGAGATGATCCAAATACTAATAGCCCTTCCGCCGAAGATGTGGTCAAAACCTTCAGCATTGATCGTTAACCTATGAGAATACAGTATGATGGTGCCACATTTTTTATGGTTGATTTTGTGGTTAAGTCAACCATGGGAAAATCTTTCGACGCTTTCTGAAAAATTCTTCGAGAACAAAAATAGGATGATTATTTCAGGGAAAGTTGCTTTGCGCAATATGTTGATTTACTAGAGTAACATTTTTATGTTTTGGGAGCTGGATATTCCAATTTCGATCTTTAAAATCCCATGATTCCTTCATGAAGACTTCAGCCGGCAAATGATCCATCATCTTACTCTGCGTCAAGAACTTAGGAAACAACTTCAAGAGTGGCTAAATGTGCGCTAAAAACATATCCTCGCTAAAGACAGGTATATTGAAGTCATAAACCTTAATATTTCCCTCGTAGACTAGTATCTAAACAATGAGCAAATATTTGACTTCCATGTTCATGACTGCAAGAATTTTCTTTGCCTTGGTCCAACTCTTGCGGTGTGGATATGGCTTCTTCCCTCTGACATATATAATCTCTTCTTCAACCCACTGTAACTTAGAAACTAACTTATCAAATCTTGGGCCACCGAAATCAGCTAGCTTTCAGAGAACAGTGTACCTATCATTTAAATTATTGTAGAATTTGAGGTCTATTATCCTATCGGTAGCATCATAAGCATCCAGGTATGCTAATTGCCCGCCCCTCCTGACGCAGAGAATTTCATCAACATATTGTGGTATAAGAAGGCAATTTTTAAATAAGTTAGTAATTGTAAAGAATAAAAATACTGTGGAAACAATCCGATGCAGAGGGTTCTCTGAATCAATTCACAGATTACCCAACCAATGCAACTTATCCAACAGATAAGTATTATGTTGCAATAGAATACCAAGACGTTGCAATAGATTACACATCTATTGCGTACATTGTTCTTCATGGAGTAGATTGGACGGCTAGTCAGCAAAATTAAACTTACATTGTCCTCCCACCACTCATGCATATTTGTCATATTTATGAAGTCTTTGGCTGCATATGAATGCATGGTGTATTCTTTTTGAACCTTCACTTGCTATTCATGATTTCCTGCAGTTCCTTATTATTTTTGCCAAGTTCCGTGAATATATCCACCTTCTTAAGATCCCCCTGAACTTTAACAACTCTTGGAGCGGGAGGAGTAGCAATTTTTTCTGTTTTCAGAATGGAGACAATTTGTCTAATATTTCTTCTCTTCCTCCTAACCACCACTATAAGAGTACATGGCTCCCTCACCTCATTGGATGGTACGACATGTATCCTTGATTTTAATGCCTTGACAGATTTTGCAATAGCCTCTAGTTTTTCAAGGAGTTTATCCTTGTTGTCCTTGCATACTTTGCATTTTCCATGAGAACATAAGGATGAAGAAGGGTGACTGGGACCACCGTAAGGTTGGGAGGGACCGGTGTAGGGGTGAGAGGGACCTATTGAAGGGTCTTTTTCAAAAGTATTTATTTTTTGCTGAATACCAACATGCTCATAATCATGACTGGAAGCAGCAGCAACATTATGATGGCTACCACCACTATAAATAGTTCCACCAACAACACCCCAAATAGAAGCCCCCGGATATGTTGCAGTTTGAGGTTGGTCATGAAAAGCTTCAACATTAGGGTGACCTTTCCTAACTACTCTTCTTATGGATGTTGCTCCAGCCAATTCCTTCTTTATTAACTCCACCATTGGGTTTTCTTGTGTATCAACAAGACCCAGAGTAAGAAACAAAGTCATCCCCACATCATCAATGGTAGGCACAATCCAAGGATGCACAACCGATAAAAAAGATAAGGGGAATTTATATCATATAATAATAATTTTTTGCCAGTTTGGTTACATGGACGTTAACACAGCCACCTTATGCAATAGATGATCTAGCTGCCACAACAGCTGATCTGTAAGTCTCAAGAGATTGATAATATGTTGCATTAAATTACATATCTGTTGCATAATTTACATCATATGGGTAATCTGTTGAGCTGGGTTCAGAGAACCAGAGCAACATATTGTTAATCTAGTGCGAAATATTGATCGTCCCTTGCAAAAAAATACCCATCTAATGCACTAGTTGCAGTTGACGGGTAATTTATTACAACAGATGACCCATCTATCGCACCAGATGGAACATCTGTTTCAATATCTTTCTTTAAGGAAAAATATTTTAGTTAAATAAATACGTACTACATCATCCGGAGGGTTAAAAGGATTAGACTTCTTAATATATTTTTTGCTGCTCTTTATTGCAACCAACTACTTACAGATCCTTGGATGAGAAACCTTATCCGAGTAATCCTTGAACTACTTTCTGAGGGGAGGAATGGCTTCACACGCCCAAGCCTAAAAAATGTAAACAGAAAGCAAACAAAAAAGGTTATCATAATTATATTCAATATAAATTAATGGATGCTTAAGAATAGTGATCAATTTTGCCATAAAATCCCAGGCAAAGACATATAATGTGATCATTTTTTGGGATAGCTTATTCAACAGTCAAGTAGTAGTTGTCATATCCCTAGGAATAGTCGTTGAATTTTCCAAAATCATCAGCAAGCACCAAAATATCATGTTCTATGACTTTCATAATGTATCTTGCAAATAAAACAGAATGGACAAACCAAACTAAGCACAATTTCTCCCTAAAATGCTTTAGTATGTTTTTATTATCAAGATCAGCCATCAAATCCTCCCCTTTGTAGCTAGGTCCAACAATACCCAACAACCCATCTTTTTTTATCTTGCGTTTGTTGGACCCTTTGTGGGGTGTTTCTTTGATAAGGGGTTCTTTTGGACGATCATATCTCATGCCCGACGGTATGGTAAACTCTTTTAATCTAAAACAAACCCTCATTCCATAGTTGATCCAGACTTCATCAAATTTTTTTTTGCCCTCCACCAAATCTTTATCATATCCCAATACTGGATCCTGTGCTTGAGAAGTCCATATACCATTCTTATTGGGAAATGGAGAGTGTGGTCCGCAGAAAGCTTGAGAAAGTATGCAAAGAAGCTCTTCATAAAAAGTCGTTCTATGTTTTCATTCTTCATAATACTCCTAAGTTAGTCAAAAGATTTCCCCAAGTGACATTTAAGTACCAAATCACCAAATACTGCATTAGGGTTATTCATGGGCATCACAACTCGAAACATGTCAGTACTAATGGTTTTGATAGAAACATGTTGGGATTTTGATATTATTTCACGCCCCCTTAGAGAGAAGGAGTTATCACTTTTCTCAGCTTTATTTTGCCCTGACTAAGATTGTTCTAGATGTTCCTCGAAATCTATTTGTACTCTATCCTTTTTTGTTTGGTGATTTGAAGTTGATCCACTTTCTTAACTTCCAGTTTTTTTTCTTTTGGGAGACATATTTTAACTACAAACAATAGAAAAATAAAAAAATACATTACATTTGACATATGCATAATTTAAAAAAAAAACGGTAACACAAACTTTAATAAATTATTCGATGCCATATTACAAAACGATACTGAAATGGATAACCCATCAGTGTGAACAAATGGGGAATCAGTTTGAAGATCTGTTTAATATCTCCCAATAGATATTCCACTCATTTCAATAGATGGACCACCTCCACCACAACCAATTTCACTAAAAATACTTTATAATGAAAAAGAGGGTTTTTGATCTTTATGGATGAAAGGGATCCATAAATCAACTCACGCGTACTATTATATAGAAAAACAAACAAGAATCAACATGGTTATGATCATATCACCACAATCAACAAAGCTTTTGTACTTTAAAGATTGATTCTTGAACTCCACGGATGAAAAGAATCAGTGGATGAACACTACGCATACCTTGGAAGGGAGGTTCTTGATGATTGACGGAGGAATTTCCTTGAAATTGGATCTTCAAGCTTAATTATGCAACCCTAGTTGTTTTTCTCTTTTAGTTCTCTTGGATGATGAGCTTTGAGATGTTAATA
>JAPEIP010000008.1:194940894-195004194 GCA_026120095.1 Capsicum chinense | reverse complement strand
TGATGATTGACGGAGGAATTTCCTTGAAATTGGATCTTCAAGCTTAATTATGCAACCCTAGTTGTTTTTCTCTTTTAGTTCTCTTGGATGATGAGCTTTGAGATGTTAATAGGGTTGTAATGTGATTAGAAGCTATATATTTCATTGGGTTAAGTCTAGGGACGTGTAAGGAGTGTTAAAAGACTTAATTACCCTTAAAATAACTTAAAACAGAGTGTTTTTTGCACCTGGAATTGACTTAGGCGGCATCTAAGTGATTTCCTAAGCTAGGTTAGGCGGTGCCTAACCAATAGCCGATGTCTGGGTTCGGCGGCACCTAACCAATCGCCTATCCTTACTGTCTCTCACGAAAATAGGCATAACTTTTCGTTCGGGTATTGGATTAAGGTGAAATTGGTATTGTTGGAAAGCTAATTCAATTATCCACAATTTGGTGGGTATAAATATGAAGAAATACCACATTAATATCCATTTATACTTGTTCAAAGATGACCTTTGCAAAATCGAACACTAAAACTTGATGGATTCAGAAACTCTTAGCGTGTATTACCTTAAGTGACTCATATGAACATGCTTAATGTATCATAAGCAGTCTTATCACTAGCATACTCATTGTATGTAATGAACTAAAATGCTACTCATGTAATAGGAGGTTTCATATGTAGGAAAAATGGTTCGTCTCATAACTTAGAAACATACGGGGTATTATAGTTTTTATGGTCTTACCCTTATGAGAGATGTTTTGAGAAATTAAAGGATAGATTGACTTTTGCTTCAGATTTGACCCTATCCGAGGTTACTGAGGGATTTGATGTATATTGTTATGTGTCCCTTATGGGGATGGGTTATGTCTTGATGGAACAGATTATGGTTGAGCTTATGCTTCCAGGAAGTTCAAGGTTTATGGGAGAAATTACCCGACTCATGATCTAGAGTTGGCAACTCTTGTGTTTTCTTTAAAAGTTTTGCATCACTATTTTTATAGGGTGCATGCGGATATTTACTAAGACCATATGAGCTTGCAGTACATATTTATGCAAAAAGAATTAAACCTCAGGCAGAGGCGGTGCCTCAAACTACTTAAGAATTGCGACATAAGCTTGTACTACTACCTAGGAAAAGCTAATATTTATGCTGATGCTCTTAGCAGTTTTCCATGTGAGCTTTTCTCATGTTGAGTAAGAGAAAAGAGGATTGGTGAACGATATTCATAGGCTGGACAATTTTATAGTCTGCATATTTTACTTCAAGTATTAAGAAGTAATTATTTAAGAAGTGGTTAAATAATCTCTTAGGGCTGAGGTCATGGAGAAGTATGCTCTAGTCCCATACTTATGCAAAGAAATGATGATATTTGTGAGAAAAAGGTTATGGGTTTTGACATTATGGGAGACGACATTCAGAAGTACCAAGAGAGGTTGTGTGTTCCTGATCTATAAGGGTTGCGGGAAAATATTTTTACTGAAGCCATTGTATAAAGATAAATTGTTCATCCAGTTTCGATAATGATTTATCATGATTTGAAATAAATTTATTTGATGAAAAATATGAAAAAAGATGTGGATAATTTTATTGGAAAAATATATGGCTAATATGATAAGTGTATGGCCTATCAAAAAGTCAAGGTTAAGCATTTGAGGCCTGGTGGCACTTCTCAAGTGATAGCTTTACCGATGTTGAAATAGGAAATGATCAATATGAACTTTTTACTGGTCTTTCACAATCTAAAAATAAATATATTTCAATTTTGGTCATTATGGAAAAAATGACCAATTCTGCTCACTTTTTTCCTGTGAGGACTAATTGCTCAAGAGATGATTATGCTAAATTATTCATTTAGGAGGTAGTCAAATTGTGTGGAGCCTCAGAGTTTATTATTTTTTACCAAGGTACATAGTTCTCTTCACAATAGTAGCATTATTTTTTGAAAGGATTTGGTACTGAAGTGAACCTTAGCACTGCTATCCACCCTCAAATGGATGGTCAAGCAGAGCATATATTTTCACTCTAGAGGATATAGTAAGTCCATATATAATTCACTTTAAAAAAAGTTGGGCTTACTATTTATCGCTTATTGAGTTTTTTTATGATAATTGTTATCATTCCAACATCCAAATGACACCTTTTAAGGATCATTATGGTAGAAGGTATAGGTCTCCAATTGGATTATTTGAGGTGGGTGCGACTAGATTATTTAGGCATTACTTGGTTTATCATGCAACGGAAAAAATAAAGCTAATTGGAAAAAGACTTAAAACTGCTCAGAGTCACCAAAAGTCTTATGCAGACTTGAGGAAAAGAAGTTGAAGGTTAAAGTCAATGAATGGGTGTTCTTAAACGTTTCTCCTTCAAAATGACTTACGATATTTGGGAAAAGGGGAAGACTAGTCCCCATTATATTGGTCCATATCAAATTGTACGAAGGATAGGGAATATTGCCTACGAAGTAGACTTACTAATGAATTTGGCCTTAGTTCATCCCTTTTTTCGTATGTCTATGCTTAAAAAGTAAGTGGGTAATCCTTCCTTACTAATGCCCATTGAGGTCATTGGGGTTTAAGATTTATTATCGTATGAGGAAATCTCAATTAAGTTTTGTGATAGGAAATTTTAAAAATTGAGAAATAAGGAATAGCTTCGATGAAGGTGCTTTGGAGGAACCAACAAGTAGAGAAGGCTACATGGGAATTAGAAGAGGATATGAAAGCTAAGTACCTGATCTTGTTTCCAATAATGGACAAAAGTTCTTAACGTATGAATTTTCCTTCTTCTCTTGAAATATTTCAGATTCTTTCTTAAATCCCTCTATTTTCTTCCTATGATGTTGCTAAGGATGTCCGAATATATCATTTTGGGACAATAATCCTAAGGGGGTGATATAAGACCCCAAAAATTATGACAAATTTATTTTTTACACTCCCTCGTGTTCAACAATGATTTTTGATTTGAAAGATTATAGGGGATGTTAACGGGATCATTAAGAATATGAGTGGGAACATTTTAGGGGTGATGATGAAGAGCCAGCATTATGGAATGAGTTTTCGGGTGCCTTTCTTGATCACTTCTATCCTCATGAGGGAAGCTACGACTAAGGAGTTTATAAATTTGAAGTAGGGAAAGATGAATGTGATGGAATATGCCTTGAAATTTCATCGGTTTTCTCATTACGCTCCTGAGTTTGTGTCTATCTGGAAAACTAAAATTAGCAAGTTTACTTTTGGGTTGTCCCGTGACTTGGTATTGGAGTGTAAGACTACAATAATGCATAATGAAATGGATATCTCTAGGATTGTGGTTTATATGTAGAAGGTTGAGGATGAAAAGAAGAAATAGGTACAAATTGAAGAAAGATAGAACAAGAAGTTTAGATATTCAGAGCAGAGTAGGGGTTAGCATAATAGTAGGAGAGATAGTAGATAGTGGATCGTGAATAAGGACTGGGGAAATTCATATTTGTCTACTAGTTCTCCCTATCCTAAGCTTTCAAGTAATCATCGTTCTCAATCTAGCATGGTCCTAAGTCATAGGGTGCCCAATATCAAGCTAGTGAAGCTCAGTTATCCGCATCGTATTCTCCTTCTAGATTTTACGGGCAGCTTCACCATGGTAATTATGAGGAGGGTAGGAATAATTGTTATAATTGTGGTCAACTAGGTCACATTCATTTAGATTATGCTTCAGTCAGGGTTGCCACTAGGGATAATAAAGTTTTAGTTCCCACATCATTAGCTCATATGCCAAAGGACGCTACTTCTGGTGCAAACACTAGCCAGAACCATTATTATTCACTTTCTACGCAGCAGGAATCTGAGACATCCCCAGATGTTGTTACAGGTATGTTACATTGCTTTTCCCATGATGTTAGTTATTTGTTTGATCCAGGTTCTACCCTTTTTTATGTGACCCCTTATGTGGTTGTGCTTTTTAGTTTTGGTCTTGAAATTATTTTCAACAACTTTTCTATATGTACTGCGATGGGTTTTCCTATAGTTCTATAAAAAATTATAGGCATTTTGTGGTGTTGATCATTCATAGATAGACATTGGTGGATTTGATAGATTTAGATATGGTGGATTTCTATGTTATCTTAGGGATCTATTTGCTTTATTCATGCTATGTTTCTCTGGATTATAGGACCCAAAAGTTCAGTTTCCAATTGTATAATGAATTGTTAATTGAATGGGAAAGAAGTTCCTTAGTTCCCAAAGGGAGGTTCATCTCTTATCTTAAATCTTAGAAGTTGATTTCAAAGAGATGTTTGAACTACTAGTTTGGATTAATGATTTTGTTTCTAAAAATCCATCGTGTAATCTGTCCCTATGGTTAATGAATTTCCTAAAACATTTCTCGATGATCTTCCTAGAATTCCTCCCAATAGGGAAATAGATTTTAGGATTAATCTTTTATCATAAACTCATCCTATTTCTATTCCTCCTTATAGAATGGCTCTGACTGAATTAAAGAAGCTAAAGAAGTAGTTAAAGGTTATCAGTGATAAGGGTTTCATTCATCCTAGTATTTCTCTGTTGTATGCTCCTGTGCTTTTCATGCATAAAAAGATGGGTCTCTTCAGATGTTTATAGATTATCATTAGCTAAACAAGGTGATAGTGAAGAACAAGTACTCTCTTCCCATGATTAATGACCTTTTCGACCAGCTTTAGGGTTCTAGATACTTCTCTAAGATGGATCTTTATTCAAGCTATCACCAGTTGAAAATTAGGGAGGTTGATATTCTCAAGAACACTTTCTGAACCCAGAATGGTCACTATGAGTTTTTGGTAATGGCATTTGGGTTGACTAATGCTCTGACTACATGGACTTTATGAATTGGGTTTTCACGTTGCATCTAGATTTATTTGTTATAGTTTTTATTGATGAAATCTTGGTGTATTCTACGAGTAATAAAGATCATGTCGATCACCTGCGCATTGTAGGAGGATCATGTCGTCACCTCTGAATTGTATTGCAGACCCTTAAGGATCTAAAGTTGTATGCTAAATTTTCGAAGTGCAATTTTTGGCTGGATGTTGTAAATTTTCTTTGCAATGTTGTTTTGAGTGGGGGGGTCAAGGTGGACCCACAGAAAGTTAAGGTGGTTAAGAGATAGCCTAGAACCCAACGCCAACCGATGTTAGCAGATTCTTGGGCTTGGCTGGTATTATAGGATGTTTTTAGTGAGTTTCACTTCTATTGCTACACCATTAAAAAAGTTGACTCAAAAAAATGTTAAGTTCTTATGGTCCGATGCTTATGAGGGTAGTTTTGAGAAGTTGATAAATAAGTTGACTTCTATGCCAATTTTGACCCTACTAGAGGATATAAAAGGTTTAGTTGTGTTATATGATGCAACCCATGCAGGACAGGGTTGCATTTTTATACAACATTGTAACACCCTAAATTTTTGAGCTAGAAATTTAACCGGCATTCATATGTGTGTAAACTCGAATACCATGATTCATATTTTAATTCATTTGTCATGATCTTTATCGTATTTTATGAAGTTGTCTCTAAGTGAAAGATGTTTATAGATTTTAGTGAGAGTAATGTTGAGCTAAGAATCTTTGATTCGTCCAAAGTTTGGGGTTCGATTCTATAAGGGTATACTTTTAACGTGTATAACTTTTGATTTAATTATCTACAATTTGGTCGGTTTTCAGTAGATAACAATTTTACCTAAATTTTATACCCGAGTGAAATGTCATAGCATTTTTGTGTAAGGCAGTAAGCTGTTGCAATTACACCGCTCGGCGTTGCCTATAGCGGTGGAACCAATAGCGCTCAACGGTAATTCTCAAAATTTGGATTTTCCAAAATAGCAGGTCACTGTGATTACACTGCTTGGTGGTGCGTATAGCGGTGTCACCAATAGAACTTAGTGGTGAGACTCAAAATCGAGATGTTTTGCTAAAATTTTTTAATTTCGAGGGGCAGACTTGTCTTTTCCCCACAAACCCTAGTCATGTAAATAGTGGGCATAATATGCCCAAATTCACTCGAACTTATCAAGAACATAACCAAAACCTCCCTCCCAAAGATCAACAAACCATACTTTAAGTTCAAGATTTCCAAGAAACAAAATATAGATTCGGATCCTATTCTTCCAACTAAATAGTCTATGGTATGTGGGACTACCCTAAAACTCCATGGGCATAAGTTTTTCATGCTTTTATCAAATTCAAAGATCTTTAATCTTGTTTACAAAGAATGTTTTATATTATTGCGGAAAGTATGAATAATGGAATTCTTTTGATGAAATTATATGTTGTCTTGAACCATTTTTCATGAAATTTATATTGTAACTATATATCTATGTTTTCATTTGCAATGAAGAGTCGATTGTGAGTATTATTGATAAAAAATCCCTCTCTTTTTATAATGTCATTGATTTCAAGTCTTGTAGATTGCTTAAATTGTATGAACTTTCTTAAAGAAAAAAAAAGGGTGAATGCGTTTCTAATGATCATGGATTTGTACTATTATGACATGTTGATAGGGTGTTTTTCTCATGATAAATGTTCATTGTGTCAAATTACCAATATTCATAGGTTTTGAGTAATGCAAAAATGATATTGCCACCTTGTGATTGTACTATTGAGAGAAGATTGTTTTTGATGTAAACTGAAAATGAAAATCTATTTCATGACTCTCTCTCAGTTGATGTTTAAAAACTATGGGTGGTCATTAACATGAGAATAAGTGAAAAAGGCATATAAATATGTTGTGTGATATGAATGACTTGCAAGTCGGGGTATGCCGATAGTTTGCCCTTAACAGAACTAGTGTTGAATGTTTTGAATGGATGAAGAATTCTTTAAAGAACTAAAGGTTAGTCTTAAGAGATTTAGATGGTTACCAAACAAAGCATGAGTCGAGAGACTAATGCTGGAATCGTCATTTGCCGACTCGGGATTTTGTCACCATGCTATGTGGACTTATTTGCCTTGATTTATATTGTCCCAACTTGGGACTATGGTTAGGAGCCATGCTGTATGGTCTTGTTCCCTATCATGACATATTATTATGATTGGTAATTATGGCACCCTGATTTGTGGACTAGCATGTCTCCCATATCTATAATCTAACCTTCCGGCAAACTTAGGTTGGTGGCTTGGCCACCGATCAAGGTCATATTTCATATAGTACATGGAATAATCAAAATTGTAGGGTGTACCATCTATCATAGGATAAAATAGAAAGTGAATAATGATTTAAAGGAGTTGTTGCAATTAGCTTCTGTATGCCCATGTGTTTTCACTGATGCATTATTTTTATTATTTTATAAAACACTGTCATTATGATATATAAAACATGTTATTTTGGGTTGTTTCATATACCAGTAAATTTTGTATTGACCCCCTATGTTTCAGGTTTTGAGGCCCAATCTAGCAGTCCTACTAAATACTAAATTGTTGTTAGACATTAAGAGTTGGTGAGCCTCCCTTACTTCAGAAGGCATCATGTGTACTTATGTTGATGTCATTGTTTTTAGTTCAGGGTCTGACCTGGGGCCTAGTCCCAATTTAAAACTGATTGTTTTTTCAGTTATAGTGGAGATTTTGCAGACATATATTAGATGGTTTGAGTTTTATTGAACTTATGTCTGTATTACTCAGTTGAGATATGAAGGTAACCTTTTTCCGTTTATGTTCTACATTTCCTTATAGTTTATGAATTATGTAGCAAATTGCTAGTTAGAGAATGGCTCTCAGGCCTTCATGGTTCGGGATGCCTGTCATGTCCAGGTCCTGGTTTGGTCATGAAAAACTTGGTATTAGAGAACGTTTCATGGTCCTGGGCTGTCTGCAAAATTATGTCAGGTAGAGTCCTGTTTATGAGTCTGTAGCATGTCACACTTATAAGTAGGAGGCTACTAGGCATTTAGACATGTTTTACTTTTCTTCATATTCTAGATTGTGCCATTGTGTTGTCCATTTGGAAGTTATCAAAATTCTTTATTTACTTTAATTTTATTAACTATGTCTCATTGTCAAGTCGATTCGAGTGCAAAATCTTAAGAGTCTAAATGATGTGGTCCCTTCTGATTGAGTCATAAAAAGAGTATGAAATTGCATAAGGACTAGAGAGGATTCTATAAGTCCCTTAAATTTTAATAATTTAAGCCTATACCCCTATCTAAATCAATCATGTATTTGAGCCTGGGGTATGAAGTGTATTCAGTCCCTTTCAAAATTTTTTGTTGTAGATGACAAGCTAAAGGGTTGTGATGTATGCTAGAATGTTGGAGCAATATTTTCACTCGAGTAGTAGTATATGTTAAGGTTTCATACTGTATTGGTAGTAAGAAGATCCTACAATTAGTGATATAAAGTCAAAAGGTTATAAGTTAAGGTGAGGTAAATTTTCCGTAAATAAGTAGTTTGAGTTGTATAACCCTTGACTAAGGAGTGGGTTGCTCTTGTATGGTTATTGGTTAATGTTTCAGAAAAATTCTTAGCATGTGTCACAGTTTGCGGAGGAAGTGTCTGGCTATGATTATTGGTTATTCAAAATAGGGAAGGATCTCAGAATGGATATCTCATAACACATAACTCACTCCCATAATTAGGGGTGAGACGGTCATTGTCAAGTAACCCAATTTGAATTGGCGTTGAATCTCGAGGAGTGAACTATAAACTTCTAGCCCTATGAGTGCTCAAACTACTAAGATATTACCTGAAATTTTAATAAAAATGACATAAAAAATAAAATGGGCGGATTTTTTAGGAACTATTTATATGATTTTTAGCTCATGATCAAGAGAAACCAATTTTTTTCTAAACAATAATGATGGGGAAAATCTTGGGATAATGTCTATATAAAGGTAAAAGTATGTGGTTTAATGTTGGTTTGTCAGGAAATGTAGTTGTTAACTAAGGGACAGGCTAGGTCTAAAATTGTTGGGGTCAATCTTTAAACAAAATCCAACGAGTTCACTCATTGGTTCTTTTGATCACCTAAAAAGTGTGGAATTTATATAACCACCCAAAACCTTATCCAAGCATCCTTATTTCTAGGATGTTGCTCTTGACAGGATTCACACTCCCCAAACTCTTATGTCTATGATTGCAAAGGGTAGTAAACTATAGGCTTAATTGTTCCCAACAGCTTTGTCCCCCGATAACCCTCATTTGAGGATGTTATGGGTGACTGAGTATTCACTTAAATATCTCTATCGAGGACTACAAAGGGTTTCTAGATCTTAAAGATTTCACTCATCAGACCCATTTGGAGATTTGGAGTTTTCACCCATCAAATTCCAACACATAGGCTCAAGAAATGGTAAAATCCATACTCAATAAGTAAAATCCATGAAAACAAAACAATACCCGTACACAATCAAATTCTAGGTCAACATAATCCCAAGACAAATTACTTAGCTATTCATGAAGAAAGTAAAGAGAAATATATCCATTCTTCACCAAGAAACTATGAAGTTGAGCCTCGAATATTAATTACACAGTTGCCTAAGATTAGTGTTTCAAGTTTTGAATTTTAAATTCTCTTATGAGCTAAGCTATCCTAATGAGAAAGGGGTTTTTACTTAAATATGGCTTAGGATGCGTCTAAGTGTATTTACAGATCTGCCCCTGGGCTTATTCCCATTTAACCATGATCACAGACATCTGTCTGTGACTGCGACCTTGCGGGTGGGTTGCTCTGATCATCTTGAAAGAATACAACTGTGGATAGAAGATTACGTTTATGGTAACTTAAGCTGATGTAGTCCAGGTCTTTAGTTGCGCTCTTCCTTGCTCCCTTTTTATCATTTTCACTCCAATCCACAAATTTTGGCCTTCTCAACTCTATGCCTTCAAGGAGTGGATATTAGTACATCTATCCATAGATGTTGTGTCATTTATTCATTCAAAATAAGGTAATGTGCATGAAAAATGAGTGCTAATAAGTGGTAAACTCACCACTTATCAACACCCCCAACTTAAGACCTTATTTGTCCTAAAGCAATGCTACCACTTATTTTGAGACAATTTTATATATACGCTCTCTTACTATCATTTCAATGATCATGAAGAATTAAGCTTGATTGAGACTAAAAAAAATTTTTGCACATGGGCAAATAGACTATTAACGACTCCCCTTATTATTAAATGGAATAATGAAGGATGCAAAACACTTTTTGGGCAAAATATGTAACAACTGCTACCACTCTAAAAAAGACTAACATGTCGACTACAATCATTGCTTACTTCCACTTTTATCATTGTGTGGAAGAAGACAAAATCACCCACATCAACTACTTCACATGCCTCCTAACTAGAAAGGAGAAATTAACAGTCCTAGTTACCAATCATGCAACAAGGATTTTGAAGTTCAACCACCCACTCTCTAAAAATATTTCCCTGGTAATAAGTACCATGCCATAGGCTTGCCCATATTTTCAATAAGCACTACTATGACTACACTTCGTTGGGAATCACAAAGTTCTCGTTGAGCTTGTAATATAGGTTTAGGGTAATGTAGGAGATCAACTTAGGAGCACAAGGCTACATCCTCCTTGAACTTCTACATGTTACTCTTGTCATGCATCACTTATTGGCCACTTCTTTTCACTTTACTACTTTGCCTACCTTTGCTTTTTCTCGGTTTTCCTACTTTCAACTTTTTCTCTTCTTCGACAAATTGTTTTCACATATATAAAGACTTCCTTTCCTTTCTGGGATCATTTCTTTATTCAAATCAAAAAAGCATCACTTTCTTAAGATTGAAGGGTCTTTCTTAAGACTTTGTGGCCCAACTATACTTCTATCACTATCCACCACCCCCAACACAGGCTTTTAGCCTCAATTTTTATTCTCAAATTCATGGAGGATAGCATTCAAGAGCGGATAAATAGATGGGTCATGGATTGTAATGCGTTTGTCAAAGAAAATTCCTAAGTATCGAAGAGGGTAACTAGGGGTAACTATTGTTTATTGATAGGCTCTTTAGGCTAAAGTAGACTTCTAAAATCACAAAATGGCCTATGATCATTTTACAAACCAAGCACAATAAAATATTAGCTTTGAAAGACTAAGGGAGAAAGTTCTAGTTAGTACAAGTAATTAACCTCTCACACATGACATGCGAATGTTGTCAAGGGAATTCAATTTTTCTACTCTCTCGAAACAAAGATGGACTGTTCATTATTTTCTCAAGAAAACTCTCTCACTTTTAGCATTCAATTCAGAAAGGTTTGGGTACACAAGTAAGCCTTAGCGCTGCTTTCCATCCTCAAATGGATAGGCTAGTAGAGCACACTATTCAGACTTAGAAAGATATGCTAACGGCTTATGTTACTAATTTTAAGGAAATTTGGGTTTATCACTTGACTTTTATTGATAGTGAGTATTATAATAGTTATCATTTGAGTATTCAAATGGATCCTTTTGAGGATCTTTAGGGAAAGAGGTGTAGGTCTCCTATTGGATGGTATGAGGTTAGTGAGACTAGGTTATTTGGTCATAACTTTATTCCACATGATATGGAGAAGGTAAAACTTATTAGAGAAAGACTTAATACTATTTAAAGTCTCCAAATGTATTATGCGGATTTGAGGAAAAGAGAATTGGTGTTTGAAGTAAGTGTTTGGGTATTCTTTAAGGTGTCTCCTATGAATGGTGTCATGAAGTTTAGGAAGAAGGGGAAGCTTAGTCCTCGTTACATTTTTCCATACCAAATTTTAAGTAGAGTTGGGAATGTAGTGAATGAGTTTGATTTTCCTGTGAGTTTAGGTTCCATTCATCTCGTGTTTTATGTTTTCATGCTGAAAAAGTTTGCGGGTGATCCTTCCTAGATAATGCCAATTGAGGATGTTGTTGTCAGACTCTTTGTCTTATAAGGAGGTCTCGATTAAAATATTGGATAGGAAAGTTTGTAGATTCAGGACGAAGGATATAGCTTCAGTGAAACTTCTTGGAGGAAACCAAAAGGTAGAAGTGTCCATATGGGAAGCTGAGGAAGATATGAAGGACAAATACCCATTCTTGTTCCTCGGGTTGGATGAAAGTGCTTAAGGTACAAGTTTTATTTTTCTCTTGTCACTTTTTGATATTGTCATTTGATTCTAGTATATTTTCATTATTCTCGTGCTAAAAGTGTCCTAACTCAACTTTCAAAGATGAATGATCCAAAGAGAGGATAACGTAAGACCCTTAAAATTTCTATCATTTTATTTTTGACCCTCTAGCGTGCGTAATATTGATTTCTTACTTGAATTGTAGTTAGGAATTTTAATAGGGTAATTTAGGAAATTTTTGGAATTTTTAGAAAAGGTTCGTGGCTATTTTAAAACTTCTAGGCAGTGTGCCTCCACAATATCTCCGTGTCATAGAGGTTACCCTCCTCTATATTAAGGTGTAAATTTTATCTAGTTTTGTGTTATTCACTTAGGTATGAAGGGATTTTGGTATTTTAACATTTTCCACGATTTATAAACATAAAATTAACCCTTTTCCTTCACTTTTCAAAGATCAAACTCTATGTTATTTAGCTTTAACTCTTCAACTTAGAAAGCTTAACGGTTTCACTGTGCATTTGTCATTCCGGCACCAAATTTCAAATTTACTTCAAACTCTTGTGAGTTTCAGGCATGTTTCTTTTCTGTAAACTTTAGTTTTACATTGTGGCATGAATTGAATAGTTTTCCATGTGAATTAATTTGTGGGTTTTGAAATTGGGTTGAGGGATTTGGGTTTTTAATGGTTTAATTACTTGTCCCATGTTTTGAATTGATTATTCATGGTTTGAATTGATGTTTTTGGGACTGAATTGGTATATTATTTAAATGGTTGGAATGGGGGATATGAGTTTCTATAAATTGTATAAATTTTGTTTTGGAATAGCATGAACCTTAACCCACTTTGCAAATTTGATAATTATTATGGAAAATTTCAAGGTTTAACTTGGTTTTGAACCCAATGAAATGTATTAATAGATAAATGGATATAAAAATAGATTTGGATGACCTCGGTGCCCATGATATTGATTTTAATGGAACTTGGGAGTCCAATTTGGTTTTCTGAATTGGTTTGGAATAAATATATTAACTGGAAAGCATATTGGTATGACGATACCAAGTGGTAATTTCCTTAATAAATGACTCCTCGGTTAATGGTTGAAATTATGAGCAAATTAGAGTGATTTGGGCTTAAAGTGGATCGTGTTGCTTATCGTGAAGGTGTAAGTTCCGGTGTGGGGTGGACGGACATTGGAAACCACATTTGTTGGCATTGGGGGTCTATATATGTAACACTCTGAGATGTACTCAACCAAATACCTCATTTCGTAGTATGTTAAGTGGGTTAATGATCTGAACATATTCTAAGTGTAAAAAGGGACTTAGTCACTTTTGAACTCCTAAACTTGGATGTTTTTATTTTCAAACTTCCCGACCTCAAAAATTTAATTTGTAAGATGATTAATGATCGGGGGTGTCAAGGGTACATCCGGAGTAATTTTCAGAACATTCGTACTAGAGTAAGGGTAAGTTTGGATAACCAAACTAGTGAAGCCTCGTGATAGACCACATCGCGAGGGCCAGTTAACTCAGATAGGTGTTGCATTGCGAGGGAAAATTAACCAAGATAGGTGTCATATCGCAAGGTCCAGTTGACCCAAGTAGGGGTCGCGATGCGATGGCAACCCAGTTTTGCATTATTTTATCTGTGATTTTAAGGGAAAATTGGTCTTTTCCTTCACCCCAATTCACCTAAGACACGAGACTTAATGATAACATATGCAAATTAGGCTTGATATCATGAGAAACTACTCCTATTACTTTAAAAGAAAACCCTAGATTCTTCCTATAAGTCAAAGGATTCATCTTTGAGTTGTAGCATTTCAAAGAGCCGATGTGTGATTCTAATTCCACTCTTCTTTCTTGGTGATCTAAGGTACGTGGTGTTTTCGTAAAACAACTCAGGCATAAGGAAATTGTTCAACAACTTTTAACATTGTCAAATCATGAATTCTTGAAGGGGTTTTGGATGTTACATTGAAATTTCGCATTTATGAATTGTTTACTGGATATTAGTGTTTTGGTCTTGAGGTCTTTTCACCAAATTGATTTGAAATCTTATATATACATGCATATGGTTAAAGTTTATAATTGAATTGAGAGCATGACTATCTACACTCCTTCTCACGTTGCAACAACTCTTAATTTTAGAATGTTATGTAGAACCATGGTATCAGTGTTCTTGACTATTGTTTAATAATTTAAGATTTTATTTAAATTAATGAGAGGGGATTTTGGATGGTGATAAATGTTAAATATACATAAGAAAGAATTGCATGGTTTGCCAAAATACATGACCACCCCATGTTTATTGAAATAATTGAAAGGAGTGATCTTTGCATGATTTGATAAATTTATTAAAGAACGAAAATTCTTGAATTGTTTGAAATATGGTGGTCTAAACTTTATGTATGAAAGAGAAAACTGTGATATGATTTTTATGGTTCAGAAGCATGACTTTCAAGTCTTGGTATGACGATAACAATTCAGATAATGCCATCGTAACAGAAAACAAAACATAATGTAGATTTTCTTTAAGATTTTTAGATTTTGAACTTATAGTGATACATGTTCATAAAAGGCTAAAAATGGTCATAAAGAGATGTTAGGTGGTTACCTGAAGAAGGAACAAGTCTAGAAAAACTCATTGCCTAAATCTGTGTTTTATCGATATGGGATTATTATGTACCCTAGTGGGATTATACGCTGGATTAGTGACATCTGACGTATCAGAATCATAAACTCCAACTCTTGAGGAAAAGTTGGGTTGGGGGCTTGGCCGCAGAGTTAAGGGAAGACTCCATATAAACCGTGGGGTTGTGGAATTGTAGGGTGGACCACCTAACTCAGATGTAATACAAAAATTATAATTGCATTGACAAGAATGTTTTATGAATATCAAAGAATTGCCCATGTGTTTGAAACTATATTATGCATGATGTTTTCATGAATGCTCTGATTTATTTAATATATAAATGTATTATTTTTGATTTCTCTGTGACCCAGTACAATTGTATTAACCCCCTATATTTCAGGGTCTGAGGATCATTCTATAGGTCCGACTAAGCCGTAGACTTGTTCTGATAGAAGAGAAGTATGTGCCATTGGTGAGCCTTCTTTAATCCGAAAGGCCTATTTCTTTCTAGTCAGCCTTGCCTAAATTCTTACAAGTTATTGATGCCTTATGTAGTAGAGATTTCGCAGACTAAGAAATATATTAAAAAAATGTATTTTTTGCATTGTCGAACAAATTTCAAATTTATGACAATGATTCCATTTATTATTATTCGGTATCTTTTATTTATTACTCGAGTATTATGCATGATTACCGGATGTACAAGGGTAATCGATCCTCTATGGTTCTAGATGCTCATCATGGCCAGAACCCCGGCTCAGGTCGTGACAAACTTTGTATCAAAGCACATTTTATGGTCCCAGGGTGTCTACGGAATCACATTAAGTACAGACTTTTTTATCGATGTGTAGAGCGACACAGTTATAGGCAAGAGGTGACTAGGCATTTAGGAATGTTTCCCTTCTTTAGGATTTAGTTCATGCTATTGAGTTTGAATATCCCCTGATCACTGGTTTATTGTATTTCACAAAAGCTATCATGCCTCCACGTCGCTCCAATGATCAGCACGCCTAAACTGAAGACGTCCATCCCACCCATAGGATGAGGACGTACAACAGGGCTCACACTCCTAATTTTGTTGTTGCTCCGGGAGTCTCTCTGGTTCAGACCAGTCCACCCAGAGCACCTAGGGCTCCCTGGTCTAGGACTAATCATACCCAATATCCCCACAGAGAAATATCAAATGTTGAGTTCAGGCAGTCGATGCATATGATTGCACAGTTGGTGATTTCACAGGCTCGATGATCGAAAGATGTTGGGTCTGCATCTTTCTAATCTAAGGCTACACGAGTGGGTCCGTTTATGAGGATGAACCCGCCTAAGTTTACTGGTACAAAGGTGGAGGAGGATCCACAAGAGTTTGTAGATGAGATGGAGAAAAGCTTCCAAGTGATGCATATGGATGAAGTAGAAGTGGTTAAACTAGATATTTATCAATTAAAAGAACGAACCTACTAGAATTGTTTGAAGTATGGTGGTCTAAACTTTAAGTTTGAAACAGAAAACTGTGATATGATTTTTTTGGCTCAAAAACATGACTTGCAAGTCTTGGTATGACGATACCAATTTATATAATTTTATAGTAACATAGAACATAATATAATGTGGATTTTTTTTTCACATTTTAAGATTTTGAACTTAGAATGATACATGTTCAAAAAATTCTAAAAATGGGCATGAAGTGATGTTAGATGGTTACTCGAAGAACGCACGAGTCCAAAAAAAACTCATTGCTCGGAACCATGTTTTGCCGATTAAGATATCCCCTAGAGGGATTATACATTTGCCTAATGCCCTATGGCATATCTGAATCAGAAACTCCAACTCTTTGGGCAAACTTGAGTTGGGGGCTTTGACGCCGAGTTAAGGGCAGACTCCATGTAGCCCGTGGGGTTTTCTTTAATTATAGGGTGGACCACCTAACTCATAAGTAATACAGAAATTAGACCTGCAGTGACAATAATATTTTATGAATATCGAAGAATTGCCCATGTGTTTTAAACTATATCACGCATGATATTTTCATGACTTTCTCTCATCTATTTTATATATAAATGCATTATTTGGGAATTTTCTTTGTACCAGTAAAATTATATTAAATCCGTACATTTCAGGGTTTGACGCTCAGTCTAGAGGTCCTACTAAGTACTAGACTTATTCTGACAGAAGAGAAGTGTGTCCAGTTAGTGAGCCTTCTTTATTAATGAAGTCCTATTTTTTTCTAGTCAGTTATTAATTAATTTGGTTTAGGTCCACTAGGGGCCTTGTCCTAGATTCAGACAAGTTATTGATGTCTTATATAGTAGAGATTTCACAATCTGAGAAAGATGTTGTTTAGATGTTAAAAAAAAATTATTTTCTGTATTGTCGAACAGATTTCAAATTTATGACCATGATTTAGATTATTATAATTCTGCATATTTTTATTTTTTTGAGTATTATGCATGATTACCAGATATAGAAGAAGGCTCGGGCCTCCAAGGTTTGGGATACTCATCTCATCCAGGGCCTCGACTCGGGTTGTGAAAATATGACCGTGTGCATGATATATACGTTATATATATAGAGAGAGAGAGATGTATCAATAAATTCGGGGTAGCTATTGTCCATGGTGGATGTAGTTTTCCCACAGTTTTTCCTCGGTTTATGCAACTAATATGCATAAGGGCCTATTCAACAGGGGAAGCTAAACCCATAAAACCCATGGATGCCTCTAGGAAAAATCAAGCTGCACAACCCAATTTAATGGTTTTAAAAACTCTCTTATTCATAACCCTTACCCTATCCAATAATCTTATATAAATGTATATAAGAATATGTGTGTGTGGTTCTTACTGATTTATGACATGGAATGATGTTATCACTTTCTCTGAGTTACATTTTAGTCCTTATCCTACTTATCGTTCTAGGACGCTACATCATTTCATGATGTAGGGTCCGAAGACATTTTTTTTGCTCTTGTGCAATGTTAGGTGGATTAAGACATTCGTTGAATTGTTGTGCAGTGGTATGCCTTTATTCTTCGGAAGGCCTTATCATTTCATTGTTCTTTCATTGTTCTTTCATTATGGGCTATTGTGGGTAGATATGGGTTCATTGGTTGTTGTTTAAATCTTAGTCCTCTTTAATTTATTTATTCATCTTCTTATTACTATTCAATTGGCTTCTATATTTGTTATTATTATTGTTGTTATTATTATTAGTATTATTATTACTATTGTGCTCTTGAGGATAGGTTAACAGGGTGGTCTCTGGTTCATGGTGTACTTGAAATACCCATCATGAACTTTCCTTAGATTGGTTCATGAAAGAGGGTCTGTGATAGGAATGTGCCATACCATGATTAGAGCTTGGTACACCTTTGGGTTGGCATGATTAAGGTGTGCCACACCTAAGATCAAACTTTCATAATTTTGTTTTTTTAGTTGGGGTAAGGGCTTTTGGTCCTTTTCCTATAAAAATTACTTTAAGCGTTCTCCAATCTTTATTTCCCAGTAATTAACAAAAAATTATCATTGTTCTTTCTCTTTCAACTCTCAAGTGAAGTAAATTTAGTGCTTTCTAAAGAATTCAACTCTCTGAGCTCTAAACTCAAACACATCTCAAAATTCTTCCCTCATTAAGTCATGTTAGGAACTCCTTATTATAATTATTATACTATTGCATCAAATTACATGATAATTACATGTTTATGAGTGCTCTATTCAAACTTGGGTTTAGGGTTTTTGGTTGTTAAACACTTGCATTATTTTTTTCCCTTGCTTTTAACGGGATTTGGTAGTTTAAATGGTGAATTGTTGACTTAAATTTTGTCTTATCAAATTGATGGAATTTGGTAATTGGTGTTACAATGTTTATGTATTTTGGCGTGATAATTACATAAACCACAACCCACATAATAATTCAGTCTTTAAATAAGGATTTCATAGTGTCTAAAAGCTTTGTTGTAAAATTGCATAACATTACCTGGTAAAGAGGTAAAACGGTCTTGTAAATGCCCTTGGGGACAATGGTTGTGGATTTCTAAATGGAAATTAGAGCCTAATGGTTTAATTTGAAAGATATGGCACAACTGGAATGGCTTGCAAGTCTTCCAGTATGACGATACAAATGTGGGAATGCCATAATAAAAGTCTCCATGGTTAATGGAATGTGGAAAACTATTTTAATTTGGGCTTAAAGGTAATTATGTAGCTTCACAGAGAAGGTATAGTCTTGGGGGAACAATACTGTAAACTAGATTTTGCAATAATTATGGCCTATGACCACTATGTCTGCCTTACATAGTATAATTTCGGTAGGTTATTTTCTAGGTGACTTTAGCAAAGTTTCCTCAATTCATGCAACTAACATGAATTAGGGCCTTCCCATTAAGGGGAGCCGAACCTATATAGCCCATGGGTGCCTAAAGATCTGTAAGAGCTACATTGTTCAGGATTAAATTTTAAATCGTCTTGTGTCATGCTCCTTTCCCCCATATCCAAAATCCTTTTAGATTTATAGTTATTGTGCATATGATTTATCACTAGATATGGTAAATGTATATATATATATATATATATATATATTATATAATTTCTTTTGTTGCGTGCTAGTACTTATCGTACTGACTGCCCCCAAAAGAAACATTAGTTTATTATGTAGGTTTTGAGGTCTTTTCTTGTGACTCTGTGTAGTGTTAGGGGGTTTGGAATTCCTATTAGACAGTTGTTGAAGTGGTGAACCCTCCCTCCTTGAGAAGGCCTGGTTGTTTTTATGTTTCTTTTACCATTCCACCAATTATAGTTTTTCATTTGGGATAGTCGGGGTAATATCTAGACATGGTTTGTATTCTTTAGTTCGAGGCTTCTGGATAGTGTTGGGATATTAATTTTTGGATTTGGTCTTGGACTTACAATATTAATCCATTTTCTTATTAAATTTCTTTTACTCTATTGGTTGCCTTCCAAAAATTTATTATTACTATCTTTCTCATGAGGTAAGGCTCAAGGGTGATCTCGCGCCTTGGTTGGTGTGGGATACCCCTCATGGACAGGATCCCATTTTTGGTCCTAACAAAACTTAAATTGTGAATTAGAAAGGAGTGGCATCGGTAATATAGTTTCATAATGATTATAGTTTTTGCATAATTATGACATGAACCTCAAACCATATCACAATTTGTTTTTTAAAGAATGATTTCATAGTGTCTAAACAATCCTTTAAAATATTTCATGTTATGAAATAGTAAAAGTGGAAAAAGGTTTCTTAAAAGTCCTATGGGGGCTATGATTATTGATTTTAAAATGGAATTCAGAGTCTAAATAGTTAAATGGAAATGCCATGTATTTATATGGATATCTTGCAAGTCTTTGTATGATGTTTCAAATATGGAAATACCTTAAGGGAAAACTCTAGGTTCAATGGTATGTTACAATATTTTAATTGGGCTTTAATAGTAATTGTGTAGCTTTACCAAGAAGGTGTGGTGCCTATGACCAACACTTGAAACCATATTTGCCGACGTTAGGAGGTCTTGACATAAAGTATAGATGACCACTGTTTGCTATCTTTATGTTGTTGTATAGTTATTCTTTTGAGAGACTATTATCTATTTGTGACTTTACCCTAATCCTCGATCCATGCCTCCAACATGGATTGAGGCAACTCCGATTAAGGGAACTGGACCTATGTATCCCGTGTCTGACTTGAGGTTTGTATATGCTATATAATTTTGGATTAGAATTTTATATGGTCATGTTTCAAGTTCCTTGACCCCTACCCCCGCACTTCAATATCTTGATGGTTTTTGAGCATGTATTTTATGATAGATTAATTTGGTAAATGTATATTTATCCCTTTTCTTAGGTTACATAGAAGTACTCACTTTACTAACATTCCCTTAGTTCTATACTATTTCATGATGTAGGTTCAAAGGCCTTTTCTTGTGAACCTGTGCAGGTTAGGTAGTCCATTGTCCTATTGGACAGCTGGTGAGAAATAGTGATCCCTCCATCATTCAGAAGAAACTATTGATTTTCTATCTTTCTCTCCATTACTCTTGGTCGGGGTCATGTCCCGACCAAGTTGATATTGTTATGGTTAGAGGCTCTGCAGACAATATTAGGTTCGTATTTTATTGGATTTGTTTTTTACTTAAAAACTAGATCTAGTGGTTCATTAAACTTTTTTATTTTATTGGTTGGCTTTTGAATTTTTCTTATATTACATGCTCATGGTATAAGTCTAAGGGGTCATCTTAGGCCTTGGAGGATTTGGGATGCCTGTCACGTCCAGGGCCCATTTTGGGTCATCATAGGCTTTATATCAGTGCATGGTTCATGGTCACTAGGTACCCACAAAGGGATATAAAGTAGAGTCCCTTTTATGGGTGGGTAGTGTGTCATACTTATAAAGGGGAGGCTACAACGCATTTTGGAATGCTTTTCTTCCTTGTGTTCTATTTCTTACTAGAAAGTCTAGTTACTTTGAATATCCTCTAACTCCAAGATTACTCGCATTTTTTGTCATGCCTCCATAAAGATATGAGGGTCTTATAATCTTAACTAGAGCCTCCATCCCAACTGGGAAAATATGGAGGAAGTTTGCCCTACTCACATAATGCAGACTTAGTATAGAGCCTGTACTATTGACTTAACTGATCTACCTAGGCTTCCTACTGTCCCTACTACTCCTTCTCAAACTTCCTGGGATATGGATACACATGCTCAGTCCCCACAAAGAGATGTGTCAAATGCTAAATGTTGTCAGTCTATTCACATGCTTTCTCATATTGTGGTCTCATAGTGTCGTCGGTCTGATCATGTTAGTCCTATAACTACTTCATCTGAGATCACTTTGATTGATTAATTTAGGAGTCTTAATCCTCCTACTTTCACGAGTTCTAAAGTTGAGAAAGATCCTTAGGGGTTTATTAATAATATGGAAAAAATCTTTAGAGTTATGCATTCTAGTAATACAGAGAGGGTAGAATTTGTAGCTTATTACATGAAAGAGGTGGATTACCAATGGTATGAAAAGTGGTAAGAGTTAATGGGTGAAGATACCGAGAGTTTGGTGTGGGAAGATATCTTGAAAGATTTTATGATAACTTCTTTCCTCAAGAGTTTAGGGAATCCAAGGTTAAGAATTTATGAATCTAAAGAAAGGTAAGATGAGTATCAAAGAGAATACACTAAAGTTCACCCAATTGTCCCGTTAGGCTCCTGAGTTTGTGTATAATATGAGGTCCATAATGTGAAAGTTTTCTTTGGGTCTTTATTGTGACTTTGTGTTAAAGTGTAAGGTTGATATGCTAAACAGTTACATATATATATATATATATATCAAGATTAGTGGTTTATATACAACAGATAAAGGATGAGAAGATAAATTAGGTATAAATAGGGGAAAGGCAAAATAAGAATACCAAGTCTGTAGAGCAGGGTGCGAGCCAGAAGAATAGTGAAAAAGAGGGTAGGTAATGTCTCAAGAAGAAGACTTGGGGAAAATCTTGTTCGTCGGTAGTTCTAAGACCCATAAGCCTTTACGTGATCGGCGTTTCCAGTCTAGTAATGGTCCTAGGGCACAGGGTGCCTAGTATCAGGTTAGTGGAGCCCAATCGGCCCCCTTGCCCTCCTTGTTATTTTTGTTAGAGGCCTCACTGTGGATATCGTCGGGTAGGGAAGAATTTTTGCTTATATTCTGGTAGGCCTAGTGATATGCAGCGAGATTCTCCATCTTACATGATATAACTAATAGAACATGGAACTACAACTATGCTCTATACAACAAATAACACACTTCATCATTTTAAACATACAATCCCCCCCCCACAACACATGGAACTACAAATGTCTAAGTTCCTCTGTATAGTACTTTCATATTTAAACCTAACCCGGAGCTGGAAGGTGTCAGCTTAATCTATGGGACCCCATACTTTACATCTCTTTAAGAATACTCTTACATCTTATCACTATAATCAAATAACCTCAGGTCAAAATCAAGTAGTACTAACCACATTGCATAATGGTTAGTGTATCTATCAATCACAATATGCAAGGCTATCTTCATTACCCCAACTTTGTGGATCTCCCTACCAAAACCAGCAACATAAATCACTTTTAAAAGATTTTTGCCATATATCCACTTGATAAATAATTCATATAACAGAAGTTCATCTCAATCTTCCCTCTTGGTCTATAACCTTAGCTCAAGTAGTCACACAAAATTTTCATAACAACAAATATCTACTCTCTTATCTCAAACATTACTATTCTTATCTAACCACCACCATTATAACATAAGGCGGGTCATTTAGGGATAAGAGTACAAGCAACAAAATGGAAGGGACATTATTCTATTATAATGTATATTTGTTTCTCTCCTCAAGGTGGGGATTAAGATATAAGATACAATACAATGGGAATGAAGTGCTTTATATATCAAATGCCTAGATCATGAATAGAGGGTCGTTCAGACATAAACCTAACAGAACATGAGTTATTAGGATTTTGCACAGTGAGAAACATGAGTATATATATCCATTGTTGTATAACATAAATCCAAAATTCAATTATTCAAGAATTTGGCAAGGGTTGTTGTTTCAAGATATTGCACCTCATATTAATTATAGAGAATGGTCTTGAGTTTGCATAGGTAATATCACATTGGTTAAGACATAACATAAAATGAGTTGACAACATATAGAGGGTATAGTGTCACAACTCGAACTAGGGCCTGGCCTTGATAGACATCCCAAACCATGAAGGCCCGGAACGCCCATCTCTATTTGATAATCATGTACAACATTCATATAAATAAAAAAACATGCAGAAACATATTCTGCTACAAAAACATGGTCAATTCGGAATTCAACATAATATGGAAACTGAAAATCAGCTACATCTAAAAACATCTGACTCAGTCTTCGAAATCTCTACTATATAAAAATCTGACAACTGTCTGAAAATGGGACAAGTCCCCAGTAGACCAAAATGGAAATAAATGATATAATCTATAAAGACAGTCCTTCCAAAATCGAGAAGGCTCACAAACTGGGTACTGCAACTCTGTCTGATAAAATCTACAACATTTTTGGACCCCTAAACTGAGCCTCAGAACCTGGAGGGAGGAAGGGGGTCAATACATATGTACTGGTACATAGAGAATATCCAAAATAATCATTTATTATTCAACAAATATGAGAGAAAATTTTAAAATAGTCCATAAGTATATCATATAGTCAGAAATCTCATGGGCATCTCAAAAGACTCTGTAAAATCATTATAACTCTAAGAAATATTTTTTACTTATGCGTTAAGTGGTATACCTTACAATTCTGAAAATTTCATGTGCTATATGGAAACTTCCATTAACTGAACAACGAAGCCCCCAACCCAAGTGTGCCGCAAGGGTCGGAGTCTCTGAATCTACTATGCCCCATGGCCGTCGCCAGCGTACAGTAATAATCTAACCGTATCGGCAAATATAGTTTCAGGCTAAGAGTTGGTTGAACTCGTGCCTTCTTCGGGTAACCACCAATCCCTCTTTACGCCCCTTTTTAATACTCTATCAAAACATGCATTCTCTGTAAACATACTCTAAAAACATGCTCTGAAAAGATAATATTTTATGGCATATATACATATGATATCATCATACCATTGACTTGCAAGTAACATCTCTGAGCCATTATTAGTCTATCATAAATCTCTATATTCAAAACATAAGTTTTGAGACCAGCATTTCAATAATTCAATTTGATGAATCTTTTTCTCAAACCTCATGTAAAGATATGCAATTCTTTCTCATACACACAAGAACATATTGATATCAAGAAACACCCTCTCGACAATTCCAAATCATGTTCAAATGCTAGGATATTGCAAAAACATCCTTCAAATCTCAAAACCATACTCTTTAATTCAATATAAGAGAGGGAGTTCATAATTTATACTCTCAAATTCATACATATACATATACATGTAAATCAATTTAGAGAAAAATACCACAAGGCTAAAGCAATAGTAGCATTGAAACTTTCAAAATGCATAATCATTAATATAGTTTTCAAACCCCCCATAAAATACATGCATTGAAACCTTTAAATCATGCTTTAACAATTTCAAGCCCATGTAGTTTTTTTTAGGATAAACCCAACATACCTCTATTTCAGAAAGTAATGGATGATTCTAGAAGCTTACGGATTGGGGATTCCGAATATCTAATTATCTTCTAAAATCCACGGTTAAATCTTGAGTTTTGAGGATTTTCAGTTTGAAACCCTAATGGAGTTTCTTGAGAGATTTTGATGAAAATAAGCTTACTCTGGTGTTCTTGGGATTAAATCCCATGTTAAAGCAGATAAGGGGGTGAAAATACCCAATATAGCCTTAATGATATGGAGTAAAATTTAACTAGATGCCCGATTTGTTGGGCCACCGCAATCGCGGTGGCTTACTAGAAATTGATAAATGGGATTTTTATGGCCTCCGCGATGCGGAGCCATCACATTTCCCATTGGTTGGAACCTGGGATTTCAGCACGATGCGCCACCATCACGTTATACAACTGAAATTTGACAATTGTTAATTAAAGCCTCTCCACGATGCACCAAACACCAAAATGATGATGTAATACGACCAACACATAAAATGGCCATAACATCTTTACTGATTGTCAGTTTTGGATGAATCTTATATAGATGGAAAGCTTATTCAATCATCTACGAAATGAAAAGTTAATATCTAAGAAAGTCCGCAGGGAAATAATTATACATTATTCTAGAATCCAAGGTCTGCTACTCTAGGGATAAGACTTACCTAAGAAAATTTTTGGACGTTACAATATCCTCCCCCCCCCCCCCCGGGAATATTTATCTCCGAATGTTGATGCGAGACACAGGCGAGCATACTTCCAAGCATACAAAGGCATAGAAGGAATAAGGCAAGGATTGTACCTTCCATTTTTTATCCACTGGGTCAAATAACTTTGGGTATCTAGATCTCATGTCCACTTCTAATGGCCAAGTTACTTCTTCAATTTTCTGGTTTCTCCACAACACTTTAACGGAGGCTATCTCCTTGTTCCTCAATCTTTTAAATTGGTGATCCAAAATTTCTACAGGCTCTTCTTCATAGGATAAGGAGTCTATCACTTTGAATTCTTTGACAGGCAACACTAAATAATGGTCCCCTATGCACTTCTTTAACATGGACACATGGAATACCGGATGAACGGAACCCTAATTAGTAGGAAACTCTAACTCATATTCAACTCTACCTATTCTTCTCAAAATTTGATATGGTCCTATATAGCGAGGACTGAAATTACCTTTCTTCCCGAATCGTATGACTCCCTTCATAGGGGAAACTATTAGAAATACGTAATCAACAACTTCGAATTCTAACTCCCTTATTCTAACGTCGGCATCGGACTTCTGTCTGCTCTGCGCTATCTTAAGTAATTCCCTAATAAGTTTTATGTCTTCCACCACCTGGTGGCCAAGATCTGGCCCAAAAATTTGCATCTCACCCACTTCATACCACCCTATTGGTGACCTACATCTTCTCCCATAAAATACGTCAAATGGTGCCAACTTAATATTGGAATAGAAACTACTATTATATGCGAACATTATCAGTGGAAAGTGCTTTACCCAACTACCTTTAAAATCAATCACGCAACCACCCAACATATCCTCAAGGGTCTGAATGGTACGCTCAGCCTACCCATCAGTCTGAGGGTGGAAAGCATTGCTTAGGTTCACTTGCGTACCTAAACCTTTCTGGAAAGATCTCCAAAAATAAGTAGACAACTATGTACCTCGGTCAGATATGATAGACACGGGTGCACCATGCAAATGAACTATTTCTGAAATGAGCAACTTGGCATAATTCTTTCCCGAATAGTTAGTCCTGGTAGGCAGAAAAAGGGATAACTTGGTCAGTCTATCTATAATCACCCTAATAGAATCATGCTGGTTTCGGGACTTCAGGAGTCCTATAAAAAGTTCACATTAATCATCTCCCACTTCCACAAGGGTAACACTATCTCTTGGGAAGCACTACCTGGCCTAATATGCTCTACCTTAACTTGTTAGCAATTCAAACATTTGGAAACAAGTTATCCACATCATGCTTCTTAATATTCCACCAATAAATAGATTTCAGGTCATGGTACATTTTTGTAGAGCCTAGCTGAATAACATATCTCTAAGTGTGAGCTTCGTCAAGGATTCTTTCCCATAAACCATCAATATCTGGCATACATAACCTACCCTGATACCTTAAAATACCATCCCCACCAATTTCAAAAAACATCACCTTTTGCTGACCCACATCTTTCTTGATCTGCATCAAGATGGGATTATCAACCAATTTCTCATTAACTTCCGCACAAAGGGAAGACGTTGACATCTAATGAACAACCATTCCCCCATCTTCGGAATCCAAGAGTCGCACTCCTAGATTTGTAAGCCAGTGAATTTCTTTCACCATCTCTATCTTCCCTTCCTTAACATGAGAAATACTACCCATAGACAATCTATTGAGGGCATCGGCTGCAATATTTGCCTTACCCGGATGATAGTGAAGGCTTATGTCATAGTCTTTCAAAAGATCCATCCAACGATGATGTCTGATGTTTACTTCTTTCTGCAAGAAAACATACTACAAACTCTTATGGTTAGTGAAAATATCAACATGCACCCCTTAAAGATAATACCTTAAAATTCGAAGCGCAAACACCACAGCTGCTAACTCCAAGTCATGAGTGGGGTAATTCCGCTCATGTACTTTTAACTACCTAGATGCATAAGACACCACCTTACCGTGATACATAAGTACACACCCAAGTCCCACACGAGAGGCATCACAATATACAACAAAACCTTTTATTTCTTCTGGAAGGGTCGGAACAGGTGTTGTAGTCAATTTATCTTTCAATTTCTCAAAACTATTATCACATGAGTCAGACCACACAAATTTAACCTTCTTGTGAGTCAACTTAGTAAGTGGAGCAGCTAAAGAAGAGAAACTCTCTATAAACCTCCTATAATACCCTGCCAAACCCAAGAAGCTCCGAATATTAATTGGAGTCATAGGTCTTGGCCATTTCCTCACTTCCTCAATCTTTTCGGGGTCAACCTTAATCCCTTGACTAGACACAATATGCCCTAAGAAAGCAATAACATTCAGCCAGAATTCACACTTAGGGAACTTCACATACAATTTATGATCCTTGAGGGTCTGGAGAATAGTGCGGAAGTGATTGGCATGGTCCTTCTCACTTTTGGAGTAAATCAAGATGTCATCAATAAAAACTATAACAAATAGATCTAGGAACTGATGGAAGACCCTATTCATTAGGCTATGAAAGCTGCAGGAACCTTAGTCAACCTGAAGGACATGACTAAGAATTCAAAATGACCATATCTAGTCTGGAAAGTTGTTTTACAAATGTCTGACTCCCTAAAATTCAACTGATGATATCCCAAACGAAGGTCTATCTTAGAAAAACACTTAGCACCCTTAAGCTGATAAAAATGGTCATTGATTCTAGAAAAAGGATATTTATTTTCACTGTAACCTTATTCAACTAGTGGTAATCTATGCATATATGAAGGGAACCATCTTTCTTTCACACGAAAAGCATAGGTGCACCCCATGGAGAAACACTAGGTCTGATAAAACCTTTATCTAAGAGATCTGCTAGCTGTTTTTTTAATTCTTCGACTGTGCTGTGGACATTCTATATGGCAGAATAGAAATAGGATGGGTATTTGGAAACACATAAATGCCAAAATATATCTCCCTATCATGTGGAATTCCTAGGAGATCATTTGAGAAAACTTTCGGAAATTCATTTACTATTGGGACAGACTGAAGAGGAAGACTTTTGGTGTTAGAATCTTTAACTCAAATAAGATGGTACAAGCAACCCTTGGAAATAAGTTTACGAATCTCTGAGATAAGATATAAAGTTCCCTCTAGGTGCTAAAGGATAGCCCTCCCATTTTATAACTGGTTCATTCGAAAAAGTGAAAGTGATCTTTCGAGTCTGATAATTCAGTGTGGCATAACATGAATGGAGCCAGTGCATCCCTAAGATAGAATAAAAGTCAGCCATCCATAGCTCTATGATATCTACCATCATATCCTGGCTACCAATAGTTACAACACAACCCCTATACACCCTTCTAGCAACAACAGAATCCCCCACCAGGGTGGATAGAGAAAAAGGTTTAGAAATCACATTAGTCTCAAACCCAAAACCAATAGCCATATAAGGTGTCACATAGGATAAGGTAGACCCGGGGTCAAGAAATACATAAAAATCATGGGAAAAGATTTGCAACATACCTTTAACTATGTCTGGCAAGGTCTCTGCCTCCTTGCAGTTAGTTAAAGCGTACAACTGATTACGGCCGTTCCCGACGGATGAAGTGGCACCCTTCTAAGGTGGTAGTGCAGAAGAATTGACCTACGTCTTGGCTCCTCCTATACTACTCTTTGCTGCCAGAGAGTTCTCTAGATATGGCCTGGCTGGTCGCATGAATAACACACCAAAGCCCTAAACTGAGATTTCCCTAGATGATTCTTTCCGCATCTTTCACAGTACGGATAGGACCGAGAGGTCTGAGCTACACTTCCCTGCAACTGCGTTCCCTATATCCTCATCCCCTGACTAGACTAAAAATTCTGGGTTCGCTGCTCAGCTGTGGGTCTGGACAATAAAGCACTAACTGCCAATAGAGCATTACCCCAGTTCTTTTTTTTCTGCCATTTTTTGCTCCAATTACCACTCTGCTACTGACTGTGACTCTAATCTAACGTTCTGGCTCTCTTTGTCTACCTTTCCCATTACCTAGATTTTGCTATCTTCTTCTTTTTCTCCTCCACCTACTATATATGGACTGTTATCCTAGCAAAATCCACTTCCTTATTCAGCATAGCTCCCTGACACTCAATTACCAGATTATCTAAAAGGCCAAAAGTAAACTTCCTCATTCGAGCCCTCATACTACTCGTCAACTTAGGAGCATAAGGGGCTAGGTGATTAAACTTTAAAGTATACTCCTGAACACTCATCTTACCATGCTTAAAATTTATGAACTTCTCTAATTTAGATTTGCTCAGCTCAAAAGGAAAGAATCTATCAAGAAAAGCTTCCACGAACTCATCCCAAACTATGGGCTAAGAACTGTCACCCTTCACATCTTCCCACTCATTGTACCATTGATTCGCTACATCATTTAGCTGGTAGGCTGCTAACTCAACACCTTCCACCTGATCAACATGCATTACTTTAAAAATTTTCTCTATTTTTTCTGTAAACTCTTTCAGATCCTATTCTACTTTAGTGCCAGTAAACTTGGGCGGGTTCATTCTCATGAACTAACCCACCCTAGTGGCTTCAGATATAATAGGTGTAGAACCAGCATCTTTTGATCCTTGGGCCTGATTAGCCACCAACTATCATTATATGAATAGATTGTCTGAATGCTGCATTCGAAATATCTCTCTGAGTAGTCGAGGGATGATAAACATTGGTCCATGGAGCCCTAGCTGGACTGGTCGGGACTAGAGGGACTCCTAAAGTAGGGACAGGTTTTGGAGTGTGAGCTCTGTTATGTGTCCTCATCCCATGAGTGGGACATACTTCGTCATCTTGAGAATTAACATTAATGCGACGGGGAGACATAGCTTGTTTTCCGTAAGGCAAAAGATCATTAATTAGAGGGCAGATTATACTTCAAAGCACGAACTAAATACAAAGAGGGGAAACATTTCCTAAACCCCTAGTAGCCTCCTACTTATAAGTGTGGTGTGCTGCATACCCATAAATAAGACTCTACCCGGCGTGATTTCGCAGACACCCTGGGACCATGAACTGCTCTCTGATGCTAAGTTTTTCACGACCTAAACTAAGGCAAGGCCGTGATGGATATCCCAAATAGTGATGGCTCAGAATGCCCTTCTCTATCTTGTAATAATGCACAACATTTATATAAATAAAGAAGATGCGAAAACATAATCTGCTATGGAAACATAGTCACTTCTAAATTCAACATAGTATGGAAACTAAAAATTTGCTACATCTAATAACATCTGACTGAGTCTGTGAAATCTCTACTATATGAAAATATGACAACTGTCTGAAACTGGGACAAGGCCCCCAGTAGATCAATATGAAAATAAATGACATAATCTGAAAGGATAGGCCTTCCAAAATTTAGAAGGCTCACCAACTGGGCACTGAAACTCTATCTGATAAAATCTACAACTTTTTTGGACCCCTAGACTGAGCCTCAAAACCTGAAGGGAGGAGGAGGGTTCAATACATATGTACTGGTATGCAGAGCATATCCAAAATAATCCTTTATAATTCAAAATAAATGAGGCAAATTTTAAAACAGTTCATAAGTATAACATAGAGTAAGAAATCACATAGGCGTCTCAAAAGACTCTATAAAAATCATGACAACTCTGAGAAATCTGTATTACTTCTACGTTAGGTGGTATACCCTAAAATTTTCTAACAATTCCATAGGCTCTATGGAAACTGCCATTAACTCGACAGTGAAGCCCTCAACCTATGTATCCCGCAAGGATCGGAGTCTCTGAATCTACTACGCCACAAGGCCGTCGCCAGCATACAATAATAATCTACCCATATCAGTAAATACGGTTTCAATAGAAGAGTTACTTGCACTCCACCTTCTTCAAGTAACCACCTAACCCTTTTTACGCCCCTTCTTAAAAATCTATTAAAACATACATACTCTGATAACATGGTCTTAAAACATATCCTGAAAACATAATCGGTTATGGCATAAATACAAATGGTATCGTCATACCATTGACTTGCAAGTCATATTTCTAAGCCATTATTAGTCTATCATAAATCTCTGTATTCAAAACATAAGTTTTGAGGTGAGATTTTCAATAATTCAATTCAATGAATCTTTTCCTCAAACCTAATGTAAACATATGCAATTCTTTCTCATACACACAAGAACATATAGATATCAAGAAACACCCTCTCAAAAATTCCAATTCATGTTCAAATGCCAGGATATTGCAAAAACATCCTTCAAATCTCAAAACCATACTCCTTAATTCAATACAAGAGGGGGAGTTCATAATTTATGCTCTAAACAATCTAATATCTCAAATTCATACATATACGTATCATGTAGATCAATTTAGGGTAAAAGACCACAAGGCCAAAACAATAGTAGCATTGAAACTATCAAAATGCATAATCAATAATATAGTTTTGAAAACCTCCATAAAATACATGCATTGAAACTTTTAAATCATGCTTTTACAATTTCAAGCTCATGTACTTTTTTTAAGGATAAACCCCACGTACCTCTATTTATGAAAGTAATAGATGATTCTTGAAGCTTGCGGACTGGAGTTTCTGAATATCTAATTATCTTTTAAAACCCACGGTTAAATCTTGAGTTATGAGGATTTTTAGTTTGAAATCCTAATGGAGTTTCTTAAGAGATTTTGATGAAAATAAGCTTACTCTGGTGTTGTTGGGATTAAATCCCGTGTTAAAGTTGATAAGGGGGTGAAAAATACCCAATATAAACTTAATGAGATGGATTAAAATTTAACTGGATGCCTAATTTTATGGGCCACGGTGATGCGCCACAATCGTTGTGGCTCACTTGAATTTGAAAAATGGGATTTTTATGGCCTCCGCGACGCGGAGCCATCACATTTCCCACTGGTTGGAACCTGGGACTTCAGCGAGATGCACCACCATCGCACTATGCTATTGAAATTTGAAAATTGTCAATTAAACCCTCTCCACGATGCGTAAAACACCAAAATGACGATGTATTACGACTAGCACATAAAATGGCCATAACTTCTTCTCCGAGTGTTCGTTTTAGATGATTCTTATATCGAAGGAAAGCTTATTCAGTCATCTACAAAATAAAAAGTTAAAATCTAAGAAATTCCATTGGGAAATAAGTATACATCATTCTAGAAGACAAGGTCTGCTACTCTATGAATAAGACTTTGCTAAGAAAATTTTGGGACGTTACATATAGTTTCCTCCAAGTAAGCATAAAGTGAGACATGAAGATATACATCATGAGCATCATAACATAGATCTTGAATACTTTGAAGCTTGGATTGATAAGAGATGTCATTTCTCATAGTTTGAAGGTTAAAACATGGGCACAAGTTGAGCAGAGATCTCGAACCTTAGGCATAGGCATGGCTTGATTACATAAGACATTGGTAGAATGTCCTCTTACATTGAAGTAGAAGGAGTTTTATAGAATAGGAATAGTTTGATAACACTTCCCTGGAACTTAATGCCATGATAAAATTCAAGACATCCTTAGTTCTCCATCTCCTACTTAGATCAAAGTCACAATCCTAGACTTGTAGACGAATCCTCTCATTAGGTCTTTAAGAACAACACTTAGCATAATGGGGTATCACTATACAAATGAATGCTAGACTCTCCCTAATAAACTATATATAAGGCATTCCTTTAGGGGGAGGGGATGGGAAATGCGCTTAAGTTTATCTAGCCTCCAAGATTAAACTTGATGCTTAAAACTCTTAGGATAGTTTTGAATAGAATAATAACTGCTTTTCAAATGATTAAAGATTTTTTAAGGATTACATATGGATTATGTAAATATGGGAAGGTTTATAGGGTATGGAAAGAACCAAGTATCCTTAAAAATATAAATCTCTCAATGAAAGGGAGAGGGCTTGTGGCGTAGACCCCAATGCAAAGGCCTAACCTCGTAGTGTAGGGCCCATCGTAAGGCCTACTTTTTACGGTATGATCCCTAGTATAGAGGTTTGGCAGTGGCCCCTTGTGGGATTCTTCGTAGTGCAAGGCCATCATCGATCGGCCCCCTCGCAATGTATAACCTATTTTCCATGACCAAACTTCCCCATGCATCCCATCTCGAGGTATTAGACGCTTAATCTAGGGACCACATTGGCTTGTGTTAAGATCAATTTAGACACCCCAACCACTCGTGGTGTTAACAATTCATTTCTTCAATAGTAATCATCATATACATATATGTACAGCGATCATAATCATCCAATCAAAATTTGATTCATAAGTTATCAACCTAGGTTGTTTCATCCATTATATAAAGCTTACTAAATAGATCCCACAACTTTTCCATCCCAATTCTTGGGTTACCATCCATATCACCATAATCACATCTAAAGTTCAAACTTAGTGTCTAGCACAAACCATGTACTACCGACGAAATATCCTGCATGCTATACTAGTCTAACAAATATTAATGGGTAAATCAACCGTAAATCCTTATTTCACTTAACAAAAGTCTACAAGAAGATACACATTATAATTTACATTTTTTCTCATATAATATACTAGTTTACAACTACAAGAAAAAAAGAGAGTCGCGGGGGATAAAATCACATAATAAGTGTAAAAAAAATTCTTCTACCTTATAATCTAGCCCATTACAGTATATTAGCACATCCTCTTTTCTGACATCATATCTACCTATTCATACGTATTTCACAACAACTTTCATCATTCTATAAACATCACTGAAAGATTTACCTAAGTTCATTCTCATCTTATAAATAATTAGTCACTCTATCCTTCCATTCACAACCTATAAATGTTTTTAAAACAACCATAACTATACTTCCTGAGCTCCTTTCCTATTTTAAATAAATAATTATTAGAGCTAATCACTCCCTCCACGGACTATCATACAATCTACAAATTTTTCTATAATATTAATCAATCAACACAAAAGGGAATACCACCCCTTGCACTCAAGGTTACCCAGATACAATTATATTTTTTACTCAAAAGTTGTTGTCACTTTAACTTTTAAACTTATGACATCACATCACTAACTTTGGGGTCATCTTATAACTTATAGATTATAGGACATTAACTTATTTTTACAACCCTAGACTACCCCCTAGTCATAACACGGTGCTTAGAGGTACAAGTGATCCTAAGCTAACCTATGAACTAGCATGATACTTGAGTAACTAATTTAGAATGTAATAAATAACTAGATTTGCTGTGCGGAAACATAATAATGACAAAATCTGGGTAAATATAATACTAATAAAGTTTAAAATCTCATAAAACTGAAGTGAAAACTAAAACTTACATTTCATGAGTCTGACTAGCTATATATGAATCCCATATTATACTGACTATAGATATCTTGGACATGCCTCCAGCTACAAATAATCAATATATTTGAATAATAAAAATAAATTACATGAACAACATCTGACTGGAGTTCCCAAAATAAGATAACTCATCACCTGCTAGCTTGAAACTTTAACCATCATATCATGATGTCCGGGCTACAACTGGTACATACATAATGAAACAATGTAGCCACACAAACATATATGTGGATCAGTACTTCTGGAATGTAATGAGAAAATTGGAGTGAATACAATAAGAAAAAACTAACTAAGGGCATAATCTTAAAACATGAATGCTAAGTGCAAGTAAACTCACCAAGATACTAAAATAAGTGAAAAACTAAAGTATCTTAATACATGATTAACAAACATAATCTGATAAGCTAGTGAATCACTACATTTAGTTTCTTAAAGCTTTACTTTTGTAGAATAAGTAGAACTAAAGCTGGAAAATAATAAAACATGGACACTATATAAATATTGGGTATGAAACTACGTGATTGAAACTGACATAACTTGGTGATATGAACATACAATGCACTAAGCACGAATGTATAAACATACAAAGCCAAACATAACAAATTCTAACATGATCGGATTAACTGACTGATTGATAGTTGATTACTAAATAACTAACGTCTAAATATTGAATAATTTGTATTTGGTTACTCATTAGCAGGTACTTGTATAATGTTTAACTTATAACTATATACTGATTTGTAAAATTAAAATGTACTTGGTCTTAATAACCAGACGGAAATGGTGGGGTACTATGCATATGAGATAAGGACTAACTGAACAACATGAAATAACTGATCATGAATGAAAGAAAATTTTAATATCTAAGAATGCAAGACTAAGTATATATCTGTTATGTAGATAATTTTGTACTCTGAGAGATTAAAATTTGTATAACCTAATATCTGAAAGTCTGTACACTTAGTCAAGAAAACCAAAACTGAAAATACACTGAATACTATACTAATATTGTGGGGGATATCATCTAACCTACATGACCAATCTGAGCTAATTGGGGTCCAACCTGTAACCCTAGTTGGAAGGGTGTCAGTACTGTGCCACAGGTACTAATACTGGCTATATATATTAACTAATTTCATGTCCTGAAGGACCAGCGTATCAATCCTAAACTGACAGGTGACCCCTGAGAGGAAGTCAAGCCTGAACTGATGGGTGAATCCTCATATCCTACACCTGCTACGTAGTTTTAGAATACAGGAACTATTACTAGTGACTCTGCCTAACTGATGCGGAAGCCGCTATCCATGCACTTTCTCGATGCTAAATACTACTCCCAATTAAATAACACTGGAATAATTAACTATTGCATGCACTGATGACTAATACGCTTAAACATTGAATTCTGAAAACTGACAATGTATACATAATCTGAAGTAATCATGAACATGTAAACTGATGTCTTTACCGTAAAGTAAGACGACAGAGTTCATTATAAAACTAATAATACGAATAAGGGTATAAAATCATGATTCTAACTAACTTGTTACTTTAAAAAAATATGTAAAAATACATAGGTGTTGGGTATTCATAACACGCCAGCACTGATGAAATGTAAAACACGATATCAATATTTAAATACTATAATAAGTGATTATGGTTAAAAGACTCAAAAATATCAAAATTTCATCAAACACTTGGGAATCATGAACTTGAACATAGGAATGTCTTAAAACATGTGAAAACAACATGATTACATGGATAAAATCACAATTCGATATTATGACATGAAATTTAATTTTATAGGACATGAGAAATCAAAACATGAGACATAAGATAACAAACTTTTTCATGGAATCATAATAGGACATGAATTGAGTCAAATTACTAAAGAGAAACATGACCTTAATGCATCTTGAACATATACAACTTCTTACTAAATGTAAAAACTGATACTTTAATTTAAAAGAAGGTTTTGGGCTCCATGGGTGAAAGAGGACCCACAGATGAACTACCACATACCTCACTATATGAATTCTTGAAGATTCCTTGAGGATTTCTTGAACTTTAAGTTCGAATTACTTGGTTTCTTTAGGAAGGCCTTGAATCTTAATCTTGGGAAGAGGGGAAGCATTTTTGAGTCATACACTAATTGTTTGGGGTGATGGGAATGAGAATTATCTATTTAAAAACTGCTTATAACATTTAGGAGTGGTTAGGGATGGTTTAGAGGTGTGACATCACTTCAATGCCCTTGATTAAAGTTAAAACGAAGCACTTTTGGCATTGTGCAATGTCCCGAGCAATGCCCAGCAGATCTCCAAAGTCAATGTGGGCGTCACACGGCCAATCGCTCAACCCTTAAGTAGGTGTCACATGGCCAGTCACACACCCTTTTCCAGTGTCCCTCTATGATTTGTCAGGCGATGCACGACCCTTTGATGGACATAATTTTTTTCTCGAATATCAGATTAAGACAAAATTGGTATAGTTGGAGAGCTAATTCAATTATTTACAATTTACTGGGTCTTGATGTAAAAATTTCCACCCATATAAAATGTTATACACGTTAAAATTTGACACTTGTAGACTTGAATACCCAACTTTAGATGAATCTAAGGCTTTCGGCTCAACTTTGTTATAAGTGATTCCGATGAAATTTTTTAACTTCAAAAACACTTCGCATACTAGGATAAAAATCATGACACATGAATTCAAAAGTAAATCATGGTATTATAGTTTACACATGCAAGAACGACGCTTTAAATTCTATCCCAAAAATATAGGGTGTGGCACTTATATTACCTCTTGGGTGTAATACTACTCAAATATTCTGATACATATCATTAAACTTAAGTGTGACATCAGCAATAAATCTTTTGAAATAGATGGAACACACTTCTTATCTCAAGCTCAAATACATGATTATAGAAGGGATATACATTTGAAACAACATAATTTATCGCACTAATGGACTCTTTTAAAGTCCTTGTTCTATTTCATAAAATTTTGATGACTTTATCGGAAAGGACCACCTCATTAGTAATCTAAGCCCTTGAAATTGTATTACTTCAACAATGAGACATAGCCAATAAAACTAGATCAAGGAAGGGATTTGGATGATTTTCATATGGATAACAGTATCTCTCGATCTAGAGTATGAAAGAATGAGAATCATATACTAAATACACCATAGCCTCCTTATCATAAGTATGGTGCACAACATACCCATGAGTAATTCTCTACTAGACATGAGTTCATATAAACCCTGGGACCCTGAACCATGCTCTGATACCAAGCTTGTCATAATTCAAACTGAGGCCCTATTTGCTATAGGCATCCCAAACTATCAAGGCCCGAGAGAACCCTTAGCATAGTATCATGATTATAATTCATAAAAAATAAAAGTTTCATTAAATTTAAGGAAAACATGTAATCAGACTATGTTAATAATGTCATGACAAAACAATAAGCAAATATCATCTACGAAGCCTCTACTAAAGATTGAATGTTTAAGTCAGGACAAGCCCCTGACAGGACCACAAATAGAAATAAATAAACATATTGATAAACTACCTTTAGAAAGATAGATGGCTCACCCACTCTGACATATTTGAATTTTCTACTGATGTAATGGACCATAGGACCAAGCCTCAAACCTTATATTATGAGACAACATTTTTGCCTGAGGATGATCAATACTTGGAATATATTGGTATGCAGAACTATCCAAAAACAACATATATTTCATATAAAATAATTTAAAGCATTGTGAAAATTATTTGACATAATAGATTTCAAAATGCATGGGCATAATTAAGGAGCTTTAACTCATTCTTGTAAAAACACAGACTCAACACTTTTCCTTAAATTCAGAGCTAGATGGTACACCCTATAATTCTAACTACCCACAGGCTATATAGGTCAGCCATTTCTTTAGAAGCCAAGCCCCCAACCAATGTTTGCCTTAAGGATTGGAGTTTCAATGTGGTAGTAAGCCAACTTTCAGGCATACTGTTAGAATCCCCATTTTTGTACACCTAAATTATCCCTCTTTGAGGATAATATATCTTTATTCTCGCAAAAACATGGTTTCTAGCAATAAGCCCTTTTACATTAATTCCTCCATTGTGTAATCATCTAGCTCTATTTAAGACCAATTTTAGCCTTTTTAAAGCCACATTTCATGATTAAAAACCTTTACTTTTTCCATTTTTAAGGGCATTCAATATTATGTACCATTATACCAAGACTTGCAAGCCATAGTATATAAAATTATGTCCATGGCCGTTTTATTTAAAATCATATTAATGATCACCAAAATGGTAAACACCACATGAGGGTTCTTATCTCTAATAGTATATGAAACTTACACAGAAACATCATTTTATTTCAAAACATTAACATATAGTGGTCATCTCTTGTATAAATTAACTGTAATCTTCCATTAAAACAAAGAATATTTAGAAAATAAGAAAACATCCTCACATTAGATCATAAAACAATGTCAATCCATAAATAACAGTAAATAATTTAGAGTCAAGCATCTAATCATTCATTTCCACAACTCATAACATGCTAAGAAAAATAGATTTCATTATGAGAGTGGAAATTTCATAAATCATGCTCTTAAGTCAATTCTCGAAAGTCATAACATATATAGACACGAATATAATTTTAATTTTTGAAAAAACCCCATAGTAAATAGATAATTTCATTAAAAGGGGTTCATGATGCGTTCTCTGCAAAAAAAATTTAAAATCCATACCATGTACATATAAAAACAAATTAGAGTACCATAAATCATATTTTTAAGCCCATGAATAGTTGGATTGTTTTACATACCTTTTGACGGAGGAAAATTTAAGGAAAACCTTGAGTTGGGAACCTTGGAGCTTTGGAATTGAGTAATCTTTTTTATGCATTTGAGAGGAAGTGAATGAGGGATTTGGGCGGATTTTTCACTATTCTTGTATGACATTTGGTTTATAAAATGTATTGGGGGAGTTATGGGGGTGAAAGGACTATTATTCCCAAGATTTTAAGACGGAAAATGCATTTTAATGTATGAGAAGGAAGGGTCGCACCACGAACCCAAAATTGGCAATTTAGGAATTTCTTAAGGGAAAACTTTAGGGTTACTTGTATATTAAAATGTTTTAATCACGCTTTAATTGGAATTGTGTATCTTTATTGAGAAGGTATAGTCCTTCTGACCAAAATTTAAACCCACATTTTCCAACATTGGGATGTCCTGTCCTAAAATATAGAAGACTACCTAGTGTTGGCTTTATACTGTTATACAAAGTTTTTATTTTTGAGGCTATTATCTACTGGTAAATTTAGCATGATCCTAAATCCATGGGGCTAACATGTTTTGAGGCCCCTCTAGTGGGGGGAACCAGATCTATACAGCTCGTAAGCTGCTTAATGTCGGTATAAGCTATATAGTTCAGGATTAGAATTTTAAATGTTCATGTTTCAAGTTCTATGCCCCCTACCCCTGCAATTTTTTTATCTTGATAGTTGTTGAGCATGTGTTTTATGAATTTTCTTTCGTTAAATGTATACTTATCCCTTTCCTGGGTTGTACGCTAGTACTCATCATACTAGTTATCCCCGAATGTTACATGATTTCATGATGTAGGTATGGAGGCCTTTTCTTGTAACCATGTACAAAATGGTCTGTTATCCTGTTGGACAACTGGTGAGAAGTGGTGATTACTCCATCCTTTAGAAGGCATTGTTTCTTTTCAGTCATTCTCTCCATTACATGTTTTGTATAATTTTTTGGTATAGTCGAGGTTCTGTCCCTTCCTAGTTGATATTCTTTGGTTAGAGGCTTTGTAGATAGTAGTGGGTTGTTATTTTGTTGGATTTGGGTTTGAATTACAAACCTAATCTTATTTTTCATTATATTCTTTTTAATCTATTAGTTGGCTTCCATAAATACATTATATTATTTTGGTCATGAGATAAGGCTAAGGTGTCATCTCATGCCTTTGTTGGTTTGTGATGCACGTCACGGCCAGGGCCCTAGTTCGGTTTGTTATAGTCTCCCACTTGGAGAACATATATTTTTGAATAATCATACATAGATAACACTTTAGTATCATAAGCTTTTGTTATCTTAACTAAAATATCTCCAAACAATCTTGTCATTTGATACTACCAATATATGATCAAAACAGGTTTTGTAACATATATTCATAACTAAACCCATCAATGGTTATAGATATTAGCACTATCAACGACATTGATCATATACAGAAATTACATGTAAAATAATCTAAGCCATGTCTATTTCTAATGGGTCATATTTTATCACTTTAATAGTCCAAAATCACTTTCTCATACCTTATGCAAAATTACTATGGAATGCTAATATCATTTTTTCTAGAGTAATATACATGAATTCCATAAATTTAAGAAAATGTTAACTTGTTTAGAAAATAAACTTTAACATGTCAAAAACATTACCAAACAACACACTCCCACTTAAAGTGGCTCATCATCACATTTTACAACATTCATATGAGCCACAGGCCCATTAGTAATACTTATGGTGGCTAACCATTCCTGAGCGGATCAATAATCATCGAGTTTCTACAATATGAAAGCTCAATTAATATTAGATGACTCTAAACTCTTTCTTTTACAATCAAAAACTTATTGTGTATGTCCTTTAACTTAGACATACAAGGTGTATTGATTCTTGAGACTCAAAGGTTTGTATATTGTTTCTCTAATGTTTTCATTGCAAAATGCAGTCTTTATGTCCATTTGATGTAGCTCTAAGTCATATTGAGCTAAAAGTGTGATAGAGTACGATACCTAGTTATTTTATTATTTTAGCTTAGTAGTTTCCTATCAATGAAACAAATTACCCAATATGTTTACACAATGTTAAAACTCTAAGTAAATAAGACAGTGATTTTTATGTTGAATTGCTAATGATCAAGATAATGGAAAGAATAGTATCAAATTCTATGAAAAGAAAAAACTATGAACTCAGGGTATGGTGATACTCCCAAAGATTTTTAGGAAGCATTTAAGATATTAAATGATGACTAATGGGGAAATAGAATGTTAAGTTGTATCCCATAAGGAAGTACTAGCACCGAAGTTTACACTTCAAGATATTGTCTTTCAAGAGAAGTTTATTATTTATGTTCACTAATCTCGAGATCTATAGTAGTATTATTACAGTTTAGTTCAGAGTTTCTTGTAAAGGTCCGAAGATTCAGAATAATGTCTTAAATCTAAAAAGGGGTAATAGAACAAAGAACCAAATCAGGTTTTCAAAGTCAAGTAGTGATGCTAGTGAGTTCTAGAACAATAATAAGAGATAAAGATACCCAACCCATTCTTATCTCAGTACAAATTTTTGTACTTTTATCATTACAACACTCTACTGGTACCTTACAAGTCAGCTCTATTATCATAACTCATATTCATGCACTTTATATAGAATCACATACATTCCTATTTCCTAGTATAAATAGTGTTTTCTCGCTCAGAAGTACAAATCATATTCCATGAATTTATGAATTCCATCTCCAGTCAGTAGCTTATGATTCATGTACTTATGTTTTACAGTATGCTCAGTTCCAAAAACTCATTGTACACTCTTAACGTCCTATGGAAATTTTCATCATGGCATATATGACATCAGTTTAGATCTCTTTAATGAATCTATTCCCTTGATATTCTATTGCTTAGGCCTTAGTTAAGTGTCAAAATTATGTATAGTATTCGTACATGCTTCAGGTCCTCGTGTTCTAACCTTTCAGTGACCTTTCTATATGAAATGATAACGGTGATGAAAATTATAATACCCTGCAAAATCCTAAGCTTAACCTAGTGTTTCGAGCTTGTTAAGGGGTCCCATACTTAGAAAAATTTAGCTAAGTATCAAAAATTAGTGTTATTTTAGCCTTCATAAGTTAGAAACTCTATTTCATTACCACTATGACCTAAAAATGTCAATCTTTATGTTTATTCATGAACAGGAATGTTTGTAGGTGTTCCCGGATGAGTTTTATATTTTTTGGACCTCATTTGAACCATGTTTAGGAATCCAAAATAGTGTATCAACGTGATCTTGGTATGGCGCATTTGCCATCGTATCAATCACTATTTTCCTTGTCTCACAGTGGCAATTTCCATTGAACCAACATGGATTTGATACAGCGTGTTGGCTATCACGTCGATGCCAATAGCGCCGTGCAGCGGTTTGCGCGTCGATGGTTCAATTTTCAGTCAATAAAAACCGCATCTTTGGGGGTATTTTGGTCTTTTTCCCACATCCTTTAGCCCTTATAAAACAAGATTTAGCCCTCAAATAGAAAATTATATTCATTCTTTCTCAAAATACTCAAGAACAAAAACACTAGGGGGTTTAATTTCAAATTCAAGGCTCAAGATTCCCGTATTAATCTTCAGGAATTTAGCAACCAAGGTATGTCAAGTGTTCATCCAAGAGTTCCTTCCACTCTTGGAGTACAAGAAACACTTTTAAATTTCAAGTAGCTTGATTTCATGCTTTCCATGATTTGGATTCAATTGTATTCATGATTATAATGTTAATTGGAATTGTATTAAATGATTAAATGCAAGATTTATGTAAAAACAACTATTATGTATGTATTATCATGTGAAATCATGTTAAAGTCTTAAAATTGTTGTGTTCATGTGTTGATTAGTACTATATGCATATACAATGCCTTCTAAGTTTTTAATGAGTCATTCAGGAGAAGTAAATAATGAAATTATAACATGTTAGCATATATTAAAGTTCATGTCATACAAGTGTTTGCTATAATGTCCCAATGAATGAATGATGAACTAGTAATTATTTATCATGTTTCAAGGTTTTGCCATGTCTTATAATTTATGCTATCGAGTCCTGGGGGTATTTAATATCCGACAATTTAGCTGATTACCTAAAGCCATGATAAGTTTCAAGATAGTGTCAGTCATGCCATGAATAGTAGTACGCTTAGTTAGTCATAAAACTCAAAAAGAACTCAGTAGACTCTGTATCAGTACAGTTTAGTTAAGCATTTAGTTCAGACCTCTGTAAATTCAGTTAGTTAATAGAATTAAGTAGTATTCCGTCAGTCAACGGAACTCAGTGAACTTAATTCAGTTCATTTAGAAAGTATAATTAGTAACAGTCCAATAAAACCTAGTATGAACTAGGAAATTAGTTCAGTGTCTATTCATATGGGAGTAGCATTCAGCGCCGAGTTAACCTAGGGATGGGGGTGTTCCTGCCTACAGAGGGTTTGACCTTTAGTAGCATTACATGCATGATAGAACTACGTAGCCAACGTAGGTTGAGATATTTTTCTACCAAATATTTTGAGGGTTTATTGATGTGTGAGCCTATGCTAACACATTTGAAGTTTTTAACTCTAAATAGTTGTGAAGTCTTGAGAAACTTTAGTAGAGAAGTAGAGAAACCATCAATAAAGGAAGCAAAAAGATTGAAATTGGAAGAAAATAAGGAACTATTAGTGGCTGATGACATCCATGACACGTCGTCAGCCTCGTGATAGGCTGTTATAAATGTCGTCAACCTTAACAGAAGATGTAACTGCAGAAAGTTTTGTGATGGCAATCATGACATGTCGTCAAGATCCTGATAGGACTTCATAATTTTCATCAACCGTAGGAAGTTGGAGTTGAAATTGCAGAGAAGGTGATGACGTCTATGATAGTCCATCAAGATCGTTATAGGACGTCACAGGCACCGTCGCCTATTTCGAAGAAGATCAGAAATTTTAATATTATTTTCTTATTTAGGATCAACTATTTAAAGACTTGTTTTAGGGTTTTTATAAAATTATTCATTGAGGAATCTATCTTACAATATACAACTTTTCTCTCTTTCTATCTCAAGAACAATATTTTAGATACTTGCCTTGCGATTCAAATACAAGTTCACTTTTGATTTTACTCATCATTGTAAGTTAATCCTTTCAATTGTGAATTCAACTTTTATACTTATCTATTGCATCATGAGTGGCTAAACATCTTTAACCTGAATTGTGGGATCTAGGGTTAGGTCATGATAACGTGTTAATTACATACTCAAGGTTTAATAGGTGTTAGGATTTCTTAGTAATTATGATATTATAACTTATGTTTGTTGGTTGCAAACAATAGGTGTACTTACTTTCGTTTTCTTGAGAAAGAAATCATAAACAGTAGAAAGTAAATTATCGATAGGGACTCAAAAAGGCTTTGTTTACTAACCAGCACTGTAACAAAATTGATTAACCTGAGGTAAAATCTGGGTAGTGAGTTGTGATTCCCTAAGTCTGAGAGGATTAGAAAATTAGATACTTGAATAGGTCGAGAGATATTTGAGCATACCATCGATAAAGATGGCTTCTCATCCTAGCCACCGTGAGAACCTTGAGTTATTTGTAGCATCTATCATGTATCGTAAACCCTAGTGAACATAATCCCAGTTATTTCATAAAAATATTGGTGACAAACATTAATTTTAAAGTGACTAGCAATTGACTGAGAAATTCAAACGCCCATTTCAAGAAACAGTAAACTATCAGTGAATTATTTTGTAAAAAACTTGAGTTCACACCCTATTCCTTGTAGGTGTCGACCCCAACCTAGTTGGGTTATATATTGACAATGATCGCTTACACCATTCCAGAGTGTAGTTTAAGTGTTATCATTGATATATCTCATTTAAATTTTCCTACCAGCGAGGGTTGACTAAAGACCAACCTTTCAGAGAGGGTTAACTCACATCTTTTCTTTACTCGTGGCATGGTATGGGCACCCTCCCAATTGGGATTAAATGTTAGACCCTAATCTATGTATAAAAGGGCATGTCAGTTAGATTATTACCTCCCACTATCTCAGTTTCAGATTTAGTCTCAAAATACAACTCAGTTTATTTCTACAGATTTACGACTGTTAGATACAGTCACTCATTTTAGTACAAAACTCTGTATAGTTCTAGAGGAATAATACTGTCAGATACAATTCCTCACTTATAAGCTACACAATATTAGTAAACTCAGATATTCATAAATTAGTAATTCAAAACTCAGTATTCAGTGTTATCACGATCTTAGTTATAGTATACGTAAAACCCTAACTTTTTGAACTGGAATGTTACATAGTGCTCATGACCTCGAAGGACCACAAGCTAACCCATGATTAATATTTGTAATTGTACACTGCATAATATACCATGAAAATACGAAAACATATACTCAATGACCATAAGATTCAAATCTAAATAAATATATGATAAAAATAATATCTGAAAATGGTATAACAATACCCAAAACAAGTCTAAAACAACTATCTGACATTCTATTGTCTGGAAAGCCTCTAAACTATCTGAATGAGGATTTGATGGGATATGTCCCCAACTAACTCCAACTACTAAAATAAACTAAAAACTAAAATAGTAATGAAATCATCATGTCCTCAAAAGATGAGGACCTGCTTCTAACTCTGACTGGTGAGACTGAAATCCATTCCTGATCTAGAACTCGTGCCTCTATACCTATGGTGTAAAATAAGAGAATGAACCATAGCACAAATGCATCAGTATGTCTTAATGTACTGAGTGTACGTGAGGTAGGCTAAATAGAAAGGGTTAAATGCATGAACAATGCTGACTAATATGAACGTTAGAATACATATGTGTATAGCAACTATAACTGAACTCATGCTGATACGAACTACTCATTCTGAATACTGACGACATAAATTTACTGATAATGAGGTACTGAATAGATAAATGACTATTTTCGACAGTTCAAATTATGAAGAATTTGTCTGGTTGACTGTGTCTAATAGTCTTGAATCTGAATACTAACACTTAAGCTATGATGACTAACATAACTAATATAAATGTAATAACCGGCCTGACCGATGTAATTGATACAGAGCAACTGTATCTGACAGTCTAAATTCTGATAGAACTATCTGAGTTCTGTTCTTTATGGGGTAACTGAATCTGATATCAGTCCTATCTAGTAGGTGATCTTTGAGCATACTGATAATAGAGATTATTTAACTTACTATGAGATTAGTCCTATCTAGCAAGTGATCTTTAAATTTGATGATTCTGATATCGATTAACTATAGTTAAGACCAGTTCTCTCTAGTGGGTGATCTTGAAGTATATTTATAATGATAAGTATTTACTGTATCTAACAGTACTAAATCTGTACTACTGAGTTGAGTTAACTATGTATGACAGTGTTAAATTTGTAACTGAAACTGTGGGATGTATTTATCTTACCGACATGCCCCATGCTAAGCTGACTAGGGAGGGTCCAATCTCGTCAGTGCCGCGCCATTAGTAAAGGCAACTGTTGTTGAGTCAGTCCTAATCTAGCGGGTGACCCCTGGGACCAGTCTTATACATATGAATATACTAACGGGTGATCCCTTAGTATGTCAGTCCTATATAACGGGGGACATCTCGTACCTAGACATGCTACATAGTTCTGGAACTTAGGGATTACTTCAAAGGATCTCAGTCCAATATAGTCAGTGAGTCCCCATCCCTAGGCTCGCTCGGTGTTGAATCCAAATCCTATCTGAAAGACGCTGAACTGAATAAATTAGCTTAACTAAATAACTAAACTAAGTTGATTAGCTGAACTGATACTAATGGTATTGTTTAGTAGTGCTAAACTAAGTTTACTAAGTTCCCTTGAATGACGGAATGTACTTAGTTTCGAGTACTGACTGAGAGTACAAAATTACTGAGGTCGCTAGAAATACTTCTGTTACTGAGATTAATTAGATTACTAAGTACTGAGATTACTAAACTACTGAGATAGCTAAGATTTCTGAGTTTTCCATAGTCACATGACTAACTAAATTCTATAGATCATGGCTTGACTGAGAGTATCGTGATAACATTACATGGCTGTAGGCACACAGCTATGTTTTTTGGGTACAAGTACCCCTAGGACTCGGTGGAAGGAAACTGACAAAACTTGATGATTCTAGAATACATAATCAAGATCAACAATCCATAATACACTAACATGGGGATTTCATACAACACATGGTTATTATAGTCTTGTTAATGAATAAGAATGCAAACGTTCATAGCATAATTCCATACTTTAACATAATCGGCATTCTATCAACATATCCATGTCACATAAATAACATGAGAACCATTTGACCATAAGAGAGTAGTATACATTTATCATGTAGGTCATACTTTAGCTATTATTCATAAATTCTAGGCTCTTAGGACTTTTATCAAACACCTTGAATGCACACTTTATGGAATACATTTATTCATGAATTCAACAACCCAAATCAACCAAAGTTCATATATTTCAACAAACATGCGATCCTAATTTTATACAAACCCATAAAGATTCTATCTTTACATCATTCAACACATAAACAAGATCAACAATCAAATCAAAACATAACAAGCATGGTATATAGTTTAAAATAGGGTTCTTGGACTTCATGGATGAAAGGATTCCATGAATGAACACACGCATACCTTAGTTCTTAATTTAGTAAAGATTGACGGAGAGATTCTTGAAATTTGATGGTAGAATTTGCTTGAACCTGAATCACCAAATTGAAACCCTAGCTTGTTCTAGAGAGGATTTTTAGACAAGAGATTTTATTTTGGTGTAATGGAGGCTTAATGATGTGTTATTGAGTATATATACTAAGGCAAATGACAAAAATAACCCTAAGAGTATGGAAGTGGAATGCTAAAACCTGGGCAAGCACTGGACTTGCCAAGTGGTGCCTGCTGAATCCCAGTGGACTACCCCAGGTGATGCCTGGCTTAGAGAAGTGCTCTAGCTGGGGCAACGTGGGCCTATCACCCCGAGCTACTGTTTTGGAAACCCAAACACGCCCTTATGCTTTCTAAAAAATTATGAAACTTACCCGAGATATACTAAGACCTTGCCCCATTGCAACGCAACTTGTAAATAAAAAAACGAATGTCGGGAAGTTCATCATATAAATCCTCAAAGTTTGGAGGTCTAAAATGATACTAAGTGTTGAATCTTGAACACTTAGCAAAATTTTCTAAGTCTTGGAGCTTGGAAAGCTTAATGAGCTGAACTTTAGACTTAAGATTTTATGGTGTATTACAATATCTCCCCCTTGGGACATTCATCCTCAAATGATACTGACTGAGAGGGGAAACAATAGGCTGAACTTGAACTAAACATGAATGATTGGAATATAATCTCATAAATAACGGGACTAATCAACTGATTCATACTGAACATGTATATCTGACCCATGGGTAACTGATTCATGAATGTAGGACTTAGGATTCTGATAAACTGAGTTTTCTCAAAATGAGCATGCATATCTAATGCATAACTAAAAGTATGAATCCATGCATATCTCATGCATGATTACATGACTGACATGATATGTGAATACATGACCGAAAATACTGATAAACTAAACTTTCTCTACTGAACATGCAATCTAATGCATGAATATCTGACTGAACTGACTCTTGAAAGCTTAATTGATTATGCAATGGCACTTGATAACAAGTTTATAATTAGAACATGCGCGTGAAACTGAATACTGAATCATGAAGCTAAATAAGCTTAAAGAGGATTGTTACTTGACCAGAAATGCTAATGAACTTAAGATTGTTTACTAAACATGCATGAGCGGGAACATGAGAGCATGACTGAGCATGATACGTGATATACGAGCTAAACATCATGAACTGAACTGAACCTCTGAATACTTGACTTACAAGTGAGGTTTAAACTTGAGGGTCAACTTATGGGTACCCTGTATTCTAGACCGAATTTATTATGCAAGGAGAATCTGATGGATCTAATAGATGAGAGCATTAACGAAAGGTGAGGTATCTCACCCATGGGACACTATGTCCCTCTAATAATGCTTACCTTACGGAGATACTCAGGCGATGCATAATTCATCTACAAACAAGATTATAACTGAACATCGGGAGTTTGAAACTAATGCATGATGCATGAATAGAACTGAAATTATAACTGCTGGGAGGTTCAACTTTTGAATAGTTACATTCCCTGAGACTATGGATAGCATGAATAGATGCTAGGATGATAAAACAACTATACCAATCTGACTGCTTGACTACTAGATTGACTTGCTGACTTTACTAACTAACTTATTCTGAAACATAAGCTCAAATAATAGAAAGAGATCTAACAATGCATACCATGAATATGAAATACTAGTAACGTACCCAAATTGAGGTCAGGGAAACTTTTTTGATCATGATGGGCCTGGAGAGCATATCGTATATTCTGACGCTGAAAACTCTTGCTGCTTTACTAACACAAATCTTTACCTCTCTATGCTAGAACTCTATACTCTCGCATCCTATGGCCTATCTTTCCACACCCAAAGCATAAATCACTTTGTAATATATATTAACCTAGATGATTCTTACCATACTCTTCGTAATGCGGATAAGTAAGACCCCTATTCTCACTACCCTGGGCCTCGAATCCTGGCGCTCCATCATGACTGTCATTTCTTAACTTAGGTGATGATACACTATCTAAGAATGGAGCTAGGACTGGAAACTTAAGACTATGCTGAGAACGGTTACCACCCTGTGACTTCGGTGGAGAAAAGCTGAAACTAGCTGTCCTTGCCCTCTTACTCTGTCTATCCCTCATCTTAATCTTCTTCTCCTCTATCTATTGATCATGAGTCATAATTCTGGCTAAAGTTATATCACTATTCAACATGGTAGATCTACACTCTTTTACCACACTATCATTCACCCCTAACACGAACTTACTCATCTTGGCTCTATCATCTGCAACAACATGAGGAATATATTTGGCTAATAGAGTAAACCTGAGAGAATACTCTTTAACCATCATAATTCCCTGCCTGAGGTTAATGAACTCTAGCACCTTAGCTTCTCTAAGCTTTAGAGGGAAAAATCTATCAAGGAAAGTAGAGGCAAACTCCTCCCACTCTATAGAACCTGCATCATCTAACCTCTCTGACTTTCCCTATTTATACCAAGTATGAGCCAAATCCTAGAACTGATATATCGCTAACTTAGAACACTTAATAGTAGTCACCCCCATAATACTAGTCACCTTATGAACCTAATCTAAGAATTCCTATGGGTCCTCATTTTACTTAGACCCTATGAAAGAAGGAGGATTCATTCGGGTGAAGTCCTAAATCCTAGTTGCAGCTGAATTGTCCACTGGGTTGGTCGGAACTATAGCTAGCCATTTAGTCTAGGTAGCGACTAACTGAGCAAGAGTGGTTAATACGGTTCTGAATTCTGCATGAGGAACATAATTCCCCAAAGGGCCTTCAGGCTGAGGGGCTGATTAATTCTTGGTTTTTTCTTTTAGGAGGCAAGTTCTGTAGAATAAAAGGAGAAAAAGATTAGACTGATATTGACTTGAGATATTGTTCACTGGCACGACATGAATACTGAAAGAACGAAAGCTGTTCCTAAAACATCTCATAGCCTTCTGCACATAAGTGTGGTGCATAACACACGCATGTACAAGACTCTACTAGATGCAGCTTTCAGACTTCCTAGGATTCTATTGAACCTATCTCTGATACAAAGTTTATAACACTATGATTTTTTGAATCAAAATGCTACATGGTGCTAATGACCCCGAAGGACCACAAGCTAACTCATGACTGATATTTATACCTGTATACTACATAATATATGATGAAAATGTAGAAAGATGTACTGAATGGCCATAAGGTTCAAATCTAAGTAAATATCTGATAAAATAATTTTTGAAAATAGTATAACAATACCCAAAAAAGTCCAAAATAACTATCTGACATGCTATAGTCTAGAAAGCCTCTAAATTGTCTGAATGAGGAGTTGATGGGACGTGTCCCAAACTAACTCCAACTACTGAAATAAACTTAAAACTGAAATAGTAATGAAATTTTCATGTCCTCGAAAGATGAGGACCTTCTTCTAACTCTGACTATTAAGACTGAAATATATGATTGATCTAGAACTCGTGCCTCTGAAGCTATGGTGTAACATTAGAGAAAACACCATACCGCAAATGCATCAGTATGTCTGAATGTACTGAGTATATGGGTGAGGTAGGCTAAATGCAAATGGTTAAATGCATGCACAATGCTGACTAATATAAATATAAGAATACATATATGTATAACAACTATAACTAAACTCGTGATGATACTGACTATAATGTCTAAATACTGATGGCATGACTTTTCTGATACTGAGGTACTGAATAGATAAATAACTATTTCTGATAGTTTGAATTATAAAGAACTAGTCTGATTGACTGTGTCTAATAGTCCTGATTCTGAATACTGATAAATAAGCTATGATTACTAACATAACTGATATAACTGTAATGATCGGCCTGATCGATGTAATTGATACAGAGCAACCGTATCTGACAGTCTAAGTTCTAATGGAACTATTTGAGTTTCGTTCTATATGGATTACCTGAATCTAAGATCAGTCCTATATAGTAGGTGATCTTTTAGTATACTGGTAATAGAGATGATTTAACTTAGTCTGAGATCAGTCCTACCTAGTGGGTGATCTTTAAATATGATGATTCTAATACTGATTAACTATATTTGAGGCCATTCTTGTCTAGTGGGTGATCTTGAAGTCTATTTATAATGATAAGGATTTAATATATCGAAAGTACTAAATCTATACTACCAAGCTGAGTTGACTGTGCCTGATAGTCCTGAATCTGTAACTAAAAATGTGGGATGTATTCATCTAACCGAAATGCCCCATGCTAAGTTGACTGATGTTTGATCTCTTCCCTGATTGGAAGGGTGTCAGTACCGCACCACCAGTAAAGACAACTATTATGGAGTCATTCCTAATCTAGCAGATCACCCCTGGGACCAGTCCTATACATATGAATGTGCTAATGGGTTATCTCGAAGTATGTCAGTCCTTTCTAATGGGTGACATCTCATACCTACAATGTCTATGTAGTTTTAGAACTTAGGGATTGCTTCTAAGGATCTTAGTCCTATCTAGGGGTGAGTCCTCATCCCTAGGCTCGCTCGGTGTTGACTCCTACTCCCATCTGAAAGACACTAAACTAAATAAATGAACTAAAATGAATAACTGAACTGAGTTGATTAGCTGAATTGATACTAATGGTAATGTTTAGTGTTTATAAACTATGTTTACTGAGTTTCCTTGACTGATGGAATGTACTGAGTTCTGAGGACTGACTGAGAGTACAAAATTGTTTAGATCATTAGGAATACTGTTGATACTGAGATTAATGAGATTACTGAGTACTGAGATTACTGTACTACTGAGACTGCTAAGATTTTTGAGTTTTTGCTGAATCACATGACTAATTGAATTCTATAGATCATGGCTTGACTGAGAGTATCATGATAACATGACATGGTTCAAGGCACAAAAGTATATTTTTTGGGTACAAGTATCCCCAAGGCTCCATGGAAGGAAACAGACAAGACTTGACAATTCTTGAATACATAATCAAGATCAACAATCCATAATACACTAACTTGGGGATTTCATAAAACACATGGTTATCATAGTCTTGTTCATGAAAAAGAATGCAAACGTTCGTATCATAATTCTATAATTTAACATCATGAGCATTCTATCAACATATGCATGTCACAATAATTACATGGGAACCATTTGAGCATAAGAGAGTAGTATACATTTAACATGTAGGTCATACTTTAGCTATTATTCATAAATTCATGGTTCTTAGGTCATTCATTAAACACCTTGCATGCACACTTTATGGCATAGGTTTATTCATGAATTCAACACCCCAAATTACCCAAAGTTCATATATTTCAACTAACATGCCATTCGATACATAAACAAGATCAACAATCTAATCAAAACATAAAAAGCATGGAATATAGCTTTACATAGTATTCTTTGACTTCATGGATGAAAGGAGTCCATGAATGAACACACGCATAACTTAGTTCTATATTTAGTAAAGATAGACGGAGAGATTCTTTGAATTTGATGGTAGAATTTGCTTGAACTTGAATCCCCAAATTGAAACTCTATCTTGTTCTTAAGAGGATTTTGAGACAAGAGGTTACATTTTGGTTTAATGGAGGCTTAATCCCGTGTTATTGAGTATATATACTAAGGCAAAATAACAAAAAAAACCTCTAAGAGCACGAAAGTGGAATACTGAAAACTGGGCAAGCACTTGACTTTCCAGGTGGCACCTGCCTAATCCCGGTGGACTACCCCAGGTGAGGCCTGCCTTAAAGAAGTGGTCCAGATGGGGATACGCATGCCTATCACCCTGAGCTACTATTTTGGAAACTAAACATGCACTTACACCTTCAAAAAAATTCCAAAACTTACCCGAGATGTACTACGGCCTTGGCCCATCGGAATGTAACTTAAAAATCCAAAAACGAAGGTTAGGAAGGTTATCAAATAAATCCACAAAGTTCGGAGGTCTAAAATGAGACTATTTTGAATCTTGAACACATAGCAAAATTTTCTATGTGTTGGAGCTTGGAAAGCTTAATGAGTTGAAATTTAGACTTAGGATTTTACGGGGTATTATAGTATAAGTATTCATGCATGTATTCTCATTCAATTATATTCATGTCATTCAGTTAGTATTGTTCATGAATAAGAACCCATGAATTTCAGCCTACCTCACTTAGTATAACCGTATATTCAAAGTACTAACACATACCTTTGTTTTGTGCTATGATGTTTTATATCATAGGTTCAGACACACGAGCTCCCAAGCACTCTTACCAGTTCTGATCTTCAGTAATCAGAGTTAGTGGCGAGTCCTCATAGTTTGAGGACATGATTATTATTTCAGCATTTTACTTTATTTCAGTAGTTGGAGTTTGTTGGGGACTTATCCCTTCAATTCTACATTTCAGATAATTTAAAGGTTTTTCAGACTAGAGTATTTTCAGCCGGATGTTTTAATTTTGGTATTGTTAGACCGTATTCAATTTTATTGCAGTATTGAAGATTATGTCATGTTTTTTGCCTTATTTCTTCATATTTCATTATTATTATTTAGCTATTGTAGCAAGTACTAGTCATCCGTTAGCTTGTGGTCCTTTGGGATTATGAGTACCGTGTAGCATTCGAGGTACAGACTCGGGGCATTACAATCTTTGTATTAGAGCCTAATGTTCAACAGAGTCTTAGGAAGTCTAAAAGCCATATTAAGTAGAGTCTTGTACATATATGTGTAGCGTTCCATACTAATGGACATGAGGTGACGACATATTTTAGGAAAAGTTTCTCTTCTTTCAGTATTCATATAGTGCGAGTGAGCTTGATCTCCAGTTAAACTCCCTATCTAATCCAACCTAATGTCCAACACAGTAGCTGCTAGGATTTGGGATTTCAGTCGAATGAACCTTCCATCTTTTACAGGGTCTAAGTCAGATAATAACCCTCAAAAATTTCTTGATTAGTTTCTAAAAGTTACTGATATTATGGGGGTGACTACTGTTGAGAGCACTAAGTTGGTTGTATATCAGTTACAGGGTGTGGCACACTCATGGTTTAAATAGTGGAAAGTGGAGAGGGCCACAGATATCGGGCCCCTAGAATGGGAGGAGGTTGTAGTTGCATTTCTGGATTGTTTCTTTCCTCTAGAGTTGAAGGGAGTGGAGGTTTGGGAATTAATAAATCTGAAGCAGGGCATCATGACTGTCCAAGATTATTCTCTAAAGTTTACACAGTTAGCCAAATATGCCCTATATGTAGTAGAAGATAGAAGGTCTTAAATAAGTAAATTTGTGTCTGGCGTGACTAATAATGTGGTCAGGGAGTGTAGGACTATAATGTTGATTAAGGAGATAGACATATCCAGGATCATGGTCCATGCTCATTAGAAAGAGGAGGACAAGAATAAAGAGAGGGAAATAGAGAACAAGAGAGCAACAACAAGTAGTTTTAGTATCGCTCAGCCTAAGTCAGAGGGTGCGAATCGTTCTCAGTTCTGCCTGAAATCCTAAGTTCCATATCCTTCCTCTGCTAGTGCTCTTATGCTAAAATATAGAGATTGCAACAGAGATAAGGAGTCATTATTAAACCATAGGGTAGTATCAGCAGTGCCCGAATGAATCCCCTTTGTCAGAAATATGATAGAAACTACAAGGGTATCTGCAGAGCTGGCAATGATGTGTGTTTAAGATATGGCAAGCCAGGCCATTGGGTTAGACAGTGTCTACAGGTGATTTCTCAGAATTAGTATAACCATCCCCTATCTCACTCCAGTCGCTTGAATTAGCAAGGTGTCGCATCTAGTGGCACCAGTGGGCAGCACCAAACTAGACTCTATCCTCTTCAGTCCCGACAAGATCAGGAAAGTTCTCCTGATATGGTCACTAGTACATTATAAGTTTTCCATTTATATCTTTATGCTTCATGAGCTTAGTTGTCCTTTGTTACTCCATATATAGCCATTAATTTCGGAGTCAGTCCTAAATTTCAAATAGATCCTTTCCCATTCTCTACCCAGCGGGTAAATTTGTCATAATCTGGCAAGTATACAGGAACTGTCAAGTTATGATATCTCAGAAACTCACTTCAGCAGACTTAGTTGAATTAGAGATGACTGATTTTTATATCATTCTCGGCATGGATTGGGTTCATTCCTACTATGCCTTATTTGACTGCAGTAACATAATTGTCTAGTTTTAATTTTTGAATAAACCTATCCTTGAGTCGAGGGGTAGTACTTCAACACTTAGGGGTCAGTTTGTTTCTTACATTCGAACAAGAAAAATGATATCTAAGAGATGTGTCTACCATCTCGTTCGAGGCCAGGATGTTAGTTCAGAAACCCTTACTCTTAAATTTGTGGCAGTAGCATGTGAGTTTCTAGATGTATTTCCAGAAGATCTTCCAAGAGTTCCTCCCGAAAGGGAATAGACATTCTTCCAGATACTCGGCCCATATCTATTCTATCATACAAAATGGAAGCTACATATCTCAGAGAGTTAAAAAACAGTTAAAGGATCCCCTAGATAAGAGATTTATTAGACTAAGCATTTCCCCATTGGGCGCACCAGTTTTATTCATGCAAAAGAAAGATGGTTCTCTCAGAATGTGTATTGATTACCGTCAGCTAAATAAAGTCATGGTCAAGAAAAAGTATCCACTTCCCAGAATCGATGACTTGTTTGACCAACTTTAGAGTGCCAGTTTTTTTTCTAAGATAGACCTCCGATCAAGCAATCATCAGCTCAAAGTCGGAGAATGTGACATCCAAAAAATAGCCTTCAGAACTCGGTATGGTCACTTCGAATTCTTAGTTATGTCCATTGGACATACTAATGCCCCAGAAGCCTTCATGGACTTGATAAACCATGTGTTCAAGAAATACTTGGAAATGCTTATAATAGTCTTCATAGATGACATTCTTGTCTACTCCCACAGTGAGCATGATCATACAGACCATCTCAAAATAGTATTGCATACTCTCAAAAACCTACAATTATTTATGAAATTCAGCAAGTGAGAATTTTGTCTAAGGTCAGTAGCCTTTCTTGGCCATATCATTTTCGGGGATGGAATTAGAGTGGATCCCCAAAAGACCAAAGCAGTGAGAAACTAGCTTAGACCCTTCTCTCCATCAGATATCAAGAGTTTCGTCTGCTTTGCAGGCTATTATTAATGGTTTATAGAGGGATTTTCACCTATTGCATCCCCTATTTCTAGATTGACTCAAAAGAAAGTCAAATTCTAGTTGTTAGATTCTTGTGAGAAGATTTTTCAGGAGTTGAAGACTCGACTTACTACACCTCCCATTTTGACCCTACCCAATAGTTCAGATGGGTTTGTGGTGTATTGTGATGCCTCCAAAGTTGATTTGGGGCATGTGTTGATGCAGAAAGGTAAGGTCATAGCCTACGCCTCTAGACTATATAAGACCTAAGAAAAGAACTAGATCTTTTGTTAGTAGTAATAGATTTTTCCTTAAATATTAAGAGGCACTATTTTTATAGGCTGCAAGTTGATGTGTTCACTGACCATAAGAGCCTACAGTATGTGTTCTCTCTAAAATATTTAATCTACCATTAGAGAAGGTGGTTGGAGTTGTTGAAAGACTACGATATAAATGTTCTATATCATCGGGGTAAAGCCAATATAGTGGTTGATGCACTTAGTAGTATGTCTATGGGTAGTGTTGCTCATGTGGATGACGGTAAGAAGAAGTTAGCTTATTAAGTTCATCAGCTTGCTCGACTAGGTGTTTGCTTAGTTGATTTAAGAGAAGGTAGTGTATGGGTGTAGAGTAGTTCAGAATCATCCCTAGTTTTTGAGGTGAAGGAAAAGTAGGATAGGGATACTAGTCTATTCAAGTTGAAGAAATTAAGCAGAGATCAGAAGGTAGAGGTTTTATCCCAAGGGGAAGATAGTGTGTTGCACTACTAGGGTCAGCTATGTGTGCTAGGTGTATATGATTTAAGGCTATGAATTCTTGTAAAGGCGCATGGTGTGCACTACTCTATTCATCAATGGGACACTAAGATGTATCATGATTTATGGGAGATCTATTGGTGGATTAGGATGAAGAGAGACATTGCAGAGTATGTGGCTAAGTGCTTAGCATGTCAGAAAGTTAAGATCAAGCATCCGAAGCCAAATGGGTCTATGCCGGAGTTTATTATTCCCACCTGGAAGTGGGAAGAAGTAAACATGGACTTTGTGAAAGGTTTACCTCATACTCATTACTAGCATGATTCAGTTTGGGTCAGTGTTGACAGGACGACCAACTCAATACCCAATATGTCAGTCCTTACCGAATTCTCAGCCATTTTAGAAAGGTAGCTTATGAGCTTGAGTTTCCTTCAGAGTTAGCTTCAGTTTACACAGTGTTCTATGTCTCCTTGCTAAAGAAAGGCGTAGGTGACCCAGTAGTCTTTGTCTCTATATAGGGCATAGATATTAAGAACAACCTCTCTTATAAAGAGATTGTAGTCGAAATCCTTGATTATCAGATTCATAGACTAAGGAGCAAAGAAGTCCCTCTAGTCAAAGTTCTTTAGCGGAATAAGTCTGTGGAGGGAGGTATTTGGGAAACAGAGGTACACATGCGAAACAAGTATCCTCACCTCTTTTCCGAAAATTAAGACTCATCCAAAGGTAACAGTTTTTCCTTAAACTTTCTTAGTCTCATGTTTAGATATAACTACCAACTTGGTATCAATTAACATTGCATACTCAGTCATGTATTCACAAACCAGTTCAATCATGTACTCTTGTATCATATATATATGTTTAGTATATAAATTCAGCTTATTAGTAGTCCCAGTCATGCATTCATGAACCATGTTCAGCTATACACGCATGCATCATATATGAATGTTCAGTAGGATACTTCAGTATATCAGCAATCTCTATCATGAAACATATTTCAATTGTGTATGTCCTATATCTAAATTTAGTCTATCAGTATTCTCAGCTTAGTCGGTCACATTCGAGGATAAATATTCCCAAAGGGGAGATATTGTAAGACCCCACAAAATCCTAAGCTTAACTCAGTCTTTCGAGCTTGCTAAGCGGTCCCTGACTTAGAAAATTTTAGCTAAGTATTCAAAGTTAGTCTTATTTTGACCTTCGTATGTTGGAAACTCTATTTCATGACTCTATGACCTTAAAATGTCAATGTTTAGGTTATTCATGATCAGGAATGTCAGTAGATATTCCCAGATAAGTTTCATCTTTTTCGAACCTAGTTTGAACCACGTTTGGGAATCCAAAATGGTGTATCGACACAATCTCGAAGCGACGCAGCAACTATCACATCGATCAATATTTTCTTAAGCTCGCAGTGGAAATTTCTAGTGAACCGACATGGACTCGATGTGGCGTGTTGGCTATCACGTTAATGCCACTAACACGGTAGGTTGGTCTGTGCGTCGATGGTTCAATTTTTAGTGATTAAAAAGCCGCATCTAAGGGGGTAATTAGGTCTTTTTCCCATGTCCTTCAGAATTTATAACAGGACATTTATACCTCAATTAGAAATTATATTCATTATTTCTCAAAATTCTCAAGAAGAATAACCTTAGGAGGTCAAATTTCATATTCAATGCTCAAGATTCCACCTTTAATCTTTAGGAATTTAGCAACCAAGGTATGTCAAGTGTTCATCTAAGTATTCTTTCCACCCTTGGAGTCCAAGAAACTCTTTTAAATTTCAAGTAACTTGATTTCATGCTTTCCATGTTTTGGATTCAAATGTAATCATGATTATAATGTTAATTGGATTTCTATTCCATTATTAAGTGCAAGATTTATGTAAAACCAACTATTATGTTTGTATTATCATGTGAAATAATATTAAAGTCTTGAAAGTTTGGTTCTCATGTGTTGATTAGTACTATGTGCATATACAATGCTTTCCAAGTATTTGATGAGTTGTTCATGAGAAGTAAATAATGGAATTATATCATGTTAGCATGTATTCAAGTTCATGTCATGCAAGTGTTTGTTACAATGTCCCAATGAATGAATGATGATCAAGTACTTATTTATCAGGTTTCAATATTGTTCCATGTCTTAGAATTTATGCTATAGAGTCCTGGGGTACTTTAATACCCGACAATATTGCTGATTACCTAAAGTTATGGTCAGTCTCAAGATAGTTTTAGTCATGCCACGATCAGTAGTACTCTTAGTCAGTTACAGAACTCAGGAAGAACTCAGTCGACTCTATATCAGTCTAGTTTAGTTCAGTGTTCAGTTCAGACCTCAGTAAATTCAATGAGTTAACAGAATTTAGTAGTATTCTGTCACTCAACAGAACTCACTAAAATCAATTCAGTTTAATTAGACAGTATAATCAGTAAAAGTCCAGTCAAGCCTTGTATGAACTAGGAATTCAGTTCAGTGTCTATTCGGATGGGAGTGGGATTCAGCATCGAGTTAACCCACGGATGGGGAAATTCCTGCCAGCAGAGGGTTTTACCTTTAGTAGCAATTCCTTTGTTATAGAACAACATAGCCAGCGTAGGTTTAGATATCTTATTGCCAGATATTATGAGGGTTGATACATCTCATTCGAGTTTTTCAACTAGCGAGGGTTGACGAAAAAACTTTCTATTAGATAGGGCTAACTCACAACTTGTCTTTACCCGTGGCATGGTATTGATATCCTTCTAACTGGGGTAACATTTTTGACACCAATTTATGTATAAAGGGGCATGTCGGTTAGATAATTATCTCCCACAATCTCAGTTTCAGATTCAGTCTCAGAATAGAACTCAGTTCAGTTCTACAGATTCAGGACTGTCAGATAAAGTCACTAAGTTCAGTATGGAATTCAGTATGTTCCATAGGGTCAAGACTGTCGGATACAATCCCTCAATTATTAGCTACACATTATTAATAAACTTAGATATCCTTAAATTAGTAATTCATAACTAAGTATCCATTGTTATCACAATCTCAATTACAGTATACGTATTCATATATATATTCCCATTCAGTTATATTCATGTCATTCATTTAGTATTGTTCATGCATATGAACCCATGCATTTCAGCCTACCTCACTTAGCATACCAGTAAATTTAAAGTACTGGCGCATACTTTTTTTTTTTCTCTATGATGTTTTATATTATAGTTTCAGATGCACGGGCTCCTGGTAACCCTTAGCAGTTTCAATCTTTAGCAGTCAGACTTAGTGGTGAGTCCTCATAGTTCGAGGACATGATTATTATTTCACCCTTTCAGTTTATTTGAGTAGTCGAAGTTAGTTGGGGACTTGTCCCATCAACTCCACATTTCAGACAATTTAGAGGCTTTTTGGACTAGAGTATTTTCAGACAGATGTCTTAGTTTTGGTATTGATATGCCGTATTCTATTTTATTAGAGTATTGAACCTTATGGAATGTTTTTCGCTAATTTCTGCATATTTCATTATTATTATTCATCTATTATTACAGCTACCAGTCATGGGATAGTTTGTGGTCCTTTAGGATTATGAGCACTGTGTAGCGTCCAGGTTACACACTCAGGACGTTACAAAATTAGATGAAAGATGGATTATATGGGAGAGAGTATATGTTGCTTATAAGAGAAAGATTGTTGTATGCTTGTTTTATCTAATCTGATAAATGTGAAGGAAGATTGAGGCAATTTTTTTCCAAATGTCATAGATAGTTGAGAATTCTAGGTATGTCTTCTTAGGGATAGAGCATGAAAGTTATTACTGATAGTGGTATTAGTTAATATGGGAGAATTCCTAGGTAGTTTGGTTTCCTAGATGTTTATATGTGGTCATAATGACAGGCTTGAATGTCATGTTGGCATATAAGTGAATAAATACATTATCCGTTAGTTAATTCCTAGTAAGAGGTTGAAGTTAGTCGTTAAATTGGTAAGGAGTATTATTCTTGAGATGTGAGCTCTGGAAACGAATAGGATATTGAATTTTTGATTTAGACTAGTATTATGGAGTTATATGTAGTACCTTGTGACTTTGAGTTAGGCTTGAACATTGTAAGAGAATTTAGTTCAACTTAAACTTTGGTAGAAGGAGTTATCAATACCCATGTGAAGACTAAAGTGACGTCAATGAAGTGTAGCATTTAAGGGAAAAAGTATGGTTGATGGAGTATTTGAGAAGAGTGGTTAAACTTGAAAGTTGGCAGTTTAATTCCCTAAGGCATAGTAATTATATCCAAGTTCATGTTTATATGCCTATATTCCATGTTATAGAGTTGGATACATGTCGTGATTACTTATTCAGCTATCTTATTCAGATCATGCTTAAAATTCTTAGCTCGTTAATTTTATTAGAACTTTTGACAAGAAGTGTTGAAGTTAATATTTATTTTCTAGTGACTAAAAGTTTCATGTCAATAGATATCACTTTACAGTTCTAAATACCTGTTTGTGCCAAGGATAGCTCAGTTGAGTTATAAACTTTCACTATGAGTCATTCTGTATAGCCAGAAATTAAGTTTAGCAATTAGACAAATAAGTTCCTATAGTTTTCCATTTTTTTAATCGTGTCTTACTATATTTAGTTTCATGAATATTCCTATTCCATGGGGTGATTTTTTCACATACATGATAATTGTGTAAACTCAGTTTTTTCCTTACTCCAAGTGTAAATCATCATCAACCATGACAGATTTCCATATTTAGATATCAGTATCATGTTAGTTATCCACATTCAGAATTAAGCCGACAAAGATAGTGAGTTGTCTCATTTTAAAACTAGTTAAAGTTAGTTGGAAATATACTCATCATGTCTATATTCATCTCTTAGAATTCTATGTCAGGGATTGTAGCACTTATCCTATTCTTTCAGCCAAGTCAGTCCTCATTTGAGGACAATGATCCCAAGAGGGAGATATTGAAACACTTGAAAAATCCAAGCCAACATTAAAACCATGCTTTAAGTCAATAAAACATCAAACCTCATGTTTTATAATTTT
>JAPEIP010000008.1:194900897-194940794 GCA_026120095.1 Capsicum chinense | reverse complement strand
TTCACACATTAAATTTCCAAATAGCTCCTAGCTTAGAGACAAGTCAAACACCCCTTAGATATTAAAGTCTTGTAGAGAATATAGCTATAGTCAACTTTAAAAATGCATATATTTTGAGTTAATAAGAAATTTTGATCTTAAGGCACACTAAAAGATAAATAATTGAATTAGTGTTCCCACAATACAAATTTTACCTTAATCCAATATCGGAATGAAACGTTTTGGCTAAATTACTAAAGAAAGCACTATCAAAGATCCCCAGTGACTATGAATCTGATCACGAATCATGATCAGACATCATGAGACATTAGGAGGGAGTCGTAACCAAGGAAGTAAAGGCTGAAACTATATTCCTGACCATGACTCAAGTCATGACTCGTAGCTAGACCTCATGAGTTGTGACCTATGTTATCGAGACTGCATCCAAGGGACTTCTAGATGGTTTCTAAGGGTTTTTTTTAAAGTTTTCCCACTCTTTTAACCTCAAAACTATGTTTTAAAACTATTTAAAGGATGAATATAAATCCAAAATAACCCTAATTCCATCATTCTCAAAACAACTCATAACATTCTCCAAGAACATGCTATTTTCACTCTTCCAAAGAAAGAAATTAGGATTTTTGATCTCCCAGTTCAAATCCCCAAATCTTAAATTTATGAATCAAAAATAATCAGGTATGTTGGTATTCAATGAGGATCTACTTTCATCCTCATGCCGAAATTATGATTTTTTATTCATAAATTTTATGATTTCCATAATCTAGGGTTTTACCCAAATGTTATTCTAAGCTTAAATTCAATCCCCCATGGTATAATTTTGATTCTTGAGCATGTTTTAATGATTATTCATGAATTCTTGGGCCCAATTTTATCATTCATGATATTCTCATACCTATGTATGATTTACATGATACTATCCCAAATTTAAAGCATATGATCAAACTATTTGATTTTTTTCGAATTTGTTCTGATTATTTTGGTAACTAAATGATGAATACATGTTATCCCGTAAAAATGGCATCCTCCCACATTTAAGAATCATGAATTTCCACATTATGATTAGTGTTTGAATTTTTGAGCTTTATTCATTAAATTTGATATTATAATCACCTTTTATTATTATCATGTTCATTCTACATTAGTCAAAGTTGGTGGGTTATGATTTTTTGATACGTAGAGACTCATGCATATATCTATTAACATGTTTTGGCACTTTATATTACACACAGTTAATACTTTAAGAATAATATCATGATGAGCAATAAATTTCATATTTTAGTGTCTTTTAGTTCGGAGTAGTAATTAGCATCGAGTGAACATTAGGATGAAGGCTCACCTTCCAATTAAGAATTAAGACCTTTAGTAGAAGTTCCTGAGTTCCAGAACTATGTTGCCACTATAGTTCATAAGGTATCACCTGCCAGTTAAGTACTGATACCCTAGTAGGGATCACCCACCAGTAAAGGACTGACACCCTAGTCCTTTGGGACACCAGTTTAGGGGATTCACACCAGCCAGTGTTCCTTTGTCAAGGTACAAGCACCCTTCCAACAGGGGTTATAGGTTGGACCCCAATTAGCTCATATAGGGGCATGTCGGTTATTGTTATCTCCCATAGTCAACAATTTTAGTTTAGATATGTATGAACTTGTATTTAGTTATTCAAATTTATGCAGTACATGTTTATACTCTGTCATTGCATCAATCCAAAACCAAAAGATTCAGACTAAGTATTCATAAATATCCCTCAGTATAGTTTAAAACATATTCAGTATTATCTTGAGATTAAATATATTAGTCATGTTTCTACAGATTCACAATTGACAGAAATATTTTAGCTCATGATTTACAAGTTTCACTTAGCCTTACAGGTTTACGTAAAAACTTCTTTCAAATGCATATTTTAGAAAATAGTGTATGTCCTCAAATGTATAGTATTTTTAAGTATTTCATGAATTATGCATATCTCACTTACTTAGTACTGATAGCATAGCTCTTCTGCCTACTTTTTTTATGTGATAAACAATTCAAATGCTTAACATAGGATTCTAGCCAAGTAGATCATAGCATTCAGCCAGTAGAGGATGAGTTTGCATATATCAAGGATTCAAGTCAGTTGTAGTTCTTATATTTTATTTTCTTATTCTTATGAATTGATAAGGAATAGTTGGGGGTCATTTCCAAACTACTTATAGTCAGTATAGTAGAGGCTTCATAGATAGTCAGTTAGAGTCATTGAATGTAGTTTTAATTCTCATTCTCTCATATTATAGTATTGTAAACCTTGAACTATAATATACTGACACAGATTATTCCATGATTATTCTTCAGCTCTAAAAATCGGGCTTATATATATATATTTTAGTAGTTGCTCAAGCATTATGCCAGTACATAGGTTAACTTAGGATCATTTATGGCTCTAAGTACTGTGTTATGACTATGGGGTAGTCTTGGGTCTTGACACATCACTAAATAAATTTGAGCCTTGGAAAATAGAAAATTACAAGACCTATGCAATCTACGAATTATAAACTCGAATTCCTACTTCAACACTACACACAAACCTCCCAAGGTATGTGATTCCTAAGTCTTCAAGTTCCCAAACTTTAAGACAATAATCCTAATTCAATTTATACTTCACTGAGACTAGACTTAGTTAAACATTACAACTCAAGAACAAAACCTAATACATAGAAACTAAGACACCTTATTTTCTTTGTAATAACATCAGGTTCAACTATGTGTTTCTTCAAGCTGTGAATTGTTGAGTCAATTTGCCAAATTTTTTTTCTTTGTAGTGTGTAAGTGATTGTGTAAGTCACATAGTTACTCCATTTATTTAAACACAACTCTCGAAAGAGTGCTTCACTATATAAGAGTTCTAGTTTTTGAAAAACTCTTTCTCTATAAAGTTTGTTGTGAAGTTGAACTCCTTCTTTAACCCAATTGATCTTCTCTTCAAGTGTTATAACTAAAATCAATATCTTAATCTACATATGTGATAGTTAAGTAGAATATATCAACTTTACAATCTTATTCACTTCTTTAATTCAACATTCTTATCTTCATATTATAGTAGACTTACACTTTTGATTCTGCAAAATCAGCAGACCAACTTGATCAACACCTTTCATTCATTTGCAAATCATCAAAAATTCATCAATCCTAACAAATTTTCCCCATTTTTATGATGACAAATTATTGTTTTTATGAAACCATATTTTTCCTAAATCACTTAAGCAAGAGAAAACTTGAATGAAACATACTGGTCTATGGGTTATAAGCATTGCACAATCTTTGTTAATTTTCCCTTTTGGAATCATTGAAAAGCTATAATTGGTAAGTATATTCTAAGCCAATGTACAATATTAAGAAAATCATGGCTATTAGGGTTATCACCAAGACAATTAGAGTAAGATAGTAGAGAGAAATAGTGCAATAGGAAAAGCAAAATAAGGTAGATAAAAGATAAAGACTTCATTGATCAAGAAAAATATGACCTAAAAGTGAGAAAGAAAAAAGAAACATCATGAACAACCTGGGCATTGTTATGATATGTTTCATAGAACTCATGTCCAACATCATGCTATGTAAAGTCTCCTTATCTTATGATGATTCGTGCTTACATGATCTACTTGGTGATGTAATAAAGGTCTTTCCTTTTGCTGCATATGTATGACGTGTTGATGGAGAATTCCTAATATGAAGTTACATCCTGTATTTCGTACTTTTAGAGCCTTAATAAGTTCCTACTCATTATTCGAGGATGAATAATTTCAATGGGAAGATAATGTAATACCCCACATTTTTGTGCTAGAATTTGAACCATCATTCCTAATGTATGAGCCTGAACCAAACTATTTCTATGTAAATGTAAGTTTCATGATCCTTTTACCTTGTGTATAAAGTACTTTTGATATAAAAATGTTCATAGGAAACACATAAAACAAAGTTGTGTTGGTTTAAATTTATACGTGTATAATTTTTCTAATAGACAGAGTTTGGGAGATAAATATCCACCAAATAAAAGATAATTGATTCCTCTTTCCAACACACTTAATTTTGCCTTAATCCGATAGTCGAGGAAAAAGGTATGGGAATTTTAATGAGTGAACCGGTGAGGGTCGGTGATAAGGTCGTGGCATGCCTTGAGTGCTCTGAGATAAGATCTTGGCACACCCTGTATGTTCCATGTTAAGGGCGTGTCACACCCATGATCCTAGAAATGCTAAAACTCATGTTTCCTTTCAGTTTTTAGAAGGAAAACTAGTCATTTATGTCCAATTTCATCCTATAACTAATACCAACTTGTTTTCCCTCATCCCAAAACCGAAATACACGATTTTCTCTTCTCCCAAACCCTTGAGAGCACCATAGGAGAGATCTCCACCGAAACTCAATCTTCAAAGGCTTCAAATTCAAGTTGTTCTCAAATTCCTTTTGTCAAGAAGGTATGTTAAATACTCCCTACTTAAATTATTATGTCAAATTTTGAATTTTATTTGTTTTAACTTATTTTAGTGATTTTCTAAAGTTGTGTTTGATGCCTTTCAGTATACATCTTAATTAATGATTTTTTCCTCTTTTTACATGTATTTCTAACTGATTCTAAAGGTTTTTGATGACTTGAACATAATTGTTCAAATAATTCATTTCATCATATGAATTTGGAAATATTGAAAATTATGAATGATTGAAGTTATGACTTTCAAAACCTTTAAAAAAAAGCTTTGCATTAAGATGATGAATGGAGATGATACCCCATCTTTCTGAAATATTAAAAATATTGAATTTCGTGACTTTCTCTAAGAATCTTATGCAATTTAATGATGAATATGTTGGTTTCAATTGGTGTGAATGGAAAATGGAGGGATACAACCTTTTATGGAAAGACATATTGTTTTGGAAAATGAGTGACTGTTCAGATAGTTATGTCTATTCAGAAAAAGACACAATGTTTCGATTGAACAAAAATGAGTCTACCAAAGGATACACCTTTTAGGATAAACCATTTCCACCTTTTGGAATGGGCACTTGATAGCTATATAAACCTTCATTTATCCACAGATTTTGGGGTGAAAAATTTTCTGAAATACAAACTCTTCTTACCTTTAATACATTCCTTGTTATTGATCAAATTTTGGAGTGAGTTCCATGAATCCAATTATTTCAGGTACCACTATAGTTGGATTGAAAGACATTTTATCTTGGAAGGAAGATTCCAAAACCTCGGATACAGTGAGAGGAATTATTCCCTAAGATACTCCGTGAAATCAGGGGACTTGACTTTACATTTCTATTTTATCTTAATTTCTTACAAAATAAAACATGCTTCATAGAAAAATCACTTGGATCTTGTGTTGAGGGTGTTGTTGTCCTTCATAATGTTCTTGTTCTAAACTTGAATGAGTGTTGAAGTTATTGTGTCAAATTACAGATTCTTGTACCCGAAAATATTGAAGAACAACAATCTTAATGAATAATTTTTAGAAAAAGAAACAACAAAAAAGTTTTTTGCTTGTTTGCTGAAATTTTCTTTTCACTAAAGTTTTTATTTTTGTTGAATCTGTATAGCTTGGTTTCTAGAGATTAAAGCATTTAGCTTTATACTCCATTTGAACTTAAATAGTGATTTGAAGAAATAAAATCTTTATCACACGTTAAAGATAACTCGGGTGACCATTGGAAGTCAGAACAACTTCATTGTTAAACTAGAAACAAGAAGTGTTTAATGTTGATGCAAGTTTTAATAAGTATTCTAATATACTGAAGATACTATCTTGTGGTGATACGAAAATGACGATTGATAGTAAAATGCGTAACGCTGGAATTACTATGGAGGAACCTACAATTGTCATGATGAGTCTAACGAATGCTCTGCAAGCTATGGCACTAGCGGAGATACTCGAAAATTTCACGGGTATTGACTTAAAGAGATGGTAGAAGAAAATGTTCTTCTACCTCACAAATCTGTGTTTTCAATGGTTCACAGTTGAGGAAGCTCCAGAGGTTCCCAAGGTAACCTCTGAAAAAGAATGCTTCATAATTGTGGAGGCTTGGAAACACTCAGATTTCCTTTTCAAGATTTATATCTTGAATGGTCTACAAGATAACTTTTAAATGTGTATAGCGTAACCAAGACTGGAAAAAAGTTATGGGGACCGCTAAAATGGAAGTACAAGATGGAGGATGCCGTAACTAAAAAGTTCTTTGTTGCAAGATTCCTAGAGTACAAAATGATAGACAACAAGTGTATTGTTTCCCAAGTGTAGGAACATCAAGTGATCATCCATGATCTCCTAGCGGAAGGTTTGATTATGAATGAAGCATTTCAAGTAGCAAAAGCAATAGAGAAGCTACCACCTATGTGGAATGACTTCAAAAACTATTTGAAACACAAACGTAAGGAGATGTTAGTCAAAAATCTAATTGTACGACTACCATTAAGGAAGATAATAAAGTTGCGGAAAGAAGATCAAAAGGCAATTTTGCAATGAATGGAGAAAACATTATTGAAGATGACAAAAACAACTCCAAAAAGAGAAAGAATGCTAGAAATAAAAGCAATCAACCCAAGAAGAAATTCAAGGAAAAGTGATTCAACTATGAAAAGATTGTCCATAAGTCTACAGATTGTCGTGCTCTTAAGAAAGAAAAGAGGAAGGACCATGCAAATTTGGCTAAGTCTAAGAAAGAAACAGATGATATGTGTGTTATGCTTTTCGAATTAATCTTGGTTGGAAATCCTTGCAAATTGTGGTTGGATTTTGGTGCCACCCGTTATGTTTATGCTAACAAGGAGTTTTTTTTACGTTCTCTCTAGCTCAAGTAGAAGAAAAAATCTACATGGAAAACTCTGCTACTGAAAAAGTTGATGAAACATGAAAAGTTTGCTTGAAGATGACTTCGGGCAAAGATTTGACACTTAACAATGTCTTGTATGTTCCTGAGTTATGAAAGAAATTGATTTCTATTTCACTTATAGACAAGAACAGATTCAAATGTGTATTTGTTTCCAGAAAAATTGTACATAGTAAAGGAGATGTGTAAGTAGGAAAAGGCTACCTCAATGATGGCCTATTCAAAGTAAATGTAATGAATGTTGAAATCAATAAAAGTTAAAATTCTTCTTACTTGCTTGAGTCTCCCAATTTATGGCATGGAGGACTGGGCATGCTAATTACAAAACATTACGAAAACTGATTAACTTAGAAGGTTTGCAAACTTTTGAGTGCAATAAATCAAAGTATCAAACTTTGTGGAGTCAAAGTATGCTAAGAATCCGTATAAGTCTGTTGAAAGGAATTCCAATTTCTTAGACTTAATCTACACTGACATTTGTGATATGAAATCAACACTATCACGTGGTAGGAAAAAGTATTTCATAACTTTCATTAACGATTGCACTAGATATTATTATGTCTAATTGCTAAATAGTAAGGATTAAGCAATAGATGCATTTAGGCAATACAAAACTGAAGTTGAAAATCAATTAGAGAAAAAGATCAAAACTATAAGAAGTGAAAGGGGCAGATAATATAAATCTTCCTTTGCCGAAATATGTGTAGAGAATTGAATTTTCCATCAAACTATGGTCCCATATTCACCTAAATCTAATGAAATTGCAGAAAGAGAAAACCAAACTTTAAAGGAAATAATAAATGCCTTACTTATAAGTTCAGGTTTACCGCAAAGCTTGTGGGAGGAGGCTATCCTTACAGCTAATCAAATACTTAATAGAGTTCCCTATAGTAAGACATAATCAATTCCTTATGAAAAATGAAATGGAAGGAAAATCAACTTGAAATATTTCAAAGTGTGGGATGTCTAGCAAAGGTCTAAGTTCCTTTGACTAAAATGGTTAAGATGGGACCTAAGTCGGTGTACTGCGTGTTCTTAGGATATGCCAAAAGTATCAAAGCATGTTGGTTTTTGGTTCATAAATTCGAACATCCCGATGTTAATTAAAATACGGTAATTGAATCAGGTAATGCTGAATTTTTTGAAAACATTTATCCATATAAAACTAGACATGAACAGTCTATTGGAGGGTCTACACAACCTCGATATGAACTAAGTGAGAATGTACATAATGATGAGAATCCAATATGTAGTACACAACAAAGAACATCAACTTCGTTTGGATCGGATTTTGTAACATTTATTTAAGAAAATGACCCTCAAACATTCAAGAAAGAGATGGCATCTTCGGACTTATCCTTTCTGAAAGAGGCAGTCTATAGTGAGATTGACTCAATCTTAAGCAACCATACGTGGAAATTGGTTGATCTTCATTCAAGAAATAAACCTTTAAGATCTAAATGGATTTTCAAAAGCAAAGTGAAAGCGGATGGTACTATTAACAAATACAAGGCAAGACATATAGTAAAAGGCTTAAAACAAAAAGAAAGCCTTGATTACTTTGATACATACTCATCGGTAACAATGATAACATCGATTCTAATGTTAATTTCCTTGGCGGTGCTATATGGTCTTAAACTCTATCAAATGGATGTGAAAACCGCACTCCTAAATGGAGAATTGGAGGAAGAAATTTACATGGAATAGCCTAAGTGTTTTGTGGTTCTAGGAAAAGAAAATAAGGTGTGTAAACTTTTTAAGTTACTTTATGGACTAAAACAAGAACCTAAGCAATGGCATGTAAAATGTTACCAAACCATGTTAACAAACGGATTTAGAATTAATGAATGTGATAAATGTATTTTTATTAAAGACACTCCAAATTACCAAGTCATTATGTCTTTATATGTGGATGATATACTAATCATCAATAGAGATATTTCAGACATAAATTCAATGAAATGAATGATCGAGAGTAAGTTTGATAGAACTCCACAAGGGTTAGGATTATCACAGTCTCATTACATCGAAAAGTTACTTGAACTAGTCAAGTATGTGGAATTTGGTATTGCCAAGACTCCATTGGATGTGAGCTTTGCACTTTGAAAGAATGAAGGTGAAAGTGACTCACAATTGGAGTATGCAAGAGTATTAGGATGTTTAATGTACATAATGAACTGTACATGACCATACATAGCATGCGTTATTAGTAAGTTGATTCGGTACATGAGTAATCCTAATAAAACTCATTAGATGGCAATGAAAAGTGTTTTGGGATATCTTAAATATACTCGAGACTACACTTTGCATTATAAAAAATATCCTACGGTACTTGAAAGATGTAGTGATGAAAATTTGATCACCGTATCCAATGTAGTAAAATCAATGAGTGGATATGTATTTACTATCGGTGGAGGAGCGGTCTCTTGAAAATCATCCAAACAAACATGAATTTCTCACTCTACAATGGAATATAAATTTATAACATTAGATAAAGTTGGTGAAGAAGCAGAATGTCTCTGGAATTTCTTGGAAGATATTCTTTATTGGCCAAAACCAGTGGCACCAGTATGTATACAATATGATAGCCTAGAGGTGTTAGGTAGGGTAGGGAGCAAGATGTACAATGGTAAATCTCTTCACATAAGACAAAGACATAATATTAAAGGACTTTTCTATAGTGGAATTATCATTATTGACTATGTAAAGCCAAAGGATAATGTGTCAGATCCACTTACAAAAAGCATATCTAGAGAAAGAGTAGAGAGAATATCCAATGTAATGGGTTTTAGGCCACTGACAAGTCAGCAGGGGGTAACTCTACCTAGTAGACTGGAGATCCCAAGAGCTAGGTTCAAGGAGATCAAACAAAGTTGTGTCTGACATGTTCAACATGGTAAAAATACCAACTCATTCTCATGATGTAGACAATGTTTAGTAAACCAGGATAAGACTTAAGGATAAAAGTCTTTTAATGATTATCTAAATTTGATAGATTTAACCAAATAGTTTAATCTATAGGATTAAACGTTTCGAAATTACCTATAATGTTAGTAAAGGCCTATTCTCTAAGCTCTCATCAAACCGGGATGGGTTCATGGCTGAAAAGAACAAAACCTTGAGAACCATAAATGGTAAAAGGGTGGTTGTGTGAGATCTGTTCTCAAGATGTACATTAAAGCTCAACGTTTCAAAGATATCAAATCTATTGATTGACTGTGTGCATCTGGTGCATGTTCACTATGGAAAGTTTAAAGGTAAACCCACTTATCCTGATGCAATCGGTCTTTGCTTGATGATCATATATTTGTCTCTAATATTTTACAAAGAATAGCCATTTCCTATTTATGTGGGGTATTGTTAGGTTCAATTGGTGTGAATAGAAAATGGAAGGACACAACCTTTTATGAAAAGGCATATTTTTTTTGGAAAAGGAGTGACAGTTTGGATAGTTGTGTATATTCCAAAAAGATACAATGTTTCAAATGAACAGACATGACTCTTCCAAAGGATACACCTTTTCGGATGACCCATTATCACCTTTTGGAAGGGGCACTTGATGGCTATATAAACCTGCATTTATACACAGTTTTGGGATGAAAATTCTTTTTAAATACAAACTCTTCTTGTCTTCAAAACATTCCTTTAGATCAATCAAATCACTAAGTGAGTTCTATGAGTCAAATTATATGAGGTACCACTATAGTTGGATTGAAAGCTATTTTATCTTGGGAGGAAGATTCCAAAACCTCGGGTATAGTGAGGGAAATTGTTCCTTAAGGACACTCCTGAAGTCGGGGGACTTGGCTTTACATTTTTGCTTAATATTAATTTCTGAAAAAATAAAACACACTTCTTAGAAAGATCACTTTGATCTTGTGTTGAGTGTGTTGTTGTACTGCAGAGTGTTTTTTTTTAATCTTGATCTAGTGTTGAAGTTATTGGGTCAAATTAAAGCTTCTTGTACCCAAAAACATTGAATAAAAACAAAATATGATTATGATTTTAAATGAGGGAGTTAATGAGTCATTAAAATTTTATGATAATATTTTTTGAAATGATATGAATGGCTTGCAAGTCTTGGTATGATGATACAAATATGAACATGCCAAATGAGAAAATCCTTGATTAATATTATGTGAAAAGTATTTCAATTGGTCTTTAAAGAGGATTAGATAGTGAAGGTGTAAGTCCTCGTAACCAAAGATTGAAACCTATGTTTCCTGGCATAGAGATATTGTACCTTAAATGGACGATCAGATAGTATCCTCAAAATGAGGATACTCCTTAATATGAGGACAACCTTTAACATGAGGGCTATATGTATGGTGGCTCATTCTATTTTTTATTCTTGTCTAACCCTCAGTACTTGCAGCCAAGAAGTACTGGGGCCTATCAGTAGGGAGTTTCGGACCCATATAGCTCGTGGGTAAAGAGTTGATGGTGAAAGCAACGTAGTTCAGGACTAAGTTTTAAATGATCATGTATCATATCTCTTTCCCCTATCCCGTTATCCTATTATGTTGATGGTTGTTATGAAAATATTTTATGACTGATTTTGATAAATTACATATTTATCCCTTTTCCTGGGTTGCATGCCATATTCATCGTACAGACCGTCTCCGGATGCTACATTGTTTCTTGATGTAGGTTCGGAAGCATTTTTCCATTATTCTGTGCTTCTATATGACACTCATATTCTTTCTTGGATATTTGGTGATAAGTTGAGAGCCCTCCATCATCCCGAAGGAAATTGTTCATTTCTCTTATGTTTTTAGTCTATCATTTTTTTATTGCATAGTCGGAGTTGTGTCCCAACTTAGTAGTTATTCTTAAAGTTAGAGGCTTCGTAGACGGTGATGGGTTGTTGTTTTATATTTAACTCTTAAGATTTTGTATATTAATTTATTTCAAATGTTGAACTTCATAGCTTATGGGCTCATTTCCATAACTTTATTCATGACTATGCTTATGATATAATGTTAATGGGTCATCTCAGGCCTTCACTGGTTCGGGATGCCTATCATATTCAGGGCTCTGATTCGGGTCGTGACAATTTGGTGATAGTTATTCTAGAGATAGTAATTAAGGTTTCTTTTAATCGTATTAGTAATTATGATAATATCATCGAATCGATGGAGCAATATTTTGTGTTTAAATTAGTTTTTAAGACTACTGACAATACTTTTGTGGTACGTTTTTATGATTTAATATATTTTGATTTTTATTGTTATTAAGAGTTATTTTTGTTTGGTATAACAGTGAATAATATATATGAAAACTATTTAAAAGATTTCAAATTTAAATTTTTACCATGAATACTGTAATTATTTATTTTAAAAAAAAATATCAAATGAATTGTTGGAGTCTTGATCCCTGAACTTTATAGAGCAAACATTCTGTTAAATATATAGTGGAGGCTTCAACCACCGGTATATTTTTAAAAATATTAGCTGGTAGCTTGTTTAGTTTAGATATTCCGGGAGTCAAAGTGTTGTTAGTTAACCATCATTAGTTAACCACCGCTAAAAAAATTGCGGCGGTATACAAAAAACCACCAAAAAATGATTGTGACGCTAGTATTTGTAGGAATTTTTGAAAACCATCATGCTATCGTTTTGTGGGGGTTACCGACCCCTGCAATCAGTAAATATAACGCCCCACCCCTAAGTGAGCAATTTTTTGTAGTGAATTTGTGGAGTTGGATTTCTAATATGGGAATGTTAGAAAGTTATGATGTTGACTGGTAATGTTTCCCAATCTCAGGAATGTTATGATGTTGACTGCACATTGGAAAGTTAAAATGGGAGGTCTAACTCTAAGCTTTTCATACTTTTGAAGGTTCTACAGAAGAATGCGGTAGTTTTTGAGAAGTTTGTTATCGTAGCAAAGAGACAAAAACATTGGAATTGTTCAGAGTACTGTGTCTCTTGATATTTATCACAATTTGCTGAGAAATTGTTAGAAAGCCAAAAATCTTCTAAAAAATTTTAATTACTTGTAAAGAGTTTATTTTGCATGACTAGACTGGATGTGATTGCGTGAGAATACTAGAAATGTTACTTAAAAATGTAGCTTTTGATATACGGCAGAAGTAATTTGAACTTGTGGCATGCCAAATGTTGTCAATACTTGGTTCACGTGAAGTCTTTGTTTGTTTCAGTCTAGTGTGTTGATCGGCTTAGAATTCGGTTCAGTGGTATACTTACGGTTATGCTCATCTAAGACTGTATAATTACATCCAGTTGCTTGACTTCCCTTAACCTTCTATCATTAAGTTTGACAATTGTAAGAGTTCCTCATCAAAAATACAATAGAACGAGTTATGAAGGGAAATTTGGGTGGATTGGGATATGGAATAAACATTAATAATATACACAAATCTTTATAACAATCAAAGAACATTTTCCACTTGTATGAACTAATAAGTAAAATAATAAATTCATTTCCAAATATGGAGCAGTACATTTTCATAATACTAATATCTTGGCATTTAGCCAGAGTTCATTTCAAGATTTCTAGAAAATAGTTGTCCCACTAAAAAATGGAATAATATATTTAATAGAAATTGGTCGCTACTTCTCTAGTCAATGAACTCAATCTTCAACCAAGTGTATAATTTAACCTTCTGATAGCATGGTTGTTAATAGATAATATCATTTAAATTTTTTAAAAAATATACACATAAAATAACTAGTTTTACATAGAGACCATGGGTTCACGTGTCAAATTGTTTATGTTATACATTCACCATTGTATGTAGTACATAATATTGTGAAACAATTTCAATAGCATTAAAATAATGCCTCGAGCATGTACGTTTATATTACAGAATAATGTACCAGTTTCTATGAAGGAGCAATTTTTAACGTCGTACAATAACTTATCTGTCAAGATTAAGATTATTACATATCATTTGAACCTATAGAGAGGAACAATCCAAGTTGAGGCATAAATTTTGTTAGTACGATCCTTTGCTTCCAGTAGTTAGAAAAATGAGGATATTTTGATGGGCATAATAGGAAAAATGAGATTAGAAATGTGAATACTAAGAACAAGGTGGGATTGACTTCCATGGATGACAAGGTGTAGGAAGCGAGACCCAAATAGTTTGGGCATGTGGAAAAAAGATAACAAATGCCTATTGCAAAGGTATGAGAGATAGGCTATGAGTGCTTTCTAGGATAGTCAGAGGTTAGACTAAAGAAGTAATTGATAGAGGTGATTAGACCAAACTTGTCCAGTGTCAGCTTACCAAAGATTTTACCTTAGAGAGGAAGTTGGAGAAAATATGGATTAGGGTAGAACGTATAGTAGTTTGTTATTTTTCTATTTCTCCGTATTAGTAATTGTAGATATTTATTTTACTTTCTTTGTCCTTTCTATGATTTATTATTCTTGAATTATCATAGTATTTTTCAGTGTTCTGCTTTCACTCTGGATAGTTACCCTCCATGCTAGTAGTCATAGAATTTTTCCTTTTTCTTTTTTATCCATTGATTTCTATTATCATCAATTGTTTCTTGAGAAGGGGAATAACCCATCGAGACTACTGATTTGGGTCTTTCACCACCCCTTGGTAACACAGATGGAAAACATAGACAGCTAATAAGCTTCAAATGTGTCAATGATGGAGGCTTAGAGAACAACATCTCATAGGGACTTCTACATTCAATAGTAAAATAAAATAGTCTATTTATTATATAGACCGCAGTTTTAACATTTAGACCCCAAAATCTAATAGGCATTTGTGAGTGAAACTTGATGGCTCTAGATACATTCAGGATTTATCTGTTTTTCCTCTCAACTACACCATTTTGTTGAGTTGTATAGGGACAACTAATCTGTTGTATGATACCTAGAGATCTAAATAAGTCACTACACTGTGAGTAAAAAAACTCTATGCCATTATCAGACCATTCAATTTTAATCTGTGCACCAAATTGTGTCTGTATCATGCATATAAAGGACTTGAGAGCCACAATTGTTTACACTTTAACTGCAATAAATGAATCCAAGTGTATCTATTATGGTTATCAAACATTGTGAAGAAGTAATATTTCTTTTCATATGTAGGTGTTTTATAGGGTCCCCATAGATCCATATGTCCAACATAAAAATACTGAGTAGCTCTAGTCTTACTTATAGGAAAAGTTTGTCTAGTCTTCTTAGCTAAGAAACATATATGACAATTATTCAAACCTTCTACATCCTTATAATGCTTTAAGAGGTTTATAAACTTCATCACTTGATTTGATGGACGACCAAGTCCTAAGTGTCAGAGACTACAATTCAGCATAGCTATTTCTGCTACATATTTCTGAACCTTGGCGTGGGTCTTTGTGACTTATGCTCTTCACATTTTCCTTTAAGAACATACGATCTACCATTTCCTTACCAATCTCTTTCACCCGGCCACTTTGAAGGTCTTGAAAGACACAAAAGTTATGGTAAAAATAGATAAAACATGAAAGCTACCTATTTATTTTAGATACTAACAGCAGTGTAAGTTTAAAATTAGGCACAAAAAAAAACATCACTCATAGTTCCATCCCTAAGAATGTGCGGTTCTCCAGTGTGAGGTATATCAACCTTAGCACTAGTAAGAAGATAAATCTTATCCTTCTCTAAGATACCTACTTAGTAACATTTTGACAGAAAATGCTTACTTGTTGCAACATGATGTGTTGTATCAGAATTCATTATCCATTCTTGTGATATCTGATGAAATATGGAACAAACAACTTTACCTGATATGTTAATATGACTAGTATCAGGTGTATCTTTGTTCAACATTTCCATAATTTGTATGTACTCTCTGTTGGTAAATATTTGTCCCTTGGGTAGGATAGCACTATGTGTCTCCCTGTTGTCTGCATGACAAGTTAAAGCAACCTTCCCTGTACCTCCATAAACCTAATCACCAACTATGTTGTTAGGTGAATATTAAACATTTGTCTGTCATCCATAATGATGCCCATGATGATCATAGTCACCAGGCTTCCCATCTAGGTTAAAACCTTCATGAGATCCTCTTGATCCACCATTGTAAACTCCTCTTATTCTCTACTCTTAATAACTAGGATAGCCTATCAACTTATAACAAGTTTCTCAAGTCTGGCCACTAAAATAACAGTAATCACACTTCTTTCATCTATTTTTGTGATTAATAATTGTTCGTTGAATTTCTACTTAATTGTATTGTAAATGGATAAGTCTTTTCACCAATAACATTTGTAAAAGCTAGTTATTGAATTTTATCTTTTGTTATCATTTTTCAAGCTTGATTGAGTATAGGTGTAACTCACCGCAACAAAATTTTACTTTTGGATTTATCATATGAGTCATTCAGTCCATATGATTGTATAGGAATTACTGTATCCTATTCACTCTACAAACTCTTTAATTTTGGGAAATAAGATGCTATTGAGTCTACACCTTATAACAGAGTGTTAATCTCTCTATGCAACTGATAAAGCATTATACAATTCACATTATCAAACATTCCCTTCATATCTTCCCTCACTTAAAATTACCTTATTGTATATATGATTCCATTGAGTAACTCTGCACTAACAGAACTCATTAACCATAACAACACTATAGCATTTCAAGTTTCCCATTATATATTCAAATCTTCTATGTATACATCTTCGCTACATATCCAGCTACAAATCCATATTTTCTTTTCCCCAAAAGTTTAATTTGCATTGATTGACTCCATATTCCGTAGTTTTTTTTTATTCTACAAGCTTGATTGGTGTTAAGGATACACCAGACACATTTGATGCTCCTATGAACAAGGGGTCCCTAGGATCTATTTTAGGTGCCATTTTTTAAAATTCAGTAATCAAGTAACTAGATATAGAAATCAAAGTCCACTATCAACTATCTCACTTTCTTACTCTATCACACAAAAATATAGATGGAAAATAGAGATCTACTACAGCAATTGAGAATTCAAGCTAAGAACTGCAATTCAAAATTTTATCTAAGAACAAAGATCGAAAACTCTACCACGATGGAGATCTAAACTCCATAGGTATCTTCTCAATCTTCATGGTCTAGTTGGTTCTCTAATACCATATTAAAATTACTCAAGAACAAAAAAAATTCTCTAAGAAACTATAATATCTTGAGTTTTCATATTCTAAACATCTCAAAGGATTGGTATTTAGTTAGCTTTCCAACACCACAAGTCTCACCCTAATCTAACATTGTAGAAAAAAAGTTATAAAAAAATATCTCTCCAGGAGTCTGTCAGTTGCCAATGACTACGACTCACTTAATGACCATTAACTAGAATTTATGAGTTATTATGGGTAGTCATAGTCATATCTGTGAGATTCTCAACAACTACCCCAGTGATGATGAATCAACTCGACAACTTGTTAAAAGACATTGCGATTCGTAAAAATGGACTTGTTATTACAACAGTGTTGGGACAAGAACCAGGTCCAGTGGTCATGATTCTAGCACATGAATTGTTATCAATCTATATGAGTCATTGTGTGGACTCATCACCGGACCAAAGAATGATCCAAGGACCAAGCATCAGACAATGACTTCACCTAATAACTCAGAGTCAGTTATAATTAGTTGTTAGGTTGTGAGTTACAATCATAAAAGAATGTACCCAGGATCCTAAGTTAACCCTAAACTTGATGGTTTATAATTTAGTTTTTATCTAAGGTATGCCCTTAATGTTTTTGTGAAAATATCTAAGGGAAGAAGCTAGTCACACGTTGAATTAGGTTTTGAACTAATACTTGGTATAAAAATATTAGTGAAGGATAAATGATTTTATAAAGGTATTAATGACCATAAATTTAATAGAAATGTGTTTTGAACAAAGACATTTGGCTAATAATATAAATGATGGGTAAATGGTTTCATAAAAGGCCTTGTTGGCCATAATTAGAGTAATGGTTGTGTGCATGTGTAAAGAATATTTTAAATTTGTCTTTAAAGCAAGATGTGTAGTTGGGTAAGAAAAGTAGAGTCCGGAGGACTAACACTGGAAATCGTGCTAGCCTAAGCGGGTGTCTATATAACCAAGAGGTTTAAGTCCCATGAATGGATATATGAATGGGAGATTTGAGTCCCCAATATTATATATATTGGTTCAAAGTCAAGTTTTTTATGTTGGGAGGTTTGAGTCCCCAAAAATGGCGCATATGGATATTCTCTAGTTCGTGTGGCTACACGTACTGGGGCCCTTCCTACTAGGGAAGATTTAGACCCCTATATCCCGTGGGTGTCTTATTTTATCATGGTTATGCTACACAACCCACGTTAATGTTTGTAAGATTCGTGCTAAGACTTTTTCCGTATCCCGATATGATTTATATATATATATATATGTACACATGTGATTGCATATGATAATTTGACTTGGTTTTATTGATGGCATTATTAAATTTCTCTATCCTTGAGTTATGTGCTAGTGCACCAACTATTAACCATGTTCAGGTGTTGTATCCCTATGCGGTACAGGGACCAAGGTTTTTTCTTCTTTTCCTACGTAGTGACCAGGTGATCTAATGGTTTGTGAGATCGACATTGAAATGTTGAGCTTCCATACATCAAGAGGAATATTTTTCATAGTCATTGATTCTTTTTCTTGGACATGGTTTAAAATTGTATTTGACTACTATCGGGGGCATGTCCTGATATATTATTGACTTCAGTTTTATAGAGGCTTTGTAGATTACTGTGGACTTGGGTGTGATGGTTTAGTATGTTGTTTGGTGGATTGACTTAAATACTTTATGAGTTATTATTAAATTTACTTTCTGTTATCTTCCTATATGTTCGAAATTCATCCGACACTTGTGGTTGATATGTTGGCTAGGTTGGGTGAAGGGGTGATCCCGGTCTACATGGGACTTGAGATACCTATCCATGACAGGCCCTGGTTTGGACCATGAGAAAGTTGATGCAAGAGCCTAGGTTAATGGTCATTTGGATTTTCATTAAGTCGTGTCAAGTAGAGTCTCTTTATGGATGTGTAGCACGCCACACTTATAAGGTAGATGCTATAATATATTTAGGAATATTTCCCTTTGTCATTGTACTACTTTTGAGCTATAGAGTCTAAGGTCATGGATTCTTCTAATTTTTTTTACTCGTCTTACAAATCATACCTCTAAGAAGATCTAATGTTAATGAAAACTCTATTGTCCCTTCAGAGGATAATATGGACGGAGATCTTCCAACTTCTAGTGTCCATAACTAGTCTAGGATTACTGCATCTGACTTTCCTTGTAGAGTTCCTCCTGCCCCTACTAATCTTACTTCTGAATATGACACTCATACTCAATCGCCTTTTAGGAAGATTACTAATGTTGAGTTTTGTCACTCCATTACCCTATTAACTTAGTTGGTGACATCTCATTCACAATATTCTTTTTCTGCTGCTGCGACTATGGGTTTATCTGAGGCCACTAAAGTTGGCCAACTCATGATATTGTATTTGATGTTTACTGGTACAAAAGTTGAGGAGGATACTCAAAGATTCATTGATGAGATGGATAAATCTTCCACATTATACATCCTTCGGAAGTTGAAGTGTTGAGTTTTCTACCTACTAATTAAAAGATATGGCGTACCAATGCTACAAGAAGTGGGAGTATTCAAGTGGTAAGGATGTTAGCTAGGCCGTATGGGATGATTTTTATAGTGCTTTTATGGACCGCTTATTTCCTCATGAGTTGAGGAAAGCTAAAATAGAAGAATTTGTTGATTTGAATCAAGGAAGGACAACAGTCAAGAAGTATGCCTTGAAATTCCAATAATTATCCTAATATGATCCTTAATTGGCATCTAATGTGAGGGATCAAATGATAAAGTTTTATTTTGGATTGGCTCATGTGTTGATCTTTAAGAGTAAGGTTTCCTTGGTGATTAAGGACATGGACATCTCCAGATTGGTTATGTATATGCAATAGGTAAAAGAGGAGAAGAAGAAACAGGGTGAGATTGGTGAGACATAGTGTAAGAGGTCTCGTCTTTCATATCAGGATGAGGGCTATCATCTAAGTGGAAAGTGGCCTAAGAGAAAGAGTTAAGGGATTCCTAATTCCTATTCTGTGGGTAGTTCTTTCTACACCCCGTAAAATTCTTCATGTGTTATATTGTAATAGTATGCTTGTTGAGTTAAGAGCTTGAAAATTTTCTAAGTGTAAGAAAAGACTTAGAATTATTTTTATCTTCTAAACTTTGGGGAATTTATTTTTGACCTTCCCGACCTCGGATCTTAGATTTTTTTGTTGCGTTACGATAGGGCAAGCCTATAGAACATCTCAGATGAGTTTTGGAATTTTTAAACCTTATTTAGGGCACGTTTGGATGCACAAATAGTTGCACCATGTGATATGTGTGCGTCGCATGGTCCAACACACTATGGAAGCATGTGATATAGCATGCGTCACATGCTCCAGTGCGGTGGGATAGAGCATGCAACGCATGGTCTGCTGCACGCCTGGAAATTTTTCAGCAGTCAGACTCCATCTCATTAAGGGTGTTTTAGATATTTTCCATGCCCTTATCAGCTTAAACACGAGATTTTTACCCCAATTAAGAACATTATTCATACTTGAACAAAAAATCATCAAGAACACTCTCTAGGGTTTCAAACATGAGTCCCAAATAACTCAAGCTTCAACCGTGGGTTTTTGAAATAAATTAGTGATTTTGAATCCCCAACCCATGGTCATAAAGAAGCATCTGTTAATTTATTATATAAAGGTATGCGAGGTTTTCCTAAAATTTTCATGGAAATATAAATCATGTTTATAAGAAAGGGGTTGTGGATTTATGAATAAATCATGTTTTAGAAGTTTTGATGGTATCGTTTAGGTAATTAGGCCTCCCCAAAATTAATTTGAACTGATATATGTATATATGTACATGTTTTAACATTGATGATTGAATTGAGAGCATGATTCATGTGAAAATTCCACTCTTGTTATGATTTTCCTTACTTATCATATGATATCGATTGTTTTTTAAATGCATCTTGAAAAGCATGTACGGAGTGTCTTCACTTATGAATGATTTGGTTATGAATCTTGAATTTCAAAGAGAGTGTTGTTTGTATTAAAAAAATGTTGAAAATACATATAATGAAAGAGTGCATGGACTTTGCGAAAAGCACATGACCGCCTTATGTTTGAAGAGTTCTTTCATAGTTTAGACTTAGGATTTCGAAACATGACATTCCTTATACTATTTGCATGTTTGGGTGGTCTGAACTATGTTTTAATGAAAGAATTATGCATGATTCATTATGGCTCAGAAATAGGAATTCCAAGTTTTGGTGTGACGACACCAAATTAAGATTATGCCATGATAATTCAGAAAAGAATAGAATGTATGTTTGAAATCAGATTTTTTAGATGTTGAAACTAGAAAAAAATGCATGATTCAGAACAGGATAAAATTGGGCAAAAAAATAGCTTAGGTGGTTCCCCGTTGAAGGCATGGGTTCAGATAACTCATTTCCCAAAATTGTGATTTGCTGATTCGGGTTTGTTATATTACGCTAGCCTAGAGCTTTGTGGCGTATCAGACTCAGACACTCCAACCCTTGTGACACATTTGGGTTGGGGGCTTCCCCGCTGAGTCCATGGCAGATTCCATATAGCCTATGGAATATCAGACTTGTAGGGGAGTGCCACCTAACTCAAAAGTACTACAAAGATCAGACATTGCATTGACAAGAATGAATTATGATTTTCAAAAAGTGCCCATGTGTTTTAGAACTACTTCATGGATGATATTTTGACAAATCTCTCTCCAACTATTATATATATATATATACACACAAGCTTTATTTTGGATTTCTTTGTGTACCAGTACATTTGTATTGATCCCTCTACCTCCCTCCAGGTTTTGAGGCTCGGTCTAGGGGTCAGAAAAAGGAGTAAATTTTTTCAGATAGAGTTGCAGTGCCCAGTTCATGAGCCTTCTCTATTCCAGAAGGCCTGTTTACTTTTAGATAACTATTATTAGATATGGTTTTGGTCTGCTGGCGGCCTTTTCCATGTTTTCAAATTGTGTTAGTGATTATGTAGTTGGGATTTTGTAAACGGTTACCAGACATTGTTAGATGGTTCTGGATTTTTACTTTCATTTTAATTTATGTCACACTTATGACTATGATTCCATTTTTACATATATTTCTACATTTCCTTATTGAGTATGAATGGGGTATATGATTTCAAGTTAGAAGGGTGTCCAGGCTAGGGTTTGGGATGCTCGAGATGCTCGCCACGGCAAGGGCCTCAGTTTGGGTTGTGACAAACTTGGTATCAGAGCACGGTTCATGGTCCCATGATTTCTGCAAAATCACGTCAAGTAGAGTCTTGTGTATGGTTTTGTAGCGCTCCACACTTATAAGCCGGAGGCTACTCGGCATTTAGGAAAGTGTTTCCCGTCTTTGTAATTTAGTTCGTGCTTTAGAGTCTAAATTAGAATTGTACCCTAATCAGTGATCTATTTTATTTCAAAAAAATAGTCATGCCTCTTCGTCGTTCCAATAACTAGGATACTCAGGATGATGAAGTCTGCCCCACCCATGGGATGCGGACACGTAATAGAGCCCACACTCGAGATACTGTACCCACTTCGGGAGTACCCTTAGTCTCGACTAGTCCTCCTCAAGCTCTAAGGACAAGTGTTAATCATACTTAGTCTTCTCAGAAAGACATATCGAATGTAGAATTCAGACAATCCATTCATATGCTTGCACAATTGGTAGCTACATAGACTCAGAGGTCGAAGGATACTGGACCTTCATCTGTTACTTCAGAGGCTACTAGGGTAGGCCAATTTATGAGGATGAACCCACCCAAATTTTTGGGCACTAAGGTAAAAGAGGACCTACAGGTGTTCATGGACAAAATGGAGAAGATTTTAAGAGTAATGCATGCGGATCAGGTAGAAGGCGTTGTGTTAGCAGCGTACCAACTTAAAGATATACTAAACCAATGGTATAATGAGTGGGAGAGGCGAAGGGTAAGAGTGTTGATCCTACAGTTTGGACAAAATTTATGGAATCATTTCTTGATCGATTCTTTCCTCTAGAGTTGAGGGAAGCCAAGGCAGAAGAATTCATGAATCTTAAGTAGGGGAAGATAAGTTTTCGGGAGTACACTCTGAAGTTTAACCAACTGGCTTGTTATGCACTAGAAATAAAAGAAAATATTTGAGCACAGATAAGAAAATTTATATCTGGCCTTTCTGATGATCTAGCGCTTGAATGCCAAGGGGAGATGCTAAATAGAGATATGGACTTTGCTAGGCTGTCAGTCCGTATGTAGCAGGTAGAAGAGAAGAAAAAGAAAATTTTTGAATCTAAAGAGAAGGACAGGCAGTCGAAGAGAGCCAGCACAACGGATTAGAACCACAGTCAGCCACAGAGTGGTAAATTGGGTGGTAAATAGCAAAAGAAGATGTTTTCAAGTAATGCACAGTCTGCAGGTAGCACCCCAGTGCCCAGACCCCCAGTTGATAGAGGATCTCAGAGTTTTCAAATTAGTCATGGACCTAGAGCTTAGGATACACAGTCACAGGGCAGTGTCGCTCAGCAGTATTGTATTTTTCCATGGTACAAAACTTACAGTAGACATCATTTAAGAAGGTGTTAGCTGGGCTCGTTGGTGTATTATTCATGCGGCCGGGTGGGTCATTTCCAGAGATATTATCCCTCTGCTAGGAGAAATATTCGTGGAGCTAAGTGTCAGGCAAACACTTCTGCACCACCACCTCCTCAAAAGGGCGCTACTTCAGCTGTTGGGAGCGGTCGCAACCGATTGTATGCTTTGACTAATCTCCAGGAGACGAAAGCCTTACCATACATAGTAACCGGTACATTACAAATCTTTTCCTATGATTTATTTGTGTTTCTTGATCCTAGGTCTACTTTATCTTATGTGACCCCATATGTGGCGTAGGTTTAGGGTTTGAGTCCGATGTGATTACTGAACCTTTCTCTGTTTCCACTCTAGTGGGTGATTCTATTGTATCTAGAAAGGTGTATAAAAATTTTGTTGTGTCTGTTCTTAGTAGGATTACTATGGAAGACCTCATAGAACTTGATATGGTTGCTTTTGATGCTATCCTAGGGATGGATTATCTCTATCGGTGTTATCACACACTAGACTGTAGAACTAAAAAGGTTAACTTTTCTTTTCCAAATGAGCCAGCAATAGAGTGGTCAGGGCATTCTTTAGCACCTAAAGGGCACTTCAAATCTTTTCTCAGAGCCCGTAAACTTATTTACAAGGGTTCCTTGTATCATCTTATTCCAGTTAAAAATACTAATGCTAAAGGTCTTCCTCCTCAGTCTGTCCCTATAGTAAATGAATTCTTAGAAGTTTTTCCAGATGATCTCCCAGGAATTCCACCTAATAGGGAAATAGATTTTAGCATTGATGTGTTTCCATATACCCATCCTATTTCTATTCCACCATATAGAATGGATCTTATAGAGCTAAAAGAGTTTGAAGAACAGCTAGCAGATCTCCTAGATAAAGGTTTTATTAGACCTACTATTTCTCCCTAGGTACACATGTAATCTTCGTGTGAAAGAAAGATGGTTTCCTACGTATGTACATAGATTACCATTAGCTGAACAAGGTCACTGTTAAAAATAAATATCCTATTTCTTGAATTAATGACCTCTTTGACCAACTTTAGGGTGCTAAGTGTTTTTCTAAAATAGACCTTCGTTAGGGATATCATCAATTGAATGTTAGGGAGTCAGACATTCCTAAAACAACTTTCCGAGCCAAATATGGTCATTATGAATTCTTAGTCATGTTCTTTGGGTTGACTAATGCTCCGGCAGCTTTCATGGGCCTAATGAATAGGGTCTTCCATCAGTTCCTACACCTGTTTATCATAGTTTTTATTGATGACATCTTGATTTACTCCAATAATAAGGAGGACCATGCCAATTACCTCTGAATTATTCTTCATACTTTCAGAGATCATAAGTTGTGAGCGAAATTCTCCAAGTGTGAATTATGGATGAATGTTATTGCTTTCTTGGGGCATATTATGTCTAGTTAGGGGATTCGGGTTGATTCCCAAAAAGTTGAGGCAGTGAGAAAATGGCCCAGAATCATGACTCCAATCGATATTTGTAGCATCTTAGGTTTGGCAAGTTATTACAAAAGGTTCGTACAGATTTTCTCCTCCATAGTTGCACCACTTACTAAGTTGAATCAAAAAAAGGTAAAACTTTTGTTGTCTAACTATTATAAGAATAGTTTTGAGAAGTTGAAAGGCAATTTGACTACTGCTTCTATTTTAACTTTTTCAAAAGGTACAGAGGGTTTTGTTGTGTATTGTGTGCATCCCGAGTGGGACTTGGTTTTGTACTTATGTAGCATGGTAAGGTGGTAGCTTATGCATCTCGGTAGTTGAAGGTGCACAAGGAAATAGCCCCACTCATGACTTAGAGTTAGCGGCTGTGGTTTTTGTACTTATGATCTGGTGGCACTATTTGTATGGTGTATATGTTGACATATTCATTGACCACAAGAGTTTACAGTTTGTTTTCTCGCAGAAAGAATTAAACCTCTGGCCGAGGCACTGGATGGAATTGCTAAAGTATTATGACATGAGCCTTCATTATCATCCGAGCAAGGAAAATGTGGTAGCCAACACCATCAGTAGGATATCTGTGGGCAATCTTTCTCATGTTGAGAAAGAGAAGAGGGAGATGGTGAAGGATATTCACTATCTTGTAAATCTAGGAGTGGGACTCTTGTATTCTAAAGATGGGAGAATGGTTATGCATGAGATAGCTAAATCTTCCCTTTGTGCAAAAGTTAAGGAGAAGAAGGTTAAAGATCCCATCTTGATGTAGATCAAGAAAGATGTGGGTCAATAGAAAGTTATGTCCTTTGAAATTGGTGGTGATGGTATTTTGAGGTACCAGGGTAGATTATGTGTACCAGATATTGAAGGTTTATGGAAAAGAATCCTTGACAAACCTCACACTTCGAGGTATGTTGTTTACCCAGGCTCTACTATGATGTACCATGATCTAAAATCTATGTATTGGTTGAATAATATGAAGCTTGATGTGGCTAGCTATGCTTCCAAGTGTTTGAATTGCCAACAATTTAATGTAGAGCATATGAGGCTAGGTGGTTCTTACCAAGAGATAGCCTTTCCCTTTTAAAAGTGGGTGATGATTAATATGAACCTCATTATAGGACTTTCGAAGTCCCAAAAACAGTATGATTCTATGTGGGTAATTGTGGAGGGCTGACCAAGTCAGGCCATTTTCTGACTGTGAAGACTAACTATTTGGGAGAGGATTATGGTAAGCTATTAATTGCAGAAATAATTCATTTGCATGGTGCACCTGTGTCAATCATATCCGACCGAGGTACACAGTTTTCTTCTCAGTTTTGGAGATCTTTTTAGAGAGGTTTAAGTGCCTAAGTAAACCTAAGCACTACTTTTCACCCTCAGACAGATGGAAAGCTGAGCATACTATATAGACTCTTGAGGACATGTTAAGGGCCTATGCGATTGATTTTAAAGGTAGTTCGGTGGAGCACTTAACCCTGGTAGAGTTCACGTACAATAACAGTTTCCATTCAAGTACTAAGATGGCACCATTTGAGGCACTATATGGGAGGAGATATAGGTCGCCTATAGGGTGGTATGAAGTGGATGAGATGCAGATGTTTGGCCTGATCTTGTTCATTGGGGGATGAAAAATGTGAAACTTATTAGGGAATGACTTAAGACAGCTCAGAGTAGACAAAAATCCTATCTCGATATTAGAATAAGGGAGTTGGAATTCAAGGTAGGTGATTGGGTATTTCTAAAAGTTTCTCCTATGAAGGGGTTCATGCGATTCGGGAAAAAAGGTAAGTTGAGTCCTAGCTATATAGGACTATATCAGATTTGGAGAAGAGTAGGTGCAGTCGCGTATGATTTAGAGTTTCCTGCTAGTTTGGGTTTCGCTCATCCAGTTTTCTATGTGTCCATGTTGAAGAGATGTATTGGAGACCATTCTTTAGTATTTCCTATAGAGGAGGTCAAGGTTACAGACTCCCTATCTTATGAAGAAGAGCCCATAGCAATCTCGGATCATCAGGTTAGAAGATTGAGGAGCAAGGAGATAACCTTAGTCAAAGTGTTGTGGAGGAATCAGAAAGTTAAGGAGGCAACTTGGTACATAAGGAATAGTTACCCAAGCTTATTTGATCCGGCAAGTAATGAAATGGAAGGTACCATCCTTATCTTATTCTTTCTTATGCCTTAGTATGCGTAAAATCGTTCTTGTCGGTGTTTCCCGCGTCATCATTCGGGGACTACTGATCTCAATGTGGGGATAATGTAACACCCCATAAAATTCTTCATGTGTTATATTGTAATAGTATGTTTGTTGAGTTAAGAACTTGAAAATTTTCGAAAATTTTCTAAGTGTAAGAAAATACTTAGAATTATTTTTAGCTTCTACACTTTGGAGAATTTATTTTCGACCTTCTCGACCTCGGATCTTAGATATTTTTATGCATTGCAATAGGGAAAGCCTATAGAACATCTCGGGTGATTTTTGGATTTTATGGACCTCATTTAGGGCACGTTTGGATGCCCAAAATCGTAGCACCATGCGATATGTGTGTGTCACATGATCTAACGCACAGTGGCAGCATGCGATATAGCATGGATTGCAAGCTCCAGTGCGGTGGGATAGAGCATGCAACGTATGGTCTGCTGCACCCTTGGGAATTTTTCAGCACCTAGACTCCATCTCATTAACGGTGTTTTAGGTATTTTCCACACCTTTATCAACTTAAACACGAGATTATTACCCAAATTAAGCACATTATTCATACTTGCACCAAAAATCATCAAGAACACTCTCTAGGGTTTCAAAAAAGAATTCCAAATAACTCAAGATTCAACCATGGGTTTCCGAAATAAATAGAGATTTGGAATCCCCAAGCCATGGGTATCAAGAAGCATCTGTTAATTTCTTATATTGAGGTACACGGGGTTTTCCTAAGAATCTCATGGGCATACAAATTATGTTTTTAAGAAAGGGGTTTCATATTTATGAATAAATTCATGTTTTAGAAGTTTTGATGGTATTGTTCAGGTCTTTAGGCTTTCCCCAAATTAATTAGAATTGAAATATGTATATATGTACATGTTTTAACGTGGATGATTGAATTGAGAGCATGATTCATGTGAAAATCCCTCTCTTGTTATGATTTTCCCTACTCATCATATGATATGGATTGTTTTTGAAAGGCATCTTGAAAAGCATGTTACGAAGTGTCTTAATTTATGAATGATTTGGTTATGAATCTTGAATTCCAAAGAAAGTGTTGTTTTCCAAAAGCATATGACCGCCTTATGTTTGAAGAGTTCTTGTATAGTTTTAACTTATCCTTTTGGAATATGAAATACCTTATACTATTTGCATTTTTGGGTGGTCTGAACTATGTTTTAATGAAAGAATAATATATGATGCATTATGGCTCAGAAATAGGACTTGCAAGTTTTGGTGTGATGATACCAAATTCAGATTATGCCATGATAATTCAGAGAAGAATAGAATGCATTTTTGAAATCAGACTTTTTAGATGTTGAAACTAAAAAAAATACATGATTCAAAACAGGATAAAATTGGACATAAAGAGAGCTTAGGTGGTTCTCTGAAGAAGGCATGGGTTCAGTCAACTTATTCCCCAAAACTCTGATTTCCCAATTTGGGTTTATTATATTACGCTGGCCTAGAGCCTTGTGGTTTATCGGACTCAGACACTTCAACCCCTGCGGCACACTTTGGTTGGGGGATTCCCCGCCGATTCAATGACGGATTCCATATAGCCCGTCGAATATCAGACTTGTAGGGGAGTGCCACCTAACTTAGAAGTACTACAAAGATCATAAATTGCATTGACAAGAATGAATTATGATTTTCAGAAAATACCCATGTGTTTTAGAACTATTTCATGCATGATATTTTGACAAATATCTCTCCAACTATATATATATATATACAAGCTTTATTTTAGATTTCTTTCCATACCAATACATATGTATTAATCCCTCCTCCTCCGTCCAAGTTCTGAGGCTCAATCTAGGGGTCCAGAAAAGCAATACATTTTATCAAACAGAGTTGTAGTGTCCAGTTGGTGAGCCTTCTCTATTCTAGATGGTATTTTTACTTTCAGACAACTATTATTAGATATGGTTTAGGTCTACTTGGGTCTTTGTCCTAGCTTTTAGATTATGTTAGTAACCATGTAGTAGAGATTTCATAGACGATTATCAGATATTGTTAGATGGTTCTGGATTTTGACATTCATTTTAATTAATGTATGACTTATGACCATGGTTCCATTGTTACATATATTTTTGCATTTCCTTATTATGTATGAATGGTGTATATAATGTTCAGTTAGAAGGGTGTCTGGGGCCTTCATGCTTCGGGATTCTCATCACGGTTAGGGCCTTATTTAAGGTCATGACATTCTTGCTACTAAAAGTCACTAGAAAATAAATGTTTTTAAGGTGGTGATGCTTCTAGGGCAAAGGTTGCCTATTCTCAGGATATTAGGGCCCAATCAACACTATCCTACCCTTCTTGTAGATTCAGTGGTCAGTGTCATCGTGGTCAACATGATAAAGGGATGAATAAATATTTTATGTGTGGTCAAATTGGTCATATGCAGCGGGATTGTCCCTCTAGATTTGCTTTTGGAGAAAACAAGGTCCTTGTTGTCTCCCCATCATCTCATACACTAAAAGGTTCCACTTCTGGCTCCGGCACTAGTTGGAACAACCTTTATGCTCTTACTACTAGTCAGGAGTTTGAGGCATCTTCAGATGTGGTTATTGTTATGTTGAAACTCTATTTCTGTGATACGTATAGTTTACTTAATTTGGGGTCCTTTTTCTCTTATGTGACCTCATTTTTGGTTATGTGCATTTTGGTTTTGTTCCCAAGTATCTTCCAAACCCTTTTTCTATTTCTACCTCGATAAGAAACTCTGGGGTTGTCAGAAGAATCTATAGGGGGTGTAATAGTTATTGGTAGTACAGAAACTCTAGTAGACTTAATAGAGTTAGACATGGTTGATTTTGATGTTATTCTTGGGATGGAATGGTTGCACTCATGCTTTGCTACTTAAATTGTCGAACTCGTAAGGTTGCATTTAAATTCCCTAATGAGCAAATTATTTAGTGGAAAGGTGGTTCCCTTGATCCTAAGGGAAGGTTTCTATATTATCTTAGAGCTCAGAGATTAATTTCCAAGGGGTATCTCTAACATCTAGTCTAGGTTAAAGATTCTAATTCAAAAGGTCCTTTTGTACATTAGGTTCCTGTAGTAAATGAGTTTCCCGAGGTCTTCCCTAATGACCTTCCTGGTATCCTTCCTAATAGAAAGATTGATTTTGGTATTGATCTAGTTTTGAACACTCGTCTAATTTCTATTCCCCTATATAGAATGGCTTCGATCACGTTTAAAGAACTCAAGAAGCAACTAAAGGATCTCTTAGACAAGGGTTTCATCTGTCCTAGTGTCTCCACATAGGGTGCAGTGGTGTCGTTCGTGCGTAAGAAGGGTGGTTTTATTTGGATGTGTATTGATTACCGACAATTAAGGAAGGTGAAGGTAAAGAATAAGTGTCCTCTTTGGATAATTGATGATCTCTTAGACCAGCTTTAGGGTACCAAACTTTTTTCTAAGATCGATCTTTAGGATGGGTATCATCAGTTAAAGAATAGGGAGGTGGATATCCCTAAGATATCTTTCCGTACACCGTATAGGCATTTTGAGTTTCTGGTTATGTCTTTTAGGTTGACAAATGCCCCAACGATATTTATGGATTTGATTAATAGGGTCTTCCGTAGGTTTTTAGATTTGTTCGTCATTTTCTTCATTGATGGCATCTTTGTGTACTTTAAAAGTGAGGTGGATTATGCCAATCACCTACTCTGGTGTTACAAACCTTAAAAGATCAGCATTTATATGCTAAGTTCTCTGAATGTGAGTTCGAGATTAATGCAGTAACTTTTTTAGGTCATGTTGTGTCTAGTGAGGGAATTATTTTGGATCCTCAAAAGGTGGTTCTGGTTAAGAAGTGGCCTAGGCCCACAACTCCAACTGACATTCGTATTTTTCTGGGTTTAGTTAGATATTATAGGAGGTTCATGGATAGTTTTTCTTCTATTGCTTCTCCAATGAACAAATTAAATTAGAAGAAGGTGAAGTTCTTATTGTCTGATGCTTATGAGAGTAGCTTCAAGAAGCTAAAGAATTATTTGACTTCCACTTATGTAACACCCTGCATTTCAGGCTACAATATAGACCATGATTCCGATGCGTTGATAATCCCGAAGCCATAAATCCTATGCCAATATGGCATGTTAATTATTTAAGTAGTATGTGAATCCATTCAAGCTTGAATTTAGACCATAGAGGTCCTTCAACTCAAGGACGAGTTGAAACTATTTCGATCGATTAAGTTTTTGTGGATGTTGTAATTTGTTTCAGCTTCCATTGACCATAACTCTCTGTATATGTTGAATTAGAGAGCCTACTATGTTTCAAATCATAGGTCTTTGAGTTATCTTTTCAACGATACTAATTTTGCTAAAATCCGTCACCCGAGCAAGAAGTTATGGCCTTTCAAAGTAATATTCATCGCCTAACCAATAGCATATGGCCACTGGAAAGCATAGGCTATAGCATAGGCGTCGCCTATGTAAACATAGGCCATAGCCTAGGTAGCGCCTATGTAAACATAGGTGATGGCATAGGTGGCGCCTATGTAAAGGTTTCAAGTGACTTAAACACTCTTTTTTGGGACAAAATGGTCCTTTTCCACCCTTACTTAGTCCTAAACACGTAATTTAGTTCCAAAGACCCCAAAATACACCTTCATTCATCAAAAGTGCTCAAGCAACTTAAGATTCAACCAAGGGTTTTAAAAAGTAATTGCATATTTGGAATCCCCAGAACGTAGGCTTCAAGAAGCATGTATAATCTTCGCAGATAGAAGTTTGACGTGTGATTGATTTGAATAAAGTTTGAATACATTGATTTTCATGAGAAAGGTGGATGCCCGAAGAAGGTATTTGAGTGAAAGGGCTCATCGCTGGAAACCATAGTTGCTGATGCGGGTAATATTATATTGTATATTACATGGGAGGATAATAAAATAATTGGAACATTGCACATGGGAGGATTTCCTGTGGTGTACTCACATGGGGAGTATACCGGCTTCAAATCCTGACGGCTACTTGGATTGGAGGCTTGGCAGCTGAGCACCAGAGGCGGATTCCACATAGCCGTGGAATTACAATTGTAGGGTATTGCACCTAGCTAAATCGGATTACATTGTTATTGAAAACTATTACATTATGCCTATGTGTTTTCAAATAATTTTATATGAAACTACTTTAAAATGGCTCTCACCTATATTGTGTAAAAATATTATATTTCTGTTTTTATTTCTCTGCATACTAGTACTCTTGTATTGACCCCCTCTCCTCCCAGGTTTGGAGGCACCATCTAGGGGTCCAGATAACCAGTAGATTCCTTTCGATAGATCGCAGAATCAAGTGGTGAGCCTTCTATATTTCGAAAATCCTGATGTCTACAGTTTCATTTATTATTTTTAAGTTTTGGGTCTACTGAGGGCCTTGTCCAAGTTTTTATTTAGATATTTGTTTCAGTCATGTAGTAGAGATTTCGTAGACGTTATAGAGATGTTGTGTTGAGATTGTGGGACATTATTCTCCATTATTGCTTTCGTATGATTCCTGACCATGTTTCCGTAATATTGTTTATCTTTCACAATTTTTTTTATCATATGAATTATGAGCATGACTACTAGATAGATAGGGGTGTTTCGAGCCTTTATAGTTTGGGATACTCGTCACGGCCAAGGCCCTGATTCAGGTTGTGACAGCTCAGGTCTTGACTCTACCAGAGGGTACTGAGAGTTTTGTGGTCTATTGTGATGCCTCCTGAGTTGGTTTGGGTTGTTTGTTAATGGAGTATGGTAAGGTTGTTGCCTTTGCTTCTAGATAGTTAAAGGTTCATAAGAGGAACTATATGACTCATGATTTGGATTTTTTATCCATGGTATTTGCGTTAACAATTTATCGTAACTTTTTATATAGGGTTCATGTTTATATCTTTTCTGATCATTAATGTTTATTGTATGTTTTTACCTAAAAGAAGCTCAATCGAAGGCAAATAAAGTGGCTTGAGTTGTTGAAGCACTATGATATAAGCCTTAGCAGGTTGTCCATGGATAGCCTGTTGCATATGGATAAGGATAAGCGATAGCTAGTGAAGGATATTCACCATTTGGATAACCTTGAAGTTCATCTCTTGGACTCTATAGATGGTGGTGTGCTTGTGAAATAGGTGGCTCAGTCATCTTTTGGTTCGAAAATAAAGAAAAAGAAAAGTGTTAGATCCTCTTTTGATGAAAATCAAAGATGATATGGGTAAGCAAAAGGTATTTTTTTTTACATTGATGGAGATGGTAACTTGATGTACCATGAAAGGTTGTGTGTTCTGAATATGGATAGGTTGTGAGGTAGAATTTTAGCCAAGGCCCATGAGTGACGGTATAGGTTCATCCTGGTTCAACAAAGACGTACCATGACCTCAAGGAGATGAATTGGTGGAATAGCATAAAACTGGATATGGCCATCTATGTGACTAAGTGTATGGTATGTCAACAAGTAAAGGTGGAGCACTTAAGGTCCGGTGGGCTACTTCAAGAGATTGAGTTGTCGGTGCAAAGTGGGAGATAATTAATATGCATTTTCTTACAATCCTTCTAGAGTGGCAGAATCAGTGTGAGTCCATTGGGTCATCATGGATAGGATGATTAAGTTCGCTCACTTCTTGCCCATGAGGACTACTCTTTCTATCAAGGAATATGCAAAGTTGTATCTTCAAGAGCTTGTAAAGTTTCATAATATGCCTGTCTCAATTATCTATGATCACAGTACCCAATTCTCATTGCATGTCATTCTTTTCAGCATGGTTTGGTGACCAAAAGGAGTCTTAATATTGTTTTTCGCCCACAGTTGGATGGGCAAGCCAAAAGGACTATTCAGACCTTAGAAGATATGTTGCAAGCCTGGTTGATTGACTATGGTGGAAGTTGGTACTTCCATTTTCCTTAGATTGAATTTACTTATAATAATAGTCACAATTAAAGCATTGGTATGGCCCCATTTAAAGCATTGTATGGTAGGTTGTGTAGGTCTCTAATTGGGTGGTTCAAGGTTGGTAAAGCATGTTTGGCTCATATTTTGCTCACCAAGCTATGGAAAAAGTAAATTTAATTTGAGATATGATTAAGACCGCTCATAGTCATCAAAAGTCCTATGCGGATATAATACAAACAGATTTGGAGTTTGGGGTTAGAGATTGGGTGTTCTTAAAGGTATCTCCTATAAAAGGAGTAATTCAGTTTTGGAAGAAGGGGAAGCTTAGTCCCTAGTATGTTAGTAATTAAGTGGTTTTGAGGAGGTTTGGTAACATTGTGTATGAGTTGGAATTTTCCTCTAGCACGAGTTCCTTCATTCCATATTCCATGTGTCTATGTCAGAAAATGTATGGGTGATCCTTCATTGATTGTCCCTTTGGGGGACATTGGTATTTCAGATTCTTTGTCCTATGAGGAGGTCCCAATGAGGATCTTGGATTGGAAAGTTCATTGGTTGCGCACGAAAGATGTGGGTTAAATGAAGTTTCTATGGTTGAACCAAATGTTCGAGGAAGCTACTTGGAAAGGTAAGGGGACATGAAGTCCAAGTATCCATTCCTATTCCCTATCCCAAAATATTTTGCTTGAGGTATATGTTGTTCTTGTCATATTTACTTTATGTCTTATTAAAGATAAATTGTGGATTCCTTGATGTTTTATTTTCTTTCTTGAAGGTAACGGTAGAGATTTTTTGAGTTTAATAGTATTTATATCGCCTCATCTTATCATTTGAGGACGAATGATCCTAAGGGGGAGAATAAAACAACTCAAACTTTTGCCCTTGGAAAGTTTTCTGATCTGTGAACATTATATGCATTATACGAATACATCATACCACTTATATAGAGAGGATACATTTTGAAGTCCTTGGTCATATGTTTTTCAGTGTCGCTTTGGCCAAGTTCTAATATTGGTATGAGAAGGCATCATACTAGTTGTATGTTAGGATATGAGTAGTAAGGTCCAAATCGTATGTTGTTCAGTTTCTATCCTTGACACAATTTGAGTGGGTACTAGTTGTATGGTAAGGTAAGATTCATGCTAAGGAGTCGTATGTTGGACAGATTATTGTATCCAATATTTTTATCAACATACGAGTGGAGGGTACCACTCATATGAAGAGGGTACGAGTGGAAGGGGCAAACCGTACCCTCCTGTGCATATTTTTTAGCTTTTACACTGAGGGTATTTCGGACATTTCCTACACCAAAATACTTAAGACCTTATATCTTATAACACATTGTAGTCACTCCTAACAAGCTCTAAACTCTCTCTTGAAGATTGGGCTAGGGTTTCTACAAGGTATTCATTTAGAGGCTCAAGAGTCAAGTTCTTTTCGTGAATAAGGCATCTGACTCTTCCCTTATTTTAATTTCATGAAAATCATGTGTCTAAAGATTTTTTTATGAATCATTAAGGGGGTTTTAAAAACCAATATTGAGGGTTTTGTTGCATATTGTTGAGTGTTGTTTAATCTTTGTTTAAATTGTGAATATAAATGTTTTAATGATGGTTTTGTACAAGTGGGTGCTTGGTAATTATGGTTTAACAATTGGGTCATGGTTAACCCTAAACTTGTTGGTTTGTACTTTGGTTTTGGTCGTGGTAAAGGTATGACCTCAATGTGTTAGTGAAAATGTCTAAGACAACAAACTAGTCACATACTGAATTGGGTTTTGAACTAATTCTTGGAATAAGAATGTTAATGAAGGATAATTGATGTTGTAACGGTCTTGAAGACCATAAATTGTATTGAAATATGTTTTGAACTAAGGCATTGGCCTAATATTGTAAATGATATATAAATGGTTGCATGAAAGGCTTTGTTTGCCATAAGTTGAATTGAATTGCAACCTTGGTAGTTTAATGGCTAAATGGGTTTGAGTCTCATAATGTTGAATTAATTTGAAGGATTTGTATATACAATGGATTTGAGTCCCAAATTCGAATGATAATGGTTAGGGCATGTTGTATGCTTGCAAGTGGGGTTGGTATGATGATACCAACGGGATACCTTTGGTAAGTAATTGAACTAATGATTGTGTGCATGTGTAAAGAATGTTTATATTGGTCTTTAAAGTACGATGTGTGGTACGTCCATGAAAGTGGAGTCTTAAGGACTAACACTGGAAATCATGCTAGCCAGTACGGGTATCTTTATGATCGGGATGTTGGAGTCCCCTGGATAGATATATGAATGAGTGATTTGAGTCCCACATATTTTAAACATTTGAGTAAAGTCACCTTGATTACGTCGGGAGGTTTGAGTCCCCCAAAATGGCATATAAAAATATGGATGATCTCTGGTTCGTGCGGCTACACTTACTGGGGCCCTTCCAGCTAGGGTAGAGCTGGATCCATATAGCCCGTAGGTGCCTTATTTTATGATGGCTATGCTACACAGCCCAGGTTAATGTTTTCAATGTTCATACAAAGCTTTGTTCCATTTCCAGGCATGATATATACTTGGTTTTATTGATGGCTCTATTTTATTCCTCTATCCCTAAGTTACATGTTATCACTCCAATCGCTAACCATTTCTGGAAGCTATACCGGAGCTTCTTCTTCTTTTATGGCGCAATGACCAGGTGATACATTGGTTCGTGAGATCGACATTGAACTAGAGAGCTTCCATGCTTCGGAAAGCATTCATTTCATGGTCATTTACTCTTTTTCTTGGACTTGGTTTAGACATTATTTTTTGCTATAGTCGGGGGCATGTCCTGATATATTATTGACTTCGTGTTTTAGATGCTTTGTGAATTACTGTAGACTTGGTGTGATGGTTTTGTATGTTCATTTGTGGATTGACTTAGATACTTTAAGAGTTATTATTAAACTTACTTTCCGCTCTCTTGCTATGTGTTTGAAATTCATCCGGCACTTGTGGTTGATATGTTGACTAGGTTAGGTAAAGGGGGTGATCTCCAGTCCACTTGGGACTTGAGATATCCATCATGGCCAGTCCCTATTTTGGGTCGTGACAGGTATCTCGGGACTTCATAGTTCGGAATGCCCGTCATGGCCAAGGCCTCGGTTCGGGTCGTGACATTACAAAAATAATGTTGTAATAAGTTAGATTTACCTTTTTTATTCGTACATATTAATTTTTTTTGATATACTATTTTAAAGACACATAATTGTTCACTTCATATATTAATATGATTATTAATAAAGGTAAAGATTAATTCTAGTTAATAAGATGTTAGTCATTTGTTTGTAATACATTAACTGGGATGTAGTTGTGAAAACTTTATTTATTAGTATGACGTTTGAGCTATTTAATTCAAAGTTATAAAATATTTCTGATAAAAAGTAGACAGTTTTTTCTTTCTTTATTAATCAATTTTTTAGATAATTTTTTGAAATTTATGTTACAATCTTTATTATTATTTCAAGTGAAGTTGAAATCATAAAATTCACTATCAAACATTATAAGACCTCAAAATTTTTGGAGAATAAAGCCAACACTTTACTGGTATATCCTCAAGACTGCTTTGAATCTACTCCAAATAGCATTATTTCCATTTTTTTCTCTAGTAATAATACAAGTGGCTTTCTTTTTATGTAGTATTTTTCATTTTGATTTGTCACTCTTTGCGACATGAACAAGATATGTTATGTTCTGTTCGGAGCAATCCCTAACCTATAAGATTATTAAACAAAAAGTCAAAGGGAAGCTCCCACTATACGTGGCTTGTGTAAAAGGTCAAACCTTAGTAGATCTTACTTTACATTTTCCCAAGAAACTGTTTTGACAAAAGTTCAACACCCAAAATGAAAATCGCACTAATTTCATCAAGTGTTTAATGACCAGTTATATTAATGAAGTAAGTTTATTCTTTTTCATATTGAAATCATTCGATTGTCTCCAATTACTGGAGGAGAAATTAAAGTCTCTTTTTAGTAGAATAAGCATGTCTCAAAGATATGAATACTAGATTGAGTTTTACAAAGTCTCTATCACTTGGTGGAGTATATATAGATCTTATCCTTACCTCAAAGGTAAAGAGATCGTTTTTGATAGACCCGTTGTTCAAGTATAAACACTCAAGAAGAAAATAATGAAATTGAGAGAATAACAAAGAAAAAATTTCGATTATACAATGAAAAGAAATAACATGGTAATGATAGGAATCAAAGGATAATATGTAATCATCTTAATCTCGACAAATAAATTATGCTTGCCAAGAAAGAACTAAGAAATTTCTGTTTCAACTTCGATTTCTGTTTTTATAGGTTCAAACGATATGTAATCATCTTAATCTCGAAAAATAAGTTACTATACCATTATCAACATTGCTCGTTACTCATACATTGTTCTTAACATATTATTACATATTAAAAGCGTTATTTTAATATTATTGATATTATTTTTTAAAATTAGGTACTACATACAGCAGCAAATTCATAGCCCAAATATTGAGATAAGTAAACTCGTGCTCTCCGAAAATCTAGATATTTTATGTTTAGACTTTCTAAAGTTTGTATATATTTCTATTAGCATCCATACTAGAAGAAGGTCAAGTGGTGCACTTTGTTGAAGATTGGGTTCTTTGAGTAATTGACTGGATATCAATTTCAATTATATATATTCCCCCTTTTTTTTAAGTGGTAAACCTATGTTAGAAATCTTGAAATCGCCTCAAACTACATGCCAAGATACTAATATCACATAAAAATGTATTACCTCCCTATTTTGAAATCAATTTAGAGATTTACTTTAGTTTGACTGTTATAAAGATTTTTATATATTATTAAATATTAATATCTATTCAAACTCATATTCACACTTACTAACCTAACTTCGTAAGAAAATTCATCGACTATATAAAATATTTCCTATTTAACTCAGAATTTTAGATCTCACGGATTTCACTTAAGTCTATTAGCCTTATTTTTTGTTTTGAAAAAAATGAAAAACTCATCAAGTATATTAAAATATTACCTATCTAGCTTAGAACTTCATAGCTCACTGATTTTACCTATGCAAGTTAGTTTATTTTATTTTTATAAAAGGAAAGAAATTCATTGCCTTAATCCCCAAAAGTTGGTTATATTATCAAACTCCAACTAAAGGTGTGAGTAGATCTTGGCCATCAAAGGAAAAAATAGCAGCCATTGACCTATATAATAGCGTCCACAAGAAGCTTAACACGGTTATAAATATAAGTCAATTCACATCATGTTATTCACCAAAAGTTGATCAAAGAATCAATTTAGGATCCAAAGGATATCTGCTAGAGTCGGCTCCATGATGATTTATGTTCTAAATGTTATATGTGAGGTTGTTCAAGACCTCCAAAATAAACACCAACTTAAATCGACCGTAATGTGCTTAACTGCTGTTACTTGGTAGTCAAGGACACTGAAGAGATTAAGGTAAAGGTCAATTGGCCAGGAACTCAACTTGATGAGGCTGTACATGCAATAAATTGGATTGTTGAGAGAAAAAAAGTCTCAACAATGCACTTTATCATATATCTAATTTCATCAGGCAGAGTTCCTACCCAACTGACATTCAGCTTCAGCTTCTCAGCACCCTTGACTAACAAGTAATAGGAGTCATGGTGTAACACCCCGCATTTCAGGCTAGGACGTAAAACATTATTTCAACGTATAAATAATCAAAACCCATAAATCCAATGCAAATGTAATGTGTTAATATACTATATAGTTTGGGAATATATTTGAGCATGAATTAAGATCATAGAGGTCCCTTAACTTAAGGACGAGTTGAAAGTCT
>JAPEIP010000008.1:194887709-194900797 GCA_026120095.1 Capsicum chinense | reverse complement strand
TTTAAAATGGCTCTCACCTATATTGTGTAAAAATATTATATTTCTGTTTTTATTTCTCTGCATACTAGTACTCTTGTATTGACCCCCTCTCCTCCCAGGTTTGGAGGCACCATCTAGGGGTCCAGATAACCAGTAGATTCCTTTCGATAGATCGCAGAATCAAGTGGTGAGCCTTCTATATTTCGAAAATCCTGATGTCTACAGTTTCATTTATTATTTTTAAGTTTTGGGTCTACTGAGGGCCTTGTCCAAGTTTTTATTTAGATATTTGTTTCAGTCATGTAGTAGAGATTTCGTAGACGTTATAGAGATGTTGTGTTGAGATTGTGGGACATTATTCTCCATTATTGCTTTCGTATGATTCCTGACCATGTTTCCGTAATATTGTTTATCTTTCACAATTTTTTTTATCATATGAATTATGAGCATGACTACTAGATAGATAGGGGTGTTTCGAGCCTTTATAGTTTGGGATACTCGTCACGGCCAAGGCCCTGATTCAGGTTGTGACAGCTCAGGTCTTGACTCTACCAGAGGGTACTGAGAGTTTTGTGGTCTATTGTGATGCCTCCTGAGTTGGTTTGGGTTGTTTGTTAATGGAGTATGGTAAGGTTGTTGCCTTTGCTTCTAGATAGTTAAAGGTTCATAAGAGGAACTATATGACTCATGATTTGGATTTTTTATCCATGGTATTTGCGTTAACAATTTATCGTAACTTTTTATATAGGGTTCATGTTTATATCTTTTCTGATCATTAATGTTTATTGTATGTTTTTACCTAAAAGAAGCTCAATCGAAGGCAAATAAAGTGGCTTGAGTTGTTGAAGCACTATGATATAAGCCTTAGCAGGTTGTCCATGGATAGCCTGTTGCATATGGATAAGGATAAGCGATAGCTAGTGAAGGATATTCACCATTTGGATAACCTTGAAGTTCATCTCTTGGACTCTATAGATGGTGGTGTGCTTGTGAAATAGGTGGCTCAGTCATCTTTTGGTTCGAAAATAAAGAAAAAGAAAAGTGTTAGATCCTCTTTTGATGAAAATCAAAGATGATATGGGTAAGCAAAAGGTATTTTTTTTTACATTGATGGAGATGGTAACTTGATGTACCATGAAAGGTTGTGTGTTCTGAATATGGATAGGTTGTGAGGTAGAATTTTAGCCAAGGCCCATGAGTGACGGTATAGGTTCATCCTGGTTCAACAAAGACGTACCATGACCTCAAGGAGATGAATTGGTGGAATAGCATAAAACTGGATATGGCCATCTATGTGACTAAGTGTATGGTATGTCAACAAGTAAAGGTGGAGCACTTAAGGTCCGGTGGGCTACTTCAAGAGATTGAGTTGTCGGTGCAAAGTGGGAGATAATTAATATGCATTTTCTTACAATCCTTCTAGAGTGGCAGAATCAGTGTGAGTCCATTGGGTCATCATGGATAGGATGATTAAGTTCGCTCACTTCTTGCCCATGAGGACTACTCTTTCTATCAAGGAATATGCAAAGTTGTATCTTCAAGAGCTTGTAAAGTTTCATAATATGCCTGTCTCAATTATCTATGATCACAGTACCCAATTCTCATTGCATGTCATTCTTTTCAGCATGGTTTGGTGACCAAAAGGAGTCTTAATATTGTTTTTCGCCCACAGTTGGATGGGCAAGCCAAAAGGACTATTCAGACCTTAGAAGATATGTTGCAAGCCTGGTTGATTGACTATGGTGGAAGTTGGTACTTCCATTTTCCTTAGATTGAATTTACTTATAATAATAGTCACAATTAAAGCATTGGTATGGCCCCATTTAAAGCATTGTATGGTAGGTTGTGTAGGTCTCTAATTGGGTGGTTCAAGGTTGGTAAAGCATGTTTGGCTCATATTTTGCTCACCAAGCTATGGAAAAAGTAAATTTAATTTGAGATATGATTAAGACCGCTCATAGTCATCAAAAGTCCTATGCGGATATAATACAAACAGATTTGGAGTTTGGGGTTAGAGATTGGGTGTTCTTAAAGGTATCTCCTATAAAAGGAGTAATTCAGTTTTGGAAGAAGGGGAAGCTTAGTCCCTAGTATGTTAGTAATTAAGTGGTTTTGAGGAGGTTTGGTAACATTGTGTATGAGTTGGAATTTTCCTCTAGCACGAGTTCCTTCATTCCATATTCCATGTGTCTATGTCAGAAAATGTATGGGTGATCCTTCATTGATTGTCCCTTTGGGGGACATTGGTATTTCAGATTCTTTGTCCTATGAGGAGGTCCCAATGAGGATCTTGGATTGGAAAGTTCATTGGTTGCGCACGAAAGATGTGGGTTAAATGAAGTTTCTATGGTTGAACCAAATGTTCGAGGAAGCTACTTGGAAAGGTAAGGGGACATGAAGTCCAAGTATCCATTCCTATTCCCTATCCCAAAATATTTTGCTTGAGGTATATGTTGTTCTTGTCATATTTACTTTATGTCTTATTAAAGATAAATTGTGGATTCCTTGATGTTTTATTTTCTTTCTTGAAGGTAACGGTAGAGATTTTTTGAGTTTAATAGTATTTATATCGCCTCATCTTATCATTTGAGGACGAATGATCCTAAGGGGGAGAATAAAACAACTCAAACTTTTGCCCTTGGAAAGTTTTCTGATCTGTGAACATTATATGCATTATACGAATACATCATACCACTTATATAGAGAGGATACATTTTGAAGTCCTTGGTCATATGTTTTTCAGTGTCGCTTTGGCCAAGTTCTAATATTGGTATGAGAAGGCATCATACTAGTTGTATGTTAGGATATGAGTAGTAAGGTCCAAATCGTATGTTGTTCAGTTTCTATCCTTGACACAATTTGAGTGGGTACTAGTTGTATGGTAAGGTAAGATTCATGCTAAGGAGTCGTATGTTGGACAGATTATTGTATCCAATATTTTTATCAACATACGAGTGGAGGGTACCACTCATATGAAGAGGGTACGAGTGGAAGGGGCAAACCGTACCCTCCTGTGCATATTTTTTAGCTTTTACACTGAGGGTATTTCGGACATTTCCTACACCAAAATACTTAAGACCTTATATCTTATAACACATTGTAGTCACTCCTAACAAGCTCTAAACTCTCTCTTGAAGATTGGGCTAGGGTTTCTACAAGGTATTCATTTAGAGGCTCAAGAGTCAAGTTCTTTTCGTGAATAAGGCATCTGACTCTTCCCTTATTTTAATTTCATGAAAATCATGTGTCTAAAGATTTTTTTATGAATCATTAAGGGGGTTTTAAAAACCAATATTGAGGGTTTTGTTGCATATTGTTGAGTGTTGTTTAATCTTTGTTTAAATTGTGAATATAAATGTTTTAATGATGGTTTTGTACAAGTGGGTGCTTGGTAATTATGGTTTAACAATTGGGTCATGGTTAACCCTAAACTTGTTGGTTTGTACTTTGGTTTTGGTCGTGGTAAAGGTATGACCTCAATGTGTTAGTGAAAATGTCTAAGACAACAAACTAGTCACATACTGAATTGGGTTTTGAACTAATTCTTGGAATAAGAATGTTAATGAAGGATAATTGATGTTGTAACGGTCTTGAAGACCATAAATTGTATTGAAATATGTTTTGAACTAAGGCATTGGCCTAATATTGTAAATGATATATAAATGGTTGCATGAAAGGCTTTGTTTGCCATAAGTTGAATTGAATTGCAACCTTGGTAGTTTAATGGCTAAATGGGTTTGAGTCTCATAATGTTGAATTAATTTGAAGGATTTGTATATACAATGGATTTGAGTCCCAAATTCGAATGATAATGGTTAGGGCATGTTGTATGCTTGCAAGTGGGGTTGGTATGATGATACCAACGGGATACCTTTGGTAAGTAATTGAACTAATGATTGTGTGCATGTGTAAAGAATGTTTATATTGGTCTTTAAAGTACGATGTGTGGTACGTCCATGAAAGTGGAGTCTTAAGGACTAACACTGGAAATCATGCTAGCCAGTACGGGTATCTTTATGATCGGGATGTTGGAGTCCCCTGGATAGATATATGAATGAGTGATTTGAGTCCCACATATTTTAAACATTTGAGTAAAGTCACCTTGATTACGTCGGGAGGTTTGAGTCCCCCAAAATGGCATATAAAAATATGGATGATCTCTGGTTCGTGCGGCTACACTTACTGGGGCCCTTCCAGCTAGGGTAGAGCTGGATCCATATAGCCCGTAGGTGCCTTATTTTATGATGGCTATGCTACACAGCCCAGGTTAATGTTTTCAATGTTCATACAAAGCTTTGTTCCATTTCCAGGCATGATATATACTTGGTTTTATTGATGGCTCTATTTTATTCCTCTATCCCTAAGTTACATGTTATCACTCCAATCGCTAACCATTTCTGGAAGCTATACCGGAGCTTCTTCTTCTTTTATGGCGCAATGACCAGGTGATACATTGGTTCGTGAGATCGACATTGAACTAGAGAGCTTCCATGCTTCGGAAAGCATTCATTTCATGGTCATTTACTCTTTTTCTTGGACTTGGTTTAGACATTATTTTTTGCTATAGTCGGGGGCATGTCCTGATATATTATTGACTTCGTGTTTTAGATGCTTTGTGAATTACTGTAGACTTGGTGTGATGGTTTTGTATGTTCATTTGTGGATTGACTTAGATACTTTAAGAGTTATTATTAAACTTACTTTCCGCTCTCTTGCTATGTGTTTGAAATTCATCCGGCACTTGTGGTTGATATGTTGACTAGGTTAGGTAAAGGGGGTGATCTCCAGTCCACTTGGGACTTGAGATATCCATCATGGCCAGTCCCTATTTTGGGTCGTGACAGGTATCTCGGGACTTCATAGTTCGGAATGCCCGTCATGGCCAAGGCCTCGGTTCGGGTCGTGACATTACAAAAATAATGTTGTAATAAGTTAGATTTACCTTTTTTATTCGTACATATTAATTTTTTTTGATATACTATTTTAAAGACACATAATTGTTCACTTCATATATTAATATGATTATTAATAAAGGTAAAGATTAATTCTAGTTAATAAGATGTTAGTCATTTGTTTGTAATACATTAACTGGGATGTAGTTGTGAAAACTTTATTTATTAGTATGACGTTTGAGCTATTTAATTCAAAGTTATAAAATATTTCTGATAAAAAGTAGACAGTTTTTTCTTTCTTTATTAATCAATTTTTTAGATAATTTTTTGAAATTTATGTTACAATCTTTATTATTATTTCAAGTGAAGTTGAAATCATAAAATTCACTATCAAACATTATAAGACCTCAAAATTTTTGGAGAATAAAGCCAACACTTTACTGGTATATCCTCAAGACTGCTTTGAATCTACTCCAAATAGCATTATTTCCATTTTTTTCTCTAGTAATAATACAAGTGGCTTTCTTTTTATGTAGTATTTTTCATTTTGATTTGTCACTCTTTGCGACATGAACAAGATATGTTATGTTCTGTTCGGAGCAATCCCTAACCTATAAGATTATTAAACAAAAAGTCAAAGGGAAGCTCCCACTATACGTGGCTTGTGTAAAAGGTCAAACCTTAGTAGATCTTACTTTACATTTTCCCAAGAAACTGTTTTGACAAAAGTTCAACACCCAAAATGAAAATCGCACTAATTTCATCAAGTGTTTAATGACCAGTTATATTAATGAAGTAAGTTTATTCTTTTTCATATTGAAATCATTCGATTGTCTCCAATTACTGGAGGAGAAATTAAAGTCTCTTTTTAGTAGAATAAGCATGTCTCAAAGATATGAATACTAGATTGAGTTTTACAAAGTCTCTATCACTTGGTGGAGTATATATAGATCTTATCCTTACCTCAAAGGTAAAGAGATCGTTTTTGATAGACCCGTTGTTCAAGTATAAACACTCAAGAAGAAAATAATGAAATTGAGAGAATAACAAAGAAAAAATTTCGATTATACAATGAAAAGAAATAACATGGTAATGATAGGAATCAAAGGATAATATGTAATCATCTTAATCTCGACAAATAAATTATGCTTGCCAAGAAAGAACTAAGAAATTTCTGTTTCAACTTCGATTTCTGTTTTTATAGGTTCAAACGATATGTAATCATCTTAATCTCGAAAAATAAGTTACTATACCATTATCAACATTGCTCGTTACTCATACATTGTTCTTAACATATTATTACATATTAAAAGCGTTATTTTAATATTATTGATATTATTTTTTAAAATTAGGTACTACATACAGCAGCAAATTCATAGCCCAAATATTGAGATAAGTAAACTCGTGCTCTCCGAAAATCTAGATATTTTATGTTTAGACTTTCTAAAGTTTGTATATATTTCTATTAGCATCCATACTAGAAGAAGGTCAAGTGGTGCACTTTGTTGAAGATTGGGTTCTTTGAGTAATTGACTGGATATCAATTTCAATTATATATATTCCCCCTTTTTTTTAAGTGGTAAACCTATGTTAGAAATCTTGAAATCGCCTCAAACTACATGCCAAGATACTAATATCACATAAAAATGTATTACCTCCCTATTTTGAAATCAATTTAGAGATTTACTTTAGTTTGACTGTTATAAAGATTTTTATATATTATTAAATATTAATATCTATTCAAACTCATATTCACACTTACTAACCTAACTTCGTAAGAAAATTCATCGACTATATAAAATATTTCCTATTTAACTCAGAATTTTAGATCTCACGGATTTCACTTAAGTCTATTAGCCTTATTTTTTGTTTTGAAAAAAATGAAAAACTCATCAAGTATATTAAAATATTACCTATCTAGCTTAGAACTTCATAGCTCACTGATTTTACCTATGCAAGTTAGTTTATTTTATTTTTATAAAAGGAAAGAAATTCATTGCCTTAATCCCCAAAAGTTGGTTATATTATCAAACTCCAACTAAAGGTGTGAGTAGATCTTGGCCATCAAAGGAAAAAATAGCAGCCATTGACCTATATAATAGCGTCCACAAGAAGCTTAACACGGTTATAAATATAAGTCAATTCACATCATGTTATTCACCAAAAGTTGATCAAAGAATCAATTTAGGATCCAAAGGATATCTGCTAGAGTCGGCTCCATGATGATTTATGTTCTAAATGTTATATGTGAGGTTGTTCAAGACCTCCAAAATAAACACCAACTTAAATCGACCGTAATGTGCTTAACTGCTGTTACTTGGTAGTCAAGGACACTGAAGAGATTAAGGTAAAGGTCAATTGGCCAGGAACTCAACTTGATGAGGCTGTACATGCAATAAATTGGATTGTTGAGAGAAAAAAAGTCTCAACAATGCACTTTATCATATATCTAATTTCATCAGGCAGAGTTCCTACCCAACTGACATTCAGCTTCAGCTTCTCAGCACCCTTGACTAACAAGTAATAGGAGTCATGGTGTAACACCCCGCATTTCAGGCTAGGACGTAAAACATTATTTCAACGTATAAATAATCAAAACCCATAAATCCAATTCAAATGTAATGTGTTAATATACTATATAGTTTGGGAATATATTTGAGCATGAATTAAGATCATAGAGGTCCCTTAACTTAAGGACGAGTTGAAAGTCTTCCTATCGATTGACTTTTGGTGAGTGTTTAAATTTGGGTCAACTTCAATCGACCATAACTTTTTGTATATATTGATTTAGAGGGCCTTCTATATATTAAATGAAAGGTATTTGAGTCTTCTTTCCAACTCCACCAATTTTGCCTATATCCAATATCGAGGTAAAAAGTTATGACAATTTTACAGTGAGCTCTCCAAACTGTCAAAGTGCAACGGGAAGGCTGACGGACCGTTGCGCCAGCGACAAACCGTCACCCAAACCATCGTAACTAAGTCAGTAAGTCTATTTTCTGGCCAAAAAGTGATGTTTTGAGGGACGGTTCATCCCTGGGGTGACGGGTCGTCGCCAAAACTACCCCGAACCTCCGTTTAGCGATCTAAAGTCATTTTTAAAGGAATTTTTTAGTCTTTTCCAAATTTTTAACACCTAATTACATCAAATCAAAGGACATAACTCCTCATTCATCCATAACATCAAAATTAGGGTTTGTTCCAAGAACAAGGAATTGAGAACCAACCTCTAAGTTTAAGATTTCGAAGGAACGAATTGAGATTTGAGTTCTTCTCTCTAAACTAATTAATCTAAGGTATATGGGGTTGTCCTAAATCTCATGGGAAGGATTTTCATGTGAATTTGAACATGACTTTTTAATAATTATGAAAGTATGTATGGAATTATAAGTGGGGTTTCGTTTTAACACAAAAAGCATGCATTGTGATATGGTTTTCACAGGAATATTGAAAGATCATGGGGTTCTTTGGTTATATATCTCAATTGTTAAATTTGTGGACATGTGATTTGAATTTGAAAAGGTGTTATGAACATGAGTTATGAATCCTTTAATCCCCATGATGATGTTTATGAACCCCACATAATGCTATTGTTAAAGTATTGAGAACATGAGTTTTAAAACCCCTTTTTATCATGAAAAAATGTGTTGGCTAATGTTGTACTACTTTGCAAATGTTGAAGTTTCTTGACTATTTCGTGTTGGGGAATCGATATGCATATGTTTGGTGTGTAGGAGTCTTGTTGGTGTTCATATAATGACTTGCATAAAATGTGTGGAGGAATTTCCTCGAATGAAAAGAGGAAGAAAATGTTGTGAGTATGATGCATGTTCTGTCTAATATCAAACTTAAAGTTTAAATTGATATGAGTTAGATGGTTACCCAAAGAAAGCATGAGTGGGATGATTTTACGCTGGAAATTATGAATTACTGACACAGAAATTTGGTACCCTTCTATGTGATCTTGTGTACCTAGTACTATGTCATCCCAAATTAGGTCCAATGGGTAAGAGCCCTACTTTGTGATCTTGAGCCCAACCATGACATATTAACTTGATTGGGGTTGTGGCACCCTTTTATGTGATCTTATGTGTCCTTCCTTTACTAATACTCTAATCTTGGTAACAACCGAGACTTGGCAGTTGGTGACAATGTGAAATAGTAAGGTGTACTATCTAGCTCAATAGTGTTGCATTTTTGTTGAAAAATCATTATACTATGCCCATGTATTTTCAAATGATTTTGTGTTAAAGTGTTTCATAATATCTCTCACCTATGTTATATATAACTTGTATTTTGTTTTTGTATTACCTGCATACCAGTACAATTGTCTTGACCCCCTATATTCCACAGTGTGAGGCTCAGTCTAGAGGTCCTGCAAAGCCGTAGAGTTTTCAGCCAAAAATGAAGTGTGTGTGTAGTTGGTGCTCCTTATTTATTCTGGAAGGCCTAGTTATTTTGTCATATGTGATTTATTTATGTTTAGGTCCACTGGGTCCCTTGTCCCAGGTTTAGTTGTGAAGATTAGTTTTGATATAATAGTGATTTCGCAGACAGATGTTAGATAATGTTTAAGGTTTTATTGAATTCTTTGACTTTTTAGTTGTATGATATTATTGACCATGTTTCCGTATGAATCCATTTCCACATTCTCTTTATGATTGTATGAACGTATGTATGATTTCCTGTTAACAAAGGGGCGCTCGGGACTTCATAGTTTGGGATGCTTGACACGATCAGGGCCTTGTTTGGGTCGTGACAAACTGGACATTTAAGAATGTTTCTCTTCCTTATGATTTAGTTTTTCTTGTGGAGTATGAAAGGTCCCCTAATCATCGACTCCTATGTTAAATAAAATCAATTATGCTTCTACATCGCTCCAATGATAAGAATGCCCAGACTGAAGATGTTTGTCCCTCCCATGGGATAAGGACACATAATAGGGCTCACACCCCTGATTTTGTTACTGCTCCGGGAGTCTCTCCTATTCAGACTAGTCCACCCAAAGTACCTAGGGCTCCTCGATCTGGGAATAACCACACCCAACCTCGCCAGAGAGAGATATAAAATGTTGAGTTTAGACAGTCGATGTATATGCTTGCACAGTTATTACCTTCACAGGCTCGACGTTCGGACGATATCGGTTTGCATCTGTCATATTCGAAGCTTCACGGGTGGGTCCATTTCTGAGGATGAACCTGCCTAAGTTTACTGGTACAAAGGTGGAGGAGGATCCATAATAGTTTGTAGTCTAGATCGAGAAAATCTTTCGAGTGATGCATGTGGATGAAGTACAATGGGTTGAATTAGTGGCTTACCAATTAAAGGAAATAGCAAATTAGAGGTACAATAAGTGGGAAGATATGAGGGGTGAGAATGTTGAGCCTTCTACATGGGACAATTTTGTGGAAGCCTTCCTAGATCGATTGTTTCCTCCAGAGTTAAGGGAGTCCAAGACTTAAGAGCTCATAAACTTAAGCAGGGGAAGATAAGCGCCAAGTACACCCTGAAATTTAACAAACTATCCTGTTATGCTCCGAAATTGGCAGGAAATATAAGAGCCCGTATGAGGAAGTTTTTATTCAGCCTTTCAGATGACTTGGTGTTAAAGTGAAAAGGGGAGACGTTAAACAGGTACATGGACTTATCTATATTGTCTATTCACATGCATCAAGTTGAGGATCATAAAAAAAAGGCTTCTAAAGTAAGAGAGAAAGGCAGATAAGCCAAGAGAGCTAGACCAACGGATTAGAACTATAGTCAACGTCAGGATAGAGTTGGGGTAACAGGTGGTCAAAGAGAAACACTTGGGGTAATGCACAGAAGGCTCAACGTCCCTGTCCCTATACCTCCACGTGATCAGCATCCCTTTAATCCTCAGGCTAATAGTTGATAGAGGATACATGACACTCATTCCCAGTAGAGCGTGATGCATCCTGTCAAATTATTTTCTCGCTATAGTATCTATGGGAAGAATCACCCTAGGAAGTGTTTCTTCGAGAGGAGAAATTATTACTCCTGTGGCTAGGTGGGACACATTTAGAAAGAATGCCATTCTATCAGAAGTAATGTTAGTGGAGCTAAGTCTCAAGACACCTCCTCAGCTCGTCCTCCTAAGGGCACTACTTCAGCTATCAAAAATGGTCACAACTGATTGTATGCCTTGTTCAACCGTCTGTATACAGAGGCTTCCCTAGATGTAGTCATGGGTATGTTACAAATTTTATCCCGTGATGTATATGTGTTACTTGATCTTGGGTATACCTTGTATTATGTGAACCCATATGTAGCAGTTGGTTTTGGGTTTGAACCCGAGGTTATTGCAGAACCTTTCTCTATTTCCACTCTTTTAGGTGATTCTGTTGTGGCTAGGAGAGTATATATAAATTATGTTATGTCTATTTGTAGCTGAGATACCGTGGTAGACCTCATAGAGCTTGATATGGTTGATTTTGATGTTATTTTAGGAATGGACTGGATCCATTCGTGTTATGCCACTCTAGATTGTAAAACCCTGAAGGTAACTTTCTCTTTTCTGAATGAACCATTGATAGAATGGGAGGGGCATTCTTTAGCACCTAGAGGGAAATTCATCTCTTACCTTAAAACCCACAAACTTATATCTAAGGGTTGTTTTTACCATCTAATTCGAGTAAAAGATTCAATTACTAAAAGTTCTTGTCTTCAGTCCGTCCCTATAGTAAATGAATTTCCCAAAGATCTTCCTGGGGTACCGCCTGATAGGGAGAAAGATTTTGGTATTGATTTATTGCTAGACACCCATCCCATTTTTATTCCTCCATATAGAATGGCTCCTACTGAATTGAAAGAGTTGAAAGAGCAACTAGAAGATCTTCTTAATAAAGGCTTCATCTGTCCTAGTGTCTCCCCCTGGGGTGCACCTGTACTCTTTGTGCGTAAGAAAGATGGTTCCCTCTATATGTGTATAGATTATCGGCAGTTAAATAAGGTCACTATTAAAAATATATATCCTCTTCCTAGAATTGATGATATCTTTGACCAAATTCAGGGTGCTATATGTTTTTCAAAGATAAACCTTCGCTCAGGGTATCATCAGTTGAAGGTTAGGGAGGCTGACATTCCCAAAATAGCTTTCCAAACCCAATATGGCCATTATGAATTCATAGTCATGTCCTTCGGATTGACCAATTCCCCTGCAACTTTTATGGATCTAATGAATAGGGTATTCCATTAATTTCTAGATCTATTTGAAATAGTCTTCATTGATGACATCTCAATTTATTCTAAGAGTGAGGAGGATCATTCCAATTACCTACGAATTATTCTTTAGACCCTTAAAGATCATAAGTTGTATGTAAATTTTCCAAGTGTTAATTATGGCTTTATGCTATTGCTTTCTTGGGGCATATTGTGTCTAATGAGGGAATTAAGGTTGGTCTCCGAAAGATTAAGGTAGTGAGAAAATGGCCCAGACCCACGACTCCAATCGACATTTGGAGCTTCTTAGGTTTGGTGGGATATTATAGGAGGTTCGTGGATAGTTTTTCTTCGATAGCTGCTCCACTTACCATGTTGACACAGAAAAAGGTCAAATTTGTATGCTCTGACTCTTATGAGAATAGCTTTGAAAGATTAAAGGACAAGTTGAGTAATGCATCTGTTTTGACCCTTACAAAGGGTACAAAGCCTTTTGTTGTGTATTATGATGAGTGTCGTATGGGACTTGGATGTGTACTTATGTAGCATGGTAAAGTGGTAACTTATGTATCTAGGCAGTTGAAGTTGCACGAGCAAAATTACCCCACCCATGACTTGGAGTTAGTGGCTGTGGTGTTTGCACAAAATATATGGTTGCATTAACTATATAGGGTATATATTGATATATTTACTAACCACAAAAGCTTACATTATGTTTTTTTGCAGAAAAAGATATATCTCTGGCTAAGGCATTGGTTGGAACTGTTGAAGGATTATGACATGAGCCTGCACTATCATCTGGGCAAGTAAAATGTGGTGGCCGATGCCCTCAGCAGACTACTATGGGATGTTTTGCACATGTTGAGGAAGGAAAAAAGGAGATTGTAAAAGATATTCACCAGCTTGCAAAGCTTGGGGTGCGACTTTTGGATTCTGAAAATGGAGGGTTGTTATGCATGAAATAGATAAATCTTCCATTTGTGCAGAAGTTAAGGAGAAGCAGGTTGAGGAACCAATCTTGATGCAGATTAAGAAAGA
>JAPEIP010000008.1:194866300-194887609 GCA_026120095.1 Capsicum chinense | reverse complement strand
GATCTTGGGTATACCTTGTATTATGTGAACCCATATGTAGCAGTTGGTTTTGGGTTTGAACCCGAGGTTATTGCAGAACCTTTCTCTATTTCCACTCTTTTAGGTGATTCTGTTGTGGCTAGGAGAGTATATATAAATTATGTTATGTCTATTTGTAGCTGAGATACCGTGGTAGACCTCATAGAGCTTGATATGGTTGATTTTGATGTTATTTTAGGAATGGACTGGATCCATTCGTGTTATGCCACTCTAGATTGTAAAACCCTGAAGGTAACTTTCTCTTTTCTGAATGAACCATTGATAGAATGGGAGGGGCATTCTTTAGCACCTAGAGGGAAATTCATCTCTTACCTTAAAACCCACAAACTTATATCTAAGGGTTGTTTTTACCATCTAATTCGAGTAAAAGATTCAATTACTAAAAGTTCTTGTCTTCAGTCCGTCCCTATAGTAAATGAATTTCCCAAAGATCTTCCTGGGGTACCGCCTGATAGGGAGAAAGATTTTGGTATTGATTTATTGCTAGACACCCATCCCATTTTTATTCCTCCATATAGAATGGCTCCTACTGAATTGAAAGAGTTGAAAGAGCAACTAGAAGATCTTCTTAATAAAGGCTTCATCTGTCCTAGTGTCTCCCCCTGGGGTGCACCTGTACTCTTTGTGCGTAAGAAAGATGGTTCCCTCTATATGTGTATAGATTATCGGCAGTTAAATAAGGTCACTATTAAAAATATATATCCTCTTCCTAGAATTGATGATATCTTTGACCAAATTCAGGGTGCTATATGTTTTTCAAAGATAAACCTTCGCTCAGGGTATCATCAGTTGAAGGTTAGGGAGGCTGACATTCCCAAAATAGCTTTCCAAACCCAATATGGCCATTATGAATTCATAGTCATGTCCTTCGGATTGACCAATTCCCCTGCAACTTTTATGGATCTAATGAATAGGGTATTCCATTAATTTCTAGATCTATTTGAAATAGTCTTCATTGATGACATCTCAATTTATTCTAAGAGTGAGGAGGATCATTCCAATTACCTACGAATTATTCTTTAGACCCTTAAAGATCATAAGTTGTATGTAAATTTTCCAAGTGTTAATTATGGCTTTATGCTATTGCTTTCTTGGGGCATATTGTGTCTAATGAGGGAATTAAGGTTGGTCTCCGAAAGATTAAGGTAGTGAGAAAATGGCCCAGACCCACGACTCCAATCGACATTTGGAGCTTCTTAGGTTTGGTGGGATATTATAGGAGGTTCGTGGATAGTTTTTCTTCGATAGCTGCTCCACTTACCATGTTGACACAGAAAAAGGTCAAATTTGTATGCTCTGACTCTTATGAGAATAGCTTTGAAAGATTAAAGGACAAGTTGAGTAATGCATCTGTTTTGACCCTTACAAAGGGTACAAAGCCTTTTGTTGTGTATTATGATGAGTGTCGTATGGGACTTGGATGTGTACTTATGTAGCATGGTAAAGTGGTAACTTATGTATCTAGGCAGTTGAAGTTGCACGAGCAAAATTACCCCACCCATGACTTGGAGTTAGTGGCTGTGGTGTTTGCACAAAATATATGGTTGCATTAACTATATAGGGTATATATTGATATATTTACTAACCACAAAAGCTTACATTATGTTTTTTTGCAGAAAAAGATATATCTCTGGCTAAGGCATTGGTTGGAACTGTTGAAGGATTATGACATGAGCCTGCACTATCATCTGGGCAAGTAAAATGTGGTGGCCGATGCCCTCAGCAGACTACTATGGGATGTTTTGCACATGTTGAGGAAGGAAAAAAGGAGATTGTAAAAGATATTCACCAGCTTGCAAAGCTTGGGGTGCGACTTTTGGATTCTGAAAATGGAGGGTTGTTATGCATGAAATAGATAAATCTTCCATTTGTGCAGAAGTTAAGGAGAAGCAGGTTGAGGAACCAATCTTGATGCAGATTAAGAAAGATATGGGTCAATAGAAGGTGATGTCTTTTGGAATTGGTGGTGATGGGATTTTAAGATATCAGGATAGGTTATGTGTACTAGATGTAAATGTATTATGGAAAAGAATCCTTGATGAGGCACACACTTCGAGGTATGTTGGTCACCCAGGCTCAAATAAGATGTACCATGATCTTAAAAACATATATTGGTGGAATAATATGAAGCGTGATGTGGCCGATTTTGTTTCCATGTATTTAAATTGCCAACAAGTTAGAGTGGAATATTTGAGGCCAGGTGGTACTTCTCAAAAGATAGCTTTTCTTATGTGAAAGTCGGAGATGATCAATATGGACTACATAACGGGACTTACGAGGTGCCAAAACCAGTATGATTCCATTTTGGTAATTAGAGACTGCTTGACCAAGTCAGTCCACTTTTAGCCTGTAAGGACTAACTATTCGGGAGATATGCCAAGCTGTACATTAAGGAAATAGTTTGTTCGCATGGGGCATCATTATCCATTATATGCGATCGAGGTACGCAATTCTTTTGGCAATTTTGGAGATTTTTTAGAGTGGTTTAGGTACCCAAGTGAACCTGAGTACTGGTTTTCACCCTCAGACAGATGGGCAAGCTGAACGCACCATTCATACCCTTGAGATCATTTTGAGGGCTTGAGTAACTAGCTTCAAAGTTAGTTGGGTAGATCACTTGCCATTGATAGAGTTTGCTTACAATAATAGCTACCATGTCATCATTAAGATGGCTCCTTTTGAGGTACTTTATAGTAGAAGATGTAGATCACCAATTGGGTAGTATGAGGTGGGTGAAACCTAGTTGTTTAGGCCTGACCTTGTTCATCAAGCAATGGAGATGGTGAAGATCATTAGAGAATGACTTAAGATAGCTAGAGTCATCAAAAATCCTATGCAGACATCCGGAGAAGATATTTAGAGTTTGAGGTGGATGATTTGGTGTTCCTAATGGTCTCTTCTATGAAGGGGGTCATGCGATTTGGGAAGAAATAGAAGCTTAGTCCTCGTTATATAGAACCATACCGAATTTTGAGGAGAATAGGTGGGGTGGTCGATGAATTAGATTTGCCCGCCAGTATGTCTTTTGTTCATCCTATATTTCATGTGTCCATCTTGAAGAAGTGTATTGGAGATCCTTCCCTAGTGTAGCATGTAGAGGAGATCAATGTGAAAGACTCTTTGTCATACGAAAAGAATCCCTTTGCAATCCTGGATTGCAAATTTAGAAAGTTGAGGTGTAAGGAAATAGCTTTGGTCAAGGTGATGTGGAAAAATCAAAAATTTGAGGAGGCTACTTGGGAGTCAGAAGAATAGATGTGTGCGAGGTATCCGACTCTTTTTTAGACCATGTATGATGATTTAGAAGGTACAAATTCTATACTACTCCTTTTCTTTCATTTAGTTCTTAAAATTATGCTTGATGTGTCCCGAGTCATCATTCGGGGATGAATGATCCCAAGGGGGGATAATGTAATACCCCGTACTTTGGGCTAGGACGTAAACCAAAATTTCTACGTGCGTAAATTATCCAAAAGCCATAAATCTAATGTGAATGCACTGTGTTAATCAACTATATTGTGTGGGAATCTAGTTGAGCATGAATTAAGATCATAGAGGTCCATTAACTCAAGAACGAGTTGAAAGTCTTCCTATCGATTGAGTTTTGGTGAGCCTTTAAACTTGGGTCAACTTTAATCGACCATAACTTTTTGTGTAAATCGAATTAGAGGGGCTACTATATATGAAATGAAAGTTCTTTGAGTCCTCTTTCCAAGTTCACCAATTTTTCCTAAATCCGATATCGGCATAAAAGGTATGGCCATTCTACAGTGAGCTATCCGAATGTGAAAGTATGATGGGAAGGCCGACGGACCATCGCCCAAACCATTGCAACTGAGGCAGTAAGACCATTTTCTAGCCAAAAAGTGATGGTTTGAGGGACGGTCCATCCCTGGCTTGACAGCTCGTCGACCAAATTGTCCTGAACCTCCATTTAGCGATCTAAAGTAGTTTTTAAAGGGATTTTTAGGTCTTTTCCACCTTTTTTAGAACCTAATTACATCAAATCTAAGACATAACTCCTCATTCATCCATAACATCAAAATTAGGATTTTTTCCAAGAACAAGGAATCCAGGACCAACCTCTAAGTTCAAGATTTCAAAGGAACGAATAGAGATTTTAGTTCCTCTCTCTAAACTAATTAATTTAAGGTATGTGGGGTTCTCCTAAATCTCATGGGAAGGATTTTGATATGAATTTAAATAAGTTTTTTTAATAATTATGTAAGTATGTATGCCATTATAAGTGGGCTTTCATTTTAACAAAAAAAAACATGCATTGTGATATGGTTTTGAGAAGAATATTAAAAGATCATGGGGTTGTTTACTTATATATCTCAATTGTTGAATTTGTGGACATGTGATTTAAATTTTAAAAGGTGTTATAAACATGACTTTTGAATCATTTATTCCCCATGATGATGTTTATGAACCCCACATAATGTTATTGTTAAAGTATTGAGAACAGGAGTTTTGAAATCCCTTTTGATCATGAAAAAGTGTGTTTGGCTAATATTGTACTACTTTGTAAATGTTGAAGTTTCTTGACTATTTCGTGTTGGGCAATCGATATGCATATGTTTGGTGTATGGGAGTCTTGTTGGTGTCCTTATAATGACTTGCATAAAACATGAGAAGGAATTACCTCGAATGAAAAGAGGAAGAGAATGTTGTAAGTATGATGCATGTTTTGTTTTATATGAAACTTAAAGCTTAAATTGATGTGAGTTAGATGGTTACCCAAAGAAAGCACAAGTCAGATGACTCTATGCTGGAAATCTTGAATTACCGACACGGGAACTTAGTACCTTTCTATGTGATCTTGTATACCTAGTACTATGCCATCCTAAATTGTGTGTCCTTTCCTCACTAATACTTCAATCTTGGTGGCAACAGAGACTTGGCAGTTGGTTAAAATGTGAAATTGTAGGGTGTACCATCTAACTCAATAGTGCTGCATTTTTGTTAAAAAATTATTATACTATGCCCATGTATTTTCAAATGATTTTGCGTTAAAGTGTTTTATAATAGTTGTCACCTATGCTATATAAAAGTTGTATTTTGTTTTTGGATTACTCTGCATACCAATACAATTGTATTGAACCTCTATATTTCAGGGTATGAGGCTCAGTCTAGAGGTTCTGCAAAGCCATAGATTTTTCAGCCAGAAGTGAATTGTGTGTGTAGTTGGTGAGCCTCCTTTATCCCGAATAGACTATTTCTTTCTGTCATATGTTTTTTAGTTTGGTTTAGGTCCACTAGGGGCCTTATCCTAGTTTTAGTTTTGATGACTGGTTTTGATGTACTAGAGATTTCGCAGACAAATATTAGATGATGTTGAAGGTTTTATTGAATTCTATGAATTTTCAGTCGTATGATGTTATTGACCATGTTTTCGTATGAATCCATTTCCACATTCTCTTTACGATTGTATGAATATGTGTATGATTTCCTGTTAACAAAGGGGTGCTCGGGCCTTCATAGCTCGGGATTCTCGTCACGGCCAGGGTCTTGTTTGGTTCGTGACACAAGGAGATTACGATCAACTTCTGTCAATAGTTTCTTTTGAAGGTCTTCGACATTCTCGCATAACTTTTAGAATATAAATTAGAATGGAGAGCTATTCTAGCAGACAATCCTTTGTAGAAATGCGATACTTAGTAGTTGTCTAGACAAGATTGATTATGACTTGACAAAAATAATTTTTGACGTTCAGTTGAAAAAACTAGATTCTTTATTTGGGAGTATTTGTTTGCGTCATTTTTGCTCTTTCATATTTTAACTTTCTTGTCAGGGCCAACCTGTTTTTCTTGCTCTGTTATCTTGTTATTTTCTCTCTGTGTAACTTGGGTTTTTTTTTTTTTGGTTCCATTGAGTAAAAATGATGAACCCCTAAACTGGTTTGGTTGATATGCTTCTGTAATTGAAGATGGTTATACTCCTCCGATATGAAAATGGATTGTGGCTGGCTTGATTGTGTCATGGCTATTTCTCCACTTCGTTGAGAGAATTCTCTTTGAAATTTTTGTATTTGAGTTAGTATACTTATCCATTTTCCTTGGGATTCAGCCAAGGTCCCGTCTTCAAATTTGTATGAAATACAAAATTTATCTCGGGCAGATAACTCCCACCACTTAGAAGTCCGTTTCTTTGCTTTCTCACCACAACCTTAACTGGAATCATCTAACAAGTTCTCTTGTCAAGATGAATGGCTGTAGTAACCTATCAAAAAGATACAAGGTAATATCCTGATTTGAACCCGTTCATGATCTATATCTTTGAAACCACTTTATTAATGTCTCTGCTATTTTGTTGCAGACTCAGAAGGAATATAAATTAGCAAAACTAACACCTATTGAAGCTGGTTGCAGCAGACCATCATCTGAGTAAGTTATTGTTATTATTACTCCTCTCGTTTTCCATTTGTTTGTTTTAATTCCATTTTAGCCAGTTTCTTGTTATCCCTCGTCTTTCTTTTGATAGATATTTTTTCTCATATAAAAAAATTCTTGCGAGAACATTAATATCATCTGGTGGTTATTTTTCACTGATGTGAAAGCTCACTTTGCATTGTAAGACAAAATGTTGAAATGATTCAGTTTTTATTCTGCAGCAAAGAGATTCTTGATCAATATGCTCATAATGCTAGTCGTGGACATCGCATATATCTTTTATATCTGTTATTTCTCCAATTCTTCTATATCTCGCGCATTTGTTATTGAAATCCTTACTAGCATCATCCCTTTCATTACATGGATTCAGAAATATGTTGCTCCTTTTGTAGGTGTGGTTACCCTACTAACGCCTCATACTATGACTTGACCTTTCATCCGATAAGTTCAAGCAAGGACTGCAAGCCTTACAAAAACTCAAAGAATGTCAAGTGCTATAGCTGTGATTCCTGCAAGTGAGAGTCATCTTCGGTCTTTTCATTCTTCACTTCATCTGCAAGTTATGCATTTCATGACTTTTCTCCTACTGTATTTCAGGGATGGTGTCGCACAATACATGAAAACTGAATGGAGAGTGGTTGCTATCTTCAATGTGATTCCCTTCATTATTTTGGTAAGTTCATTTAATTAAGATCTCAAAAAATGAGCATAACGATTCCAGTTTCCTATTGGAGAAGTACAGTTACATTTATAATATGACATTTGTGAATAGAGGCAGAGTCGAGATTTGACATTTATGAGTTCTGAACTTGTCACCGAATCCATAACTCTTCTTAGTTACTTGATTTGCAACTCTATATTTACTATATATATTAAATGGATTTCCAAAAACAATATATGGTCTAAGCAAAAGTTACATGGTTTGGCTAAACTCAAATAGCTAATAATCTTGTTCTGCCTCTGATTTCTCTGATGGCTTGAATTGGTTAAAATGACTTATACTCATCCTCATCCTCATCCTCTCTGTTGATTCTTCTGTCAGTCGATAATTTACTTCGTGGGATGCTATGCAAGGCGCAGTGCTACTCTGAGATGCTCTAAAATTTGAATCCCGCAGCTGTAGAATCCACAGATGAGTTGGTGTTCTTCAGCTGATGATAACAGTTCACTTTCTTCAGCTATTTGTTGACAAACTTTGTATATTCTAGTGAAATGATTCATAGGTGAATTTTAGTATTTTAGTTGGTTGGCTTTTGAACTTTCACCTTGTAGGTGAGAGTTCGATTCCGCATCTTGTAATCCCTTCCCGTTTCCCCTTCCCATATACCCAACTTTTAGAAAAGAAAAAAAATTAGTGAAATGATTCATGTAACATAAAAGACTTTTTGATGTTTATATCAATTCATCCATTCCATCAAAAACATGCATCCGGATCATATAAAATTTGGATTTGCTACGTTTATTAAATATTTGACGGAGATTAAAATTGTCCTTTTTTGACAAATCTAAAGTATTGAAATTGTTCATGAGTATATTCAAAAGACTACTTTAAACCTATTTATCCCTATAGAATTGTCTTTGTTATTTTCTCAAGCAATAACATAAGAGGCTCGCTTGTTATCTTTGTAGTTAAATGTCAGTTTAGTGTATTAAGCTCCCACAATACTCGGACTCATATGAAAGGTCGAACAACCAAATTTTATCATACCCAGTCTTCCTTTGCATTTTCGTAAGAGATTGTTTCAACAAAAGTTTAACACAAAGAAATTCACACTTGTTTAAAGTGTTTAACGACTGGTTATAGTACATTTTGTTGTCATATTGAAATCTCCAAGTTGTCTAGAATGGAGTTTTACAAAGTCTCTTATCACATGGTGGAGTGTGCGCACATTGACCTTTGATTCAAGTAAAAACACTTCAATGTAGTCCAGAAAAAGAGTAACAAAAATGAAAGCATCATAAAGAAAAATACTATAATGATCAAAGTACAAGAAACAAATGAAAATAATACAAATCATAGGACAACAAATTATAGGAGAAATACCATGATACTAGTATGGACGGTAAAGTAAGGGGATAAAAAGCATAACAACTAAAAATTCTACATTAACTAAAGTACAAGAAACAACCCATAATAACAGAAGTTAAATAAGAAAAAACTAAAGGAGAAATACACTAGTCGCATGGACTGTAAAGTAACAGAAGTGAAAGCATAACAAAGCAAAATGCTCCACTAATTGATGTGCCAGAAACATTAGATAATAAAGTGAAATAAAAGTACAAGAAGGTAAAGGAGAAATACTATGTCTACTAGAATGGTATATTGCAAGACAACGCACTACCTACTAATCTACTACCCTTATTCGTATCCTCTAGAACTTCCTATCCAAGGTCATGTCTTAGATAAGATTACACCGCATCAAGTTCCGTCTAATCACCTCTATCTAGTAATTTTTTGACCTAATCTCTGACTATCCTAAAACCATCCAAAGCTAACCTCTCATACCTCATATCTCCACAATAGTATCCGTTCATCTTCTCTTCACATGCCCCACCATCCAAGTCTCGTTGCCTGTATCTAGTCATCCACCGGAGTAAGTCCCACCTTGTTGTGAATGTCAATATTTTTAATATTATTTCTCTTAGTATTCCCACTCATCCTATCACGACCCAAACTGAGGCTCTAGCCAAGACGGGCATCCCGAACCGTGAAGGCCCAAGAGACTCCTTAACATGTAATCATAAGCATAATCATAATTAAAAAAACAAAAGCGTAGAAGAAAACTGAAAACAAGGTAGTCCCATAATAAATTTTAAAACTTTTCAACATCAACTCATAAGAAAACCCAAATCCATCTAAGACAATCTGAACTAAACATATTGATTTGCCTAAACCGAGACAAAGTCCCTGACCAGACCACAAAACTAAAAAGGGAAACAACACATAAGGGAGATGCCCTATAATGTAAGGGAGACTAACCAACTCAGAATATCTGGAAAAAATCTACTGGTCAGTGGAACGACGGGATTATGCCTCAGAACCTGAAATATTGGGGTCAATACTCGAAAGTACTGGTATAAAGAACAATCTAAAACCATAATGTATATTTGTATAATATAACTGAGGGCATTTCATAAAACAAGTTAGCATAATGTAAAAGAAAACACATGGGCATAACATGAAAAGCTTACATTCAGGCTTATAAAACATTTAACCGTACTCTTTATTCTACTTCGAATCTAGATGGTAGAAACTACAATTCTAGTAACCCATGGGCTATATGGGTCCACCCTTGACTCGGCGGCAAAGCCCATAACCCAAGTTTGCTGCAACAGATAGAGTCTTTAATCTCTACTATTCCATAAGGTTGTCATTAGTGTACAATCCCCTATTTTAGGACAAAATATTACTCATATCAATAAAACACAATTTCAGGAAATGAGTTCTCGAACTCGTGCCTTCTTCGGGTAACCATCTAACAATCTTTAAGCCAAATTTAGCCTCTTAAAAACACACTTCATGCTTTTAAACAATTCTTTTCTTATTCTGTTAAGGGTATATCATAATAGGGTATAATCATACCCAGACTTGCAATTATTCATATCATACCACAACATATGATACAATTCAAATGGGCGTTGATAACACACAACTTACAAGACAAATTAAGTGCAACATGGTTGTCGTCAATATATTAACCCAACTTTGGAGTCGGGGTCGAACCCACAAGGAACTATATTAGTGGTGATCAAATTAATTCAAAATGATAGATACAAGTTAAATTCAAACAAATGGTATAAAAAGATAAAATGGGGGAGATAGTTTCCAACATTAGTGTTTCTTTTTGGATTTTTCTAGTATAAATTCGGGGCTAGAATAATTAGAGTTTAACAATTATGTACGGATCTTCGGATTATGCATTACTAAGGGAGTGATATAAGGGTGTTAGCAATCAACATTAATTTAGTAAGATAAATATAGGTAGATTTGGTTATGGATTTTGATGCTAGTCTTTCAACAAAACACCAAACTTTCACTCATTGATTCTTTTGAATACCTAATAGGTGTGTTCAACAATTTGTAACTACAACCTCAATCTAGGCATCCCTATTCCTAGGATGATACCCATTGTATAGTCAACCTCACATTCACCCTTATGTCTTAGATAGTGAAAATTTAGAAAACTACGCACATAATTGTCTATCATTGCTTTGGTTTCCACATCCCCCGTTCAAGGATGATATGGATTCCTACACTTCACCCAAAACCCTTCTTTCGAAGATGTCCTTGAACTTTCTAGAGCTTAGAGATTTCATTCATCAAACTCATATGGATATTTGGGGCTTTCTTCTATCAAATCGCAATTAAATTAGCCTAGAAATGATAAAACCCATAACATGAATCACCAAATAGATGATACCAACAACAACCCACACACACTTTTACCCCTATTCACACATAATCCCAAGAGGGAGATTTAGCTAGACATAAGATAAATAAGCATAGATATACCATAATCTCCTTTGAAATGAATTATTGAATAGTTAAATGAATGTTACTTCAAACTTGGGTCTCCCACAATATCAACAATGGTAGTAAGCAAACCTTCCACTTAGAAAGTCTTCAATGTATTCTTCACCCAAAATTTACACAATATTTTCCTCTTAAAAAATGAAGGATATGGAGTCAAGAGCTAAAACCTAAAAATTAGGGAAAATAAAACATGATACATATAGGGTTTGAGTCATTTTGTCAAAATAGCGTCACCCACGTGCATTTATAGTTTTTCCCTTGGGCTGATCTTTTCCGCTAAGCTGCAATCATGTGAATCTGGATGCAACCGCAGTTACGAGACCGGGTTATGAGACTGCAGATTGCGACTGCGACCGCGATCGTGGTACCTGAGGCCTTTCTACTGCAAGTCTTTATCTGCACTTTTCTTGTGCTATTTTGATCATTTTCAACTCCCATCCACTTCTTTAAATCTCCTCAACTCTATGCCTGTAAAAAAATTGATATTAGTGCATTTTATCATCAATATGTCTCATTCATACATTCACAACAAGGTAATGTGCACAAATATTTAGTAAGAATGAGTGGTAAAATCATCCCTCATCAACACCCCTTACTTAAAGCATTTGTTTTTCCTCAAGCAACAATACCTCTTACCATGAGAAAAAAATTCTCTCTGCCTAAAATTTTTGCCTTAAAGTTCATAATAACTTTAACCATAGTCACTTCCACAAGTAGCTCATTGTTCATGGGTTAAGGTAATTTGACTACAACTCTTATCATAAGATAAGACATTCAAAGATACATAGGACTTTACAGAGCAACAAAGCAACAATAACCAATACTTTAGAGGTGGCTTCCTTTTGACCACAACTTAGCTATACTCCATTTGCCTCATACTTTGAAAGGTGATAAAGTCACTGACCCTAACTTGTTTCGCATGCCAATCCCTACAAGAAAGAAAAATTCAATTGTCCAAGCTAAAAAAAATGCAACAAGGAGTTTTAAGTGAAATAAATATCTCTCAAATGAAAGAAATCTCCATGCAACAAGTGTCATACCATATGCTTGCCATTTTTTTCAATCGCCACCACAAAGAAAGTAAATAGTGGGAAATCTCAAAGGGCTTTGTAAGTTTGTAACGTAGGTTCAGGTTAAGGTATGATATCATTGGGGAATAACATGGCTACACCTTTCCTTGAACATCTACATCACACTTTTTCAATCATCTTTTTTTGTTATGGGCTACTCTTCTTTGTTAACTCTCTTTAATCATGCCTACCTATTATTTCCTTTGTTTATCCAACTTCTTTCATCTCTTTCTGTAGTACTTTTGAACCATTCTTTCCTTTGTTCGCCTCTTTCTTCTTTTATTAAGTTTTTTTCAAAGTCTAGGCATATTAGGCATATCACTACATCTTTGAGACACAAGACTTACTTTCATTAATCTTTCCCAACATAGGCTTTTAGCATTAAATTACATTCTCAAGTTCAAGGAGGATATGGTTTAAAAGAGGAATAAAAAGAACGGTTTACGGCTAGGTACAAAGGTGTAAAGTGGGTAACTAGGGATTATATTCATGCTTGGGTAGGGTTTTTAGGCTAGAGTGGGATTCCAAAATCAAAGGTCTCCTAAGATCATTTCTCCAACAAAATACAATCAACGTTAGATTTGAAAGACAAATCAAGCGAGTTCTAGATAACACAAGTGTACAAGAGAAGAACGAAAATCTCACCACACATAGGATGCAAAATTCGCCAAAAGGGCTCAAATTTCCCTTCCATGAGAGGCAAAATAGGAGTATCTATTTCTATTCAAAAGTCAAGATTTATGAAACCATAGAAAAAGAGAAAAAGTTTTGTTACCAAAATGCTCATGTACATGCCCTTGATTTTAATCTGAAAAAATTTGATTGAGTGGGTTGTTCATTTTACATTAGCACCACACATAATTTGCTAAAATATGGAAGATACCAAAGCCTAAGTCTAACATTGAGGCTCAAAATTGGAAAACTACCCAATTTCCTACTCAGACATCGCCAATGGTGTACAAAGTGACCCCTACTTTACAACATACAATGCCACAGGTACGCAGACTTCCCTTGAATTTTAGACATTTATGCTATGGGTACTCAGAATTTCCCTGCACCTATACCTCAAAACCTTAACACGACACTTCACCCTTAAGAATGTCGTCAATCAATCCATCATAGGGCAAAACTAGTCTTGCATCACCAAAAATAAAAATAAAAAAATTAAAAGAATACTAAAAATAAAATAAAAATATGATAATCCATAAAATGATGGTACCCAAAAATATAGCATATCGAAAACAAATTTAAAAAATATCCAAAACATCATCTCAAAATAATCACATAAAAAGAAATATTCAGCGTCATAACATCAAAACACTACAAATATGGAGGCACCCCCAACTAAAAGAAATGCAGTGTCCTCACAAAATATGCAATAAAGCAAGAGTAAGAGGGGTATCCCTAAATTTACATCAGAGATGATCTCTCCTGCTGACTTTGGACCATCACCATCAGCATCATCAGCCGACCAATCAGCAGGGGTCCCATATTCACTGTCTAACCTCGGTGAAGGTAGTCGTTCATTGGGTTTGAGCACCTTAAAGATTCTCTTTACCCCCTTCCACAGCTTCTTGAAGAATTTGTCTCTTTTTTTCTCTCTCTTCACCATCTTCTCATGTGACTCCTTGAGTTCTTTATATGTTTCTGCCAGGGCTAAGTACGCTTTCTCTAAACTGGAAACAATAGCTCCCTACTTTTTCTACTCCTCATGATATATATCATAATCTAATAGAGTTATGTATGAGTGATGAGTGGTGGATAACTCTCCTGGCCCCTGAGGAAATCTGACACTAGCTCCCTAACCTCCGTTATTTAACCTGAGATATCATCGAGGGGGTTGGATGATGAAGGTCTACAAGAATCTATTCCCTCTTGGACTGATTTGCCTATGTAAACTTGTCTTTTCTTACTCTAGCCTAGGTCTACTTGCCTCTAAATTTGAGTGGACAGATGAGAGATCCTAGGTGCACCCAAGTATATGCATCATAATCATCCACTCCTGCCCTCATTCAAAGTTGATATAAGGGAAGGGATAAGAAGGTACATACCTTTATGAGTTTGGAAATACCTCTACCCTAAAATAACAATCTCGCCTACATTGAATGGGATGCCAGATAGGATAAAAGCCACCATCTGAGCTCTCAAATCTATGATAATGGTTATATGGGTGCATGGTGATACTTGACTGCATATGATGTTCAACCATATTCTAGCTTCTGCTTTGAAGTCCTTTATCAAAATATCTTTCTTGGTGTTGGACTAGGGAACTGCTTTTTTAGGATATAAAATATTGGCCATCTAGGTCCCCAGATCACATACTCTTGCCTAAAACTTCCCCATGTCAATATCTGGGAGCTCATACACTATATTAACCTGCTCTACTCCAAAGTTCACCTATTTGCTCTGAATTATCAACACTGGGTTTATGAGAGAAACTATGTTAAGGTTTGCGTAGAACTCACACACTCACTGCTAATAAGCATAGCAGGGTTCTAGGGAAAAACATATCCACCAGGTTGCAGTGAGTCTGGCATGGAATTCTGGGAGCTTCTCCTCCACCTTGTCTAACCTAATACCTTTTTTAGGGAGTAGCTTAGTCCTGTGATAATCATCATAGTAGGTGAGCTAGCATTGTGTGGTCATGAATTGAGTATTATCAAATATATTATTTTTGAGGCTGAGAACCTATAGCCAATGCAACTTAGGCCAAGTTAGTATTATCATATTGAAAACATGCTAAATTAAATAAGTTAGCTAATATGGTACTGTTATGAAGGTTTTGCAGCCAGTGAAGGATGTGAAAAAGTTTTGTAGTCTGTTAAAAACTTCCCTCAGGTATAGAGATCACAAAACATTGACCGTGACTATGGTGACGCGACCGTGGTCATTGGGTCCAGTATCGCGGTACTCGAGATAGAGATTGACACCTTATTATCCATTAGAGTATAAGCAACTTTCAACATTCATCGCTCCAATTTTAAGGATCACAAAGGTGAGTTCATACAATTGTTGTTGAGGTGATTTACTACTAATCTTGTTTGTTCATTTTTATATGTACAAGGTTATATAAGGGTAACATGTCTTTGATAGCCTTGGATAATTGTGACTACGACATAGAAGACTATGATTGTGGTAAATAATATTATGGGTACAAAGAAGATGGGTATTATAGGGTCTATGAATATAGCCATGATCAACTGTATGGAAGTAGGAATCAAGGTATAAATAGAGGGTATAGCAGGAGTCATTGTCTTCCTACTATATCCATCTTTAAAGGAGAATGGGATCCCGAAGTTTACCTTGATAGGGAATGGCAATAGGAAAGAGTCTTCAAGGATTATGCTATGAGTGAACCTGGACAAGCTACATATGCCCTTAAGTACATTCAAGGTCCAACCTTAGAATGGTGTAAACTTGCAAAGAATCCTATGTAAACATGCAGTGCCTTGAAAAAGTTCTTGAGACTAATTTATGTGCCAAAGGGTTACATGACACTTTATAATTGTGATCCAAGAAGACTAACTTGTTGAATATGGGTAGATATTTGTGAAGTTCTGAGATGTGTTCTTATACTTGATGATTGGTTTCATGAAAAATACATAACTCCTCTTATGGTTTATTATCTAGGGATAACTCTAGTGTCCAAGCATTTCCTATACTTCTTGGAAGGCTATAGAGTGTTTGAGAACTTGAAGGATTACTTCACCTAAGATGGGTACTATGAGGAGGTGCGGTGTGACATATTTCTATTGGAATATGGACACATATGTTTGGGTGTGTCAATTGGTTTGCACAATACAAGATTCCAAATATGAAAAATTGGCCTAAGTTTCCAAAGGACTATTGGGGAAATTATTTCTTTCCATCTACCCTTCCCAAATCCCAAGGAAAGATGACCACTTACTCCAAGCCTTATAAAAATGAGAGATAAAAGATTAAGATATGTAAGAGTGGACAAGGTGGCAACCTAAGAGAAGAAAAAAGAAAGGTTGTGAGGAGCAAAGTGAGAGGGTTTTTATTAACTGGGGCTAACATTGTTTGTTCTTCTATTAATAAGGACATGTGTGTGGGTACCAACATAGAAAATAGAGGAGAACAAGTACCAAAAGAGAAGGTTCCCTTTGAAGACTTGACGAGGGAAATCTTAGATGCTTCCAAGTCTTGTGGAGGACCTTCACACCAAGGTAAAAAAGAATGTGCTCAAGATCTTCAAGGTAATATAACCAACTCTTACACTTTTATTCATGTGAATGATAATTATGTGGATAGTAGCTCATTGAGTGTGAGTAGTATTTTACCTATATGTGAGTTTATTAATTCTTTTCCTCTTGATGATGTACATATTATTAGTATGGATAAACTAGTTGATCCTACTGATGACCTAATTGACTCTTCTTGTAATATCAATTTGTGTCCACCTACTGTAGAAGCCATTGTGTTTGATGATAGTACACCATCTTATGGAAATTGTGTTAATCAACTGGTGTGTGAAACAAGTCCAACACTTAAGGATGTGTGTAATATGATTAGTGAACTTTAAGTGAGTGATGAAATTAAGAATGTTGGTCAAGAAAATGGGAGTACCCTTTGAGCTTGTCTTTTAGTGAAGATCCTAAAGCTTTCTTTTCTTATAGGGATAATCACGTGTTTGAAACATATTTGATACTTGATAATGGTCTTTTAAAGAATGGACTTGCATGCTCTACATTCTCTTTATGGATATATCCTTCTCTCTTTAAACATAATATCTTATTTTAAGAAGATGAGCTCACTCCTAGTGAATTACCCAGTTGTGTGGATAGCATTGTTTATATTGCTCATCTTAAGGGATATATTCCATATAAAAACCCACTATGATGTGACAACATTCCTCTTAAAGATTAAAATCTCCCCTTGGAAGATGAAAGAACTTTTAAGGGAAAGCACTGTGAAGTCTTGGAAAAGAATAATCAATTGGATGTGATCCTTATACGATACCCCACCCTTGTTTAATACTTATAGGATGATTTAATAACTTCTAGTGAAGGCCTATGTAATAATCTCGTTGGTATTAGTGGTGGTATGTGTCTACATGAGAGTTCCTCCATTGAATAAGAAAGTGTCAATTGTTTGGAAATTGTTTTCTCTTCTACTTTGTGTGACCTTATTATTGAGAATACTCATGGTAGTGATTTTGAATCTTAGTGAGTACGTGCACGAGGGAACCTTATTTGAAGTTGACTTGAGTGATACTTTTTTCTATTCTCTCTTTGCATTTGATGATATATATACTAATAAGGAGAGTATATGTTTTAGTTTTTGTGAAGTTAGTGGGGGTAAATAGTGTTGTATAGACCTATGTCTATGCCCACTCATTCCATTTGACCCCAGTTCCAAATTTGGATATGGTGATTATGGCACACCCAACGTATTGCTTGGTCTGCATAACAAGGAATATTTGAATGAGGGTGTTGGTATCCTTCCCTATGATAAGAAACTTTCTTGGGGATTCACAATCCACTTGAGGGACCAACATTGTTCAAGGAAAATAACTCCAACCAATATGAAGGGTTTTTAAAGAATGGGAGTCATGAAAAGCACCACAAGAGTTCACTATTTTGCGTTTCCCTTCTTGACCAAGGTTTCACCATTTTTAGGTCAAGGAGAGAGTCTTACATTGAAACTACTTTGGATGAACTCCAGTCGTGTGATACCCTTATTCATTATATGAGTAGAGATGATGACCTCATTTTCAATGGTTATATCATTCTTAAGAACCCAAGGGTAAATGTGTCAATGTCTCCTTTGGGTGTTGCTTATAACTTTGCATCCTTGTTTTAAACTCTTGTGCTTAAGTTGAGTGAATCTCAACTTGTGGATGCCAGGTTGATGATTTACTCTAAAGAAAGAAGTCATATCTGCTAAAATAACTTGATTCCATTCTTGTGTACCTTATGTGCTATGTCTTTTGAGACAAATGGAAATCTTATATATGATAGCACCTTGGATGATGCCTTTATACTTGATTCTATCATATACTACCACTTTCCCTATGATGACATCCATGCTTGTTTGGGATTTGTTTTATGTGGAGGTAGAAAATTTTTTAGTTTGCCCACCTATTTAAGTGACATTGCTATATTCATCTTGTGGAATTTAATAAACCAATTGAGGCACCACTCTTGATGTGGTCTCTTAAAGAGGTGATAAAGAAATTGTGTCTAATGGCTCCTAAGGTGAAGGTAACCTTACCTTTTGGATTTAATGATGCCATTATGACCCTTGTGGTTTCCTTACCTCTTGTGATTCCCATAGCCAACTCCTTTGTACATTTTCCAAAAAGTTTTTAATGATTAATAAGAAGGATCCTTGGTTATATCTTAAGTGTGTGTAACCTTGGCGTAATGAAATGATTGTTTAGTCTAACCTTAACCCTCATACCGTGAGGAATTTGTGTTCATTTGTCATTTCTTTAGTTTTGTAAGGTTTGTATTTGAGGTTGAATCCTTTTTAAGAAAGGGAGGATGATACACGTCAAATGGCCGTCAATGATTTTGATCACACAACTCGAGGCCAACATAAGGAGGTACAAGAATTAATAGCCCTAAGGATCCAAAAATGTTGTTGGAGGCCCTTCTTAGAGCTCCTAATAAAGTAATGTTTTGTTTGTAAGATTTCATGGAGCTGAGGAAAGCCATGGCACAGGAATAAAGAGAGCTATTGTAGGTAATTTCTGAAATAGCCACTTTTGGGCTATTTTTGCAATAGGCTAGTTGTACAAAGTCAAGTACTACAAATAGGTGCCTTAGACATTTCATTAGTTAGTTTTGTTGATTATATACATGATGCATTAATGAGAACTCAAAGGGAGTGTTTGATTTCTTGGAAAAGCATATGTTTAACCTTGTTTAGAAACGTTGGTTGTAAGAAGGATCTAGTCCCCTTTATGGTCACATAAGTGCTAAGTGCTCATTTATAATCCATTAAGGGAGGTTTTAGGGTTCCACATACCCTTAGATTGCCCTTTTGTTATCAATTTTGTGTCCATCTTTCTATCATCACAATCCTATCCCTCTACTTTACCTTTACGCATCTAGATTTGAGTTCTTGTGTTTTAGATCGTATCAACAAATGTAACGCCCCGCATTTAGTGTTACAATATAGACCATGATTTCGATGTGATGATAATCTCAAAGCCATAAAATCCTATGCCAATACGGTATGTTAATTATTTGTGTAGCATGTGAATCCATTCAAGCTTGAATTTAGACCATAGGGGTCCTTCAACTCATGGACAAGTTGAAACTATTTCGATCGACTAAGTTTTAGTGGACGTTGTAAAGTGTGTCAGCATCTATCGACCATAAATCTCTGTGTATGTCGAATTAGGAAGCCTACTATGTGTCAAATTATAGGTATTCGAGTTAGCTTTCCAACGATACCAATTTTGCTAAAATCCGACACCCGAGCAAGAAGTTATGGCCTTTCAAAGTGATATGTGTCACCTAACCAATCGCCCATGGCCACTGGAAAGCATAGGCGATAGCCTAGGCGGCGCCTATGTAAACATAGGCAATATCCTAGGCGGCTCCCATGTAAAGATAAGCAATGGGATGGGCAGCACCAATGTAAGGAATTTAGCGACTTAAATACTCCGTTTTGGGGACAAAGTGGTCCTTTTCCACCCTTATCCCTAAAACACGAAATTCAGTTCCAAGGACCCCAAAATACACCCTCATTCATCAAAAGTACTCAAGGATTCTCCTTAGGGTTTCAAAATAAAAAAACCCAAATATTTCAAGATCCAACAGTGGTTTTTCAAAGATAATTACATATTTGGAATCACCAATCTGCAAGTTTTAAGAAACATCTATTATCCTTGGAAATAAAGGTACATGAGGTTATCCTAAAATCTCATGGGTGTAGTTTTTATGAACATGCATGCTTTTAAATGAGGGTTTTCAATCAAATGCTAATAACTTGCTCTCAATATGATTTCTAAGTCATTTTTCTTTATGTCATAGGAATTGTTTGCCTATATACTTCAATGGTTGAAACCATGCATATGTGACTTGAGATTTTCCATGGAAGTTTGATAAATATGAATGATAAATTACTTTCAAATTCCCATTATAATGTCTTGATACCCCATATCATATTTTGATCAATAAAAGAGAGCATGAATTTGAAATAAATATTGTGCACCACTTGTAAATGATGAAGCACCTTGGTTTTTACATGATTATGAATATGTGGAAGTAGTATTGAGGACTTACAAGTCGGGTATTATGATACCCTACAAAATATGATATGTGATTGAATTAGTTGAAATTTGAATGCATCAATTTTACATGAGATAGGAGGATGCCCGAAGAAGGCATTTGAGTGTAAGGGCTCATCGCTGGAAAATGTGTTTGCTGACACAGAGATTTGGTACCAGGCTAAGTGATCTTGTGTAGTTGACTTTATGTCATTCCCAAAGTGGGACTATAGGTAGGAGCCCAGGCTAAGTGATCTTGGGCACTACCATTGGGTCGAGACACCATGTTGTGGTCTTGTGTGTCTCTCTCTTACTTATACTCTAATCTTGGCGGCAACCGAGGTTGGATAGTTGGTGTAAATTATGTAGGGTATTCCACCTAGTTTATTTTCATTTCATTGTTATTAAGAAACTATTGCATTACACCCATGTGTTTTCAAATGATTTGATACGAAATTGCTTTGAAGTCTAATAAACTAGCCCGCTATGCACCAGATTTGACTAGTAATGTGAGAGTCTGGATGAGGAAATTTGCATCTGGCATTGCTGATAACCTGTTACTTGAGTGACAGAGGGCTATGTTGAATAAGGAGTTAGACTTTGCTCGACTGACCGTTCATATGCAGCAGGTGGAAGAGAAGAAGAAAAAAATTACTGAATCTAGAGAGAAAGACAGACAGGCTAAGAGAACTAGATCTGCGGACCAGCACCAGAGTCAGTTGCAAAGTGGTAACTGGGGTAATAAGTGGTCGAAGAAGAAGAAGTTTGGAATAATGCACAGTCAGCAACCAACTCCCCAGCACTCAAACCATTGGTAGACAGACAAACTCAGAGTTTTCAGACTCCTCATAGATCCAAAGCTCTAGGTACACAGTCTCAGGGCAGTGTGGCCCAGCAACGTCGTACTTATACATGGTGCGAGGTTTGTGGAAGGAATCATCTAGGGAAGTGCTGGTTTGATAGGAGAAACTGCTATACATGGGGCAAAGTGGGTCACCTTCAGAGAGATTGTCTTTCTACTGGAGGAAATAT
>JAPEIP010000008.1:194840106-194856888 GCA_026120095.1 Capsicum chinense | reverse complement strand
CTTTCTCATACGATAGCAAATTCTTCACACCAATCTTCTCGAAAGGAAACATAATGAAGTGATCTCAAATAAATTTCTTAAGCATTGACACGTGAAATACAGGATGGATTGAAGCTAAACTTGCGAACAACTCTAACTCATAAGCAACTCCACCAACCCTTTTTGTAATCTAGTAGGGACCTATGTAGTGAGGACTGAGCTTTCTTTTCTTCCCAAAAATAATGATTCCCTTCATAGGATAGACCTTTAGGAAAGCCTAATCACCAACTTCAAACTCTAACTCTCTTCTTTCAACATCGGCATAGGACTTCTGGCAAATTTATGTTGTTTTAAGTCACTTCATAATGACTTTCACTTTCTCCATTGCCTGGTGAACTAAGTCAGGCACAAACGAACTAATTTCACCCACTTCATACCAACCAATCAGTGACATATACCTACTCCCATACAGATCCTCAAAAGGGAACATTTAGATTCTAGAGTGGTAGCTGTTGTTATAGGTGAATTTTATAAATGGAAATTGATCCATATAACTGCACTTAAAGTCAATTACACAAGACCTCGATATATCTTAATTTGTTTTAATGGTATGCTCTGATTGCCCATCGGTTTGAGGGTGAAAGGCAATGCTAAAGTTCAATTAGGTCCCTAAAGCCCCCTGGAAGTACCGCCAAAACTGAGAAGAGAACTATGTACCTCTATCAGAGATGATGGATACTAGAGCCCCATACAAATAAAATATCTCCTGAATGTACATCTTTGCATAATTGCCACTGGAGTAATTTTTTCACACAGGAAAAAAGTGAGCGGACTTTGTCATCCTGTCCACAATTTCCCAAATGGAGTCGTATTGGTTTTGGGATCTCAAATGTCCTATAGTAAAGTCCAAGTTGATCATCTCCTATTTCCATAAAGTCAAATTCATATCCTGTGAAGTACCACCTAGCCTCAAATGCTCCACCTTAACTTGTTGACAGTTCAAACACTTAGCCACAAAGTTAGCAATGTATCTTTTCATGTTATTCAAACTGTAGATCTCCTTGAGATAATGATCTATTTTAGTTGATCCAGGGTGAACAGCATATCTAGAAGTGTGAGCTTCATCAAGGATCCTTCCTCATAACCCATCCATATTTGGCACACACAACCGACCTTGGTTTCTCAAAATACCATCTCTTCTGATTTCAAAGATGATCGCCTTTTGCTAACCAACATCCTTCTTGATTTGCATCAAAATAGGGTATCTGGACTATGTTTCCTCAACCTCTGTACATAGGGATGATTTAGCTACCTCTGACACGCACACCCCTCCATCTTCAGAATCTAGGAATCGAACCCCAAAATTAGAAAATTGATGAATAAATTTCACCATATTCCTCTTGCCATCCCCATGATAAAGATTGCCTATGGACAACCTACTTTGGGCATCAACACTCTTACCTAGAAGATAGTTTAGAATCTTGTCAAAATCCTTCCACAATTCCAACCACCACATCTTCTTGAGATTCAACACTTCTTATGAGAACATATAGTGCAAACTTTTATGATCAGTAAAGATGTCAAAATTAACCCCATAAAGATAATGAATCCAAATATTAAGTGCAAACAGTATCGCCGCTAACTCAAAATCTTGGGTGGGATAGTTCTTCTTATGCACCTTTAACTGTCTAGGTGTGTAAGCCACCACCTTACAATGCTGCATTAGTACACACCCAAGTCCCACCCAAGACATATCACAATACACAACAAAACCCTTTAGGCCCTCGAGAAAAATCAAAATAGGTGTAGTAGTCAACTCATTTTTCAACCTATCAAAAGTATTCTCACAGGAGTCAAACCATACAAATTTTTCCTTCTTCTAGGTCAATCTGGTAAGTCGATCGATTATGGATGAAAACCTCTCTATGAATCTCTAGTAATACCCTGCCAAACCTAAGAAACTCCAGATATCGGTTAGAGTCATGGGTCTGGGCCATTTCCTTACTGCTTCAACCTTCTGGGAATCAACCTTAATTCCCTCACTAGAAATAATGTGCCCCAGAAAAGCTATAGTACTATGCCAGAACTAACACTTCGAAAACATTGCATATAGCGCATGGTCTTTAAGAGTTTGAAGGAGAGGTGATTAGCATGATCCTCCTCACTCTTAGAGTTAATCAAGTTGTCATTAATAAAAACTATGATGAATATGTATTGAAACTGATGAAACCCCCTATTCATAAGACCCATAAATGTTTCGGAGGCATTAGTCAGTCCAAAGGACATACCAGGAATTCATAGTGACCATATTGGGGTTTGAAAGTTGTTTTGGGAATTTTAGCCTCCCTAACCTTACACTGATGGTACCGTGAATGAAGTTCTATTTTGGAGAAATATCTATCACCCTATAGTTGATCAAAGAGATCATCGATTTTGGGTAGAGGGTACTTATTCTTAACTGTGACATTGTTCAGCAGCTTGTAATCTATATACGTATGGAGGGAACCATCTTTCCTACGCAAAAAGAGCACCGAAGCATCTTAGGGAAAGATACTAAGATGGATGAAGCCTTTGTCAAGAATGTATTTTAACTACTCTTTCAACTTTTTTTATACTACAATATCCATTATATATGGCAGGATAGAAATAGGTCGGATGTCTGGCAATAAGTCAATGTCAAAATCTATCGCCCTATCTGAGGGTATTCTAGGAATATCGTTAGGAAAGACTTCTGAGAATTCATTAACTATAGGAACTGACTGGAGAGAAGGACTTGAAGTGCTAGAATCTTTGACCCAAACAAGATGGTACAAACAACATTTAGATATGATCTTACAGGGTTTAATATCAAATATGAACTTCCCACTAGGAGCAAGGGAATAACTTTCCACTCTAAAACTGGCTCATTCGAAAAAGTGAAAGTGACTTTGTTGGGTCTACAGTCTAATGTAGCATAACATGAATGGAGCCAATCAATTCCTAGAATAGCATTAAAATCAACCATATAAATTTCTACTAGATCAGCCATAGTATCACGATGGAAAACAGACACCACATAATTTTGATAAACTCTCCTCACAACAAAAGAGTCACCAATGGGAGTAGAAATAGAGAAAGGTTTAGAAATAATTTCAAGCTCAAAACCAAAATCAACTACCACATAAGGGGTCACATAAGACAAGGTAGAACTGGGATCTAGTAACTCACCTACATGATAGGGAAAAATCTGTAACATGCATATAAACTATTACGACCACCCTAGCAGTAGGATTAGTTCCTTAGGTGGTGAAGCCATGGAAAAATCTTGGACTTAGCACCTCCAAAATTTCCTCTAATTGATGGCGAACCACATGTATAGCACACATGACTACCAAGTTGGTACTTCCTCGGCTAATCCTTCTTGTACTTTCTTTAGTGTGGGTATGATCTAAAGGTTTGAGCCATGGTACCTTGAGACAAAGCACCCTAAATTCTTGATCCATTGCTAGACTAGAAGTTTTGAAACTGTTGATTATCTACTAGTTTGGGCGCTGGGGTACTAGATAAAGACTGAGTGTTCCCCCAAAATTTCTTATTAGACCATATCTTATCCCATTTTCCACCTTGCTGCTGACTTACATTCTGCTCTGAGGACTTAAACCTTTGACCCTTCCTTTCTTTTTCCTTTAACTCTTCCTACCTTTTCTTCTCTTGTTCTACCTGATGTATATAACTGTGAGCCTGCAGATATCCATGTCCTTGTTTCATTTTCCCCCTTTGCATTCTAACACCAAATTATTTGAGATACCATATTAGAATTTTCTCATACAAGCCCTCATATTACACACCAGCTCCAAAGTATAACGGGACAACTGGGTGATTCTTTGACTCTCATCTTTCCATACTTTAGATTAACAAATTCTTTTATTTTGGATTCCCTCAACTCCTAAGGAAATAAATGATCCAGAAAAGCCTCTAAAAACTCCTCTCATACAGTAGGTTTATCATTTTCACCCCTCAACTATTCTTATTCCTCGTACCACTGATTGTCTATGCCATTCAGCTGATAGGCTACCAATTCTACCCCTTCATTAATACTAGCAAGCATGACTCTTAATATTTTCTCCATTTCATCTATGAAGCCTGAGTATTCCTTCTCAACCTTGGTAACCATAAAAGTGGGTGGGTTTAGCCTCATGGACCGGCCTACCCATGAAATTTCAAAAGAACCAGGTATAGGACTCATAGATCCAGATCGATGGGACAGAGAATCCATAAGCTGAGAAATCATGTAGATAGACTTGGGAACTCATGATTTGAGACATCTCTTTGAGGGGACTGTGTTTGCTTAATGCCAAACCGAGGAGCCCGAAGTGGGCTAGTTTTGACTGAACGAACTACTGAAGAAGCAGTGAACTTTGGGGTACATGCTATATAACTTGTCTGCACCCCATGAGTTGGGTAGACTTAATGGTACTGGCTGAGGTATTCTACTTATTAGATCTATGAGGATCCATAATCTAAAACATAGAAAGCTAGGAGCTACGAAATATTTAGACTCTATAGCACGAACTAGAACATGAAGAAATAAGAAACATTACTAAATACCCTGTAGATTCCTCCTTATAAGTATAGCGTACTAAACACTTATAAAATAAACTTTACTCAACATGACTTTGTACACACGTGGGACACTGAATCCTACTTTGATACCAAACTTATCACGACTCGAATCGAGGCTCTGGTCGCGACAGACATCCCGAAACATGAAGGCCCAAGAGACCTCTTAACATTTAATATAAGCATAACTCATAATCAAAAAGCAAAACCGCGGAAGAAAATAGAAAACATGGTAGTCCTATAATAAAATTTAAATCTTTTAAACATCAATTCATAAGAAAACCCAAAAAGATCTAAGACAACAAGTGATGCCTCTAATGAATTAAATATACATATTTTCCTAAACTAGGACAAGTCCCCCGGTCGGAACACAAAACTAAAAAGGGAAACAACACATGAACGAGATGCCCTTCAATGTAAGGGAGGCTCACTGACTCTAAATGTCTAGAAATAATCTACTAGTTAGTGAGACCATAGGACTGTGCCTTAGAACCTGGAATACAGAGGGTCCATACTAAAATATACCGGTATATAGAACAACCCAAAAGTATAATATATATTTCATATAACATAAGTGAGAGCATTTCATAAAACAAGTTAGCATAAGATAAATGAAAATACATGGGCATAATATGAAAAGCTTCAATTCAGGCTTATAAACTATTTGACCCAACTCTTTAATTAAATTCTAAGCTACATGGTACACCCTACAATTTTTGTCACCCTTGACTCAGCGACGAAGCCCCTAACCCAATTCTATTACAAGGGCTGGAGTCTCTAATCTCTATTATGCCATAGGGTCTTTGCCAATGTACAATCCGTTATTTTAGGACAAAATAATACCCATATCGGCAAAACACAGCTTTGATAAATGAGTTATCTGAACTCTTGCCTTCTTCGGGTAACCATCAAACTCTCTTTAAGCTCAATTTTAGCCCCTTAAAAACATACTTCATGCTTGTAAATATTTTTTTCTTATTCTGTTACGGGCATATCATAAGAGGGTATCGCCATAACAAGACTTGCAAGTTATTCATATCATGCAACAATATATTCATAGCCATTCTTATTTGAAAGAATATTAATGACCACCCAAAATATTTAAACATCACGTGAGAGTTCTTATATCAAATAGCATATAAAACTTATGCAAAACACTCTCTCTATTCCACACTAAAACATAAGGTGGCTAATTCTTACGTAAATCTTATGAAGTTTTCCATTAAACACAAATGAACATTTTGAAAGTAAAGAGAGTATTCTCTCTTTTTCACGACCCAAACCAGAACCCTATCCGTGACGAGAATTCCGGACCATGAAGGCCCGAAACACCCCTATCTATCTGGTAATCATGTACATAATTCATATGATAATAAGATATACGGAAGATACACTATATTACGGAAAACATGGTCATAAATCAAATAAAATCAACAAAGGGGAAATAATGTCCCATAACATCTAGCGACATCTGAACAACCGCCTGCGAAATCCCGAATACATGACTGAAACAAATTATTGTCTGAAAACTGGGACAAGGCCCCCAGTAGAACCATAACTACTAAATGATAAATTAACTGACAGACATTAGGCCTTCCAAAATATAGAAGGCTCACCACTTGATTCTGCAAATCTGTCGGAAGAGAACTACTAGTTATCTGGATCCCTAAATTGTTCCTCCAAACATGGAAGGAAAGGGGGTCAATACAAAAGTAATGGTATGCAGAGAAATCCAAAACAAAATATAATATTTTTTTCCAAATATAGGTGAGAGCCATTATGAAGCAGTTCTATATCAAATCATTTGAAAACACATGGGCATAATGTAATAGTTTTCATCAACAATGTAATACAGGTGAGCTAGGTGGAATACCCTACATATAAGATTTATGCCAACTATCAAATCTCGATTGCCACCGAGATTAGAGTATAAGTGAGGGGAAGACACACAAGATCACACAGCAGGGTGTCTCGACCCAATAAAGTATAGTAGTGCTCAAGATCACTTTGCCTGGGGTCCTAACCATAGTCCTAATTGGGAATGACATAGATTCAAGTACATAAGATCACTTAGCCTGGTACCAAATCCCCATGTTGGCAAACATGGTTTCCAGCGTGAGCCCTTACACTCAAATGTCTTCTTCGGGCATCCATCTATCTCATGAAAAATCAATGCATCAAACTCCATTTAATTCAATCACATATCTTATTCTGTAAGGTATCATCATACCCAACTTGCAAGCCATAAATAATACATCATTATTTCATGCAACCATTATATTCATCATATTTCAACATAACAACCCTCTCATTGCAAGTCAAAACCATGATCATTTTCAAAATATTTTATGTCACTCTTGTCAAGATGATTTCAAACATTTCACATCATATGAGAATTTAAGATGAGATCATATAAACAGAGGGATTTCATATAATTCATGCTCTCAAGTTAACATCTTTTCAGAATACATACATATACATATGTCATATATTAAACAACTTCGGGAATAGGCCTAAAGACCAAATCAATATCATAAAATATTTTAAACGGAATTATATTCATAATTTCAAAACCCCCATTTTTAAAACATGAATTTTTAAGCCCATGAGATTTTTGAGATAACCCTACGTGCCTTTATATGCGAAAATGATAGGTGCTTCTGGAAGCCTACGTTCGGGGGATTACAAATATGCAATAAGTTTCAAAAACTCAAGGTTGAATCTTGAGTTGCTTGGGTTTTTATTTTGAAACCCTAAGGAGAGTTCTTGAGCAATTTTTATGAATGAAGGTGTATTTGGGGTATTTGGAAACTGAATTTCGTGTTTATGGCTAAATAAGGGTGGGAAAAGGACCATTTTCCCCCAAAAATGGAGTGTTTAAGTCACTTGAGTAATAATATATCTAGTGCACACCTTATCGCATAATATAGGTTGTGCAGTGCACTCTTTATCACACACATTAGGTTATGCATCGCACATCTTATGGAATAAGTTAAGGTGTGTGTCGTACACCTTATTCTGCACGACACACTCCACTTTGCAAAGCCATAACTTCTTCCTCAGGTGTTGGATTTTTGCAAAATTTATATCGTTGGAAAGATAATTCAAATACCTTTCATTTGATATATAGTAAGCACTCCACTTCAATATATACACAGAGTAATGGTCGATAGAATTTGATCTAAGTTTCAACGCTCACTAATTTTCGAACGATAGGAAAACTTTCAACTTGTTCTTGAGCTTGGGGACCTCTATGATCTCAATTCATGATAAAATAGGTTTCCACACTCATAATTTATTAATGCACTAAACTTGCATTGGATTTATGGATTTTGGAACCTTTATGTGAAGGAAATGACGATTTTTATTCTCATTCCAAATGCGGGGTATTACATTATCTCCCCCTTGGGATCATTCTTCCCCGAATGATGGGTAGGACCTTATTGAAGCTTAAAGGTATGGAATAACACTGACATGATGTGCCTTCTAATAAAGGATATAACTGATCTGAAATATTTAAACTTCTATAATGAAACTGAATTCTGAGCTGACTTTACTTTACTTGCTTCAAGAAGCTGATTTGTGATGAAAATTTAGGATTCCCTTGAAATATTCATGATCCAATCATACATATTGAAATTAGGAATTAATAACTTATGCAATTACGAATCATAAGACATCAAGACTTAGATCGTACAAGGGTATTACACTATCTGAGCTGAAATACTTGAAAAATTTTGAGATTATACGCTGAACTCTTATGCACCGAATCATGAATAGATTACTGAATCTGAAACACGATGCTTGGAATGAACTGAACTCACAATTTATATGGATGGAATAGATTATCTCTTGGGAATGGCCATGTGCATGAGACTTCGGATAGTAGGACTGGGTGAAAATGTTGAAAAACCATAGTAACTTGTCTGCCCGACTGTTAAACTGAATTACAGACTGAATTATACTAGACACTTATACTTAACTGGAGTATCTCTTCAACATTCTCTCTAAAGAAGTTCTAGCAGTAATAGGAGGCCACGAATCTTGGGTATGGATTACATAGGACATCCAACTAAGGGAAATCACAACATTTACACTACTCTACAGTCTGGAATATAGACATATAACTCATAAATTAGGACAGAATTTCCAGGCCTTAGTCAATACGACTTCTTACTTTAAAGATTAGCGCACTCCTCGAATACTCCCTTAACTGTACGATTACCCACAGATACCATGTTTATTCGATCCAACTTATTTGTTTACGTATTTGCATTTATAAATCTTTCTACTAATGTCTATAGTAACTTAAATCCTATTCACCGTGATCAGGCCTAACTCCAACTTGCCAAATACTATATGCCACTCCACGATACAAGTCTAAACCATAATATTCCACCTTCTATATCTATTAAAAGATCACACCCTAAGCCTACCATGCCTTACCACTTCAATGGCTAAATCTAAACTATTATTACGAAGTCGCTAGCGCATATAGCGTTCCTTAACAAAAATTCCAACTTGTCATTCAAGCCTATCTCTATAACCACATATGAACTTCAAAGTAAACACTCATAAAGACACACTTCACATATTCTACTAACAATCTATCGATATAGCTCCCACACGCTACCCCAAGAACATAGACACACACCCCTTTCAGCTAACCATCACATGCATCAAAGACTTGGCCCCAACCTTACTTCGCACTTATGGCCTTATCTAAAATAAGCATGCTATGATCTTCCACCAACTAGAAACATTTACTCATCACCACTACCAGTACATAAAGAGGAGTCATTAAAGATTAGAAACTTAGATCTTGAAGCATGGAAAGATGTTATATGAAACTTGACACTTAACTGAGGCCTGCGGAATAGTAAATCAACATCCAGGATTTATCAAAGGAAAAAAAATCTGAATTGGGGCATACATGGCTATAAACTATATTCCACCTATCGTAAAGAGTATAGCATGAATTATGGGAACTGAGCACATTATAAAGCATGAATACATGAGTTATGAGCTGCATGACCTCAATTTAGAGTTCATAACGTATGGAATGTGATTCCGACGGCTGAATAAACTGAAGTTCCTCATTTTGGAATCTGGAAGAGCACGTGATTTTCTATCATATACATGAACATGAACTATGATCATGGAACTAAAACGTGAGGTATGAGTAGGTATTAGGATAACTGAAAAATACTGAGATCGGAATGGGTTGAGCCTCACTCTTCCTTTCTGATATTTTATGTCATATTGACATCACTGCTAGAATTTGAAAGCCTGACTTGGTTATTCTCTCTATCATCTCCCCCTTAGCTTCAAGCCATCATATTAAGTTTAGGAGATCCCTTACTAAACTCTAAACGGAAGTATACTCACTGCACTCTAGGTCTAGAAAACTACTATACACGCATATCATGGCACTTAACCCGAATGACTACACCTAAAAGTGGAAAACCCACTATTAATACTACTTTCTGAGATAAACTTTATCATTTTATAGACCCATTAGTCATTATATAATACTTGCATACTTACTAACTTCGGGTCTTCATGGGTATCCCTATAGTCGGAGTGCACAGCCTCTAGTGCTTTAACTCTTATTTCTATTAGTTCAACCTTCAAAAACTCAAACTTAGAATCTAGCTATCAACATAGATATCACCAAGCCTTCAATGAATCATACTACTTCCGACGTAGCCTACCAAAATCGCATCTCCAAACTTACATCTCTCTACTATGAGAATCAAGATCATATAAAAAGGCTCAACACTATCTATCAAAACTCCTTATCTTGGCTATTTAGAACACCATATACCATCTAACTAGTCTTTCTCCACCTAGCAACTCAACGGTACCACTCATCACACTAAACGTGTAGTAGTCTTAGAAAATACCAGAATCTCAGATCACCTTGGGCATACTTCTACATTATATATCCAACATCATACTTCACTACGAATCAAATAAACTTAAGCTCTTGCATATACCGTTCAATCCTATTAGATTACTTCCATAAAACTAGTATCATTAACCAAGAAATCATCACATCCACCTTCATGGACAAAAATTGTTCAAAACTTAATGTCTAGTGCTAAACATGATTTTACAACACAACCTTATGCATGATTCTCACTTGGATACCATGAAATAGACATAAAGAAACACTAGTAGACTAGAACTTCCAAACAACAAATAATTGATCTTGGCGTTAAGGTCTTCCTTATCATAACTCATTAGCACGACTATTTTAGCACATCAAGCCTATAAATTTTTTCCCAAAAACATACATCATTAATCTCATGCCACTTTTTTTACCACCACATTCTACATTAAATTCAAGAATATAGTCCTGTACCAATCATCTATCACTACTGAAAAATGCAACATAATATGCTAGTCCATAAAATTTGGGACATACTATACTAGTGCCTCAAAAAACACTACATACCTTCTCACAAGTAGTACTAGTTTACAATTACCAACGAAAGGAAGGTCAAGGGGTAAAGTTACATAATAGACATGATCAACCTTAATCTTATAATATAACCGCATACAATATTTTCTACTTATATGGATTTCTCACCTCATACTTACTTACCCAAACATACATTTAGACAACTTTCAAATTCCACAAACAACCATGAGTCTATACTTACAACTTACTGGCTAATATAGCCATTTCCACACTTCAAGCAACCGACAAATCACCCTAACTAACAATTCCTTCTCTACCTTCTACTAAACTAACACACAAGGACGAATCATTTCTTTACCAACTCAATCTCATGCAAACAGATTTAGCTATATATATATATATACCAACACAAGAACACAAAGTTGGACAACAAGTTGCTAGTCAATCGAAATAGGCCTCACACGACTTCACTAGACTTTGATTATGTATTTTGAACAAGAAAATGAGATGAATGACAAGTCAAATATGCTAGTGAATCATAAGAGCCCCACACGGCTTCACTAGACTTTAATTTTTTCAACAACACCTTGATGAAAAGATTACACGAGATAGAAATTTAATACTCAATATCCAATGAACTAAGAATACACATCTTACGCTGTATAAATAAAATCGGAATCAAACACTTCCTCCATGGACTACCATACCATCTACACATGCTACTAGTTACCACATTAGTCTATCACCATAAGGGGGGTAAATCATTCTCGAACATTGATTATTCAACTAAAGTATTCAACAAACAACAACAACAACAAACCCAGTGTATTCCCACTTAGTGGGGTCTGGGGGGGGTAAGATGTACGCAGTCCATACCTCTACCTCTGAAGAAGTAGAAAGGTTGTTTCTGAAAATTCAACTAAAGTATTCATTTAAACAAAATTCACCCTCGCTCTGACTTCTGCCTTTGAGACTTCACATCACCAACTTCTTGGTCTAATTTCACTACCAATAGGTCATGACAACAACACTTTAATGCATACTACTATTCGGATGGAAATATAGTACCAACATTCTACTACAGATCATCCCCCCTTAAGCAAAACACTTATAACATAAATTTGAAGGGGACTAAATGCAATTAATACCTCAAGATGAAAAGAACGATTCCACCAGGATCAATGTTTGCATCGGAATCAAAACACATTGAAGCACTAACGTACTTTTCTCAAGTCCTTGCACAAATTTTAACTCTTATATGGTTCAATCAAAAAGGACCATACCATTTAGATTCTAAACTTCTGCACTTGAATCACCTCAATAATGAGACATATCTGAGGTCATTAGAGTAAGGAAAGAATTTGGGATGACTTTTTTTACTTTTGTATAGGCGACACCATAGCACGAATTAGAGTATGAAAGAGGAACATTCTGACTCTATGGCATGAACTAGAACATGAAGAAAGAAAGACATTCCTAAACGCTTAGTAGCCTCCTGCTTATAAATGTGGCGCGCTACACACCCATAAATAAGACCCTACCCGACGTGATTTTGTAGATACCCTGGGACCATGAACCGTACTTTGATACCAAGTTTTCCACGACCTGAATTGGGGCCCTGGCCATGACGAGCATTCCAAACCATGAAGGCCCAAAACACCCCTATCTATCTAGTAATCATGCACATAATTCATATGATAATAAGATATACGAAAGATACATAATATTACGAAAAACATGGTCATAAATCAAATGAACTGAACAAAGGGGAAATAATGTCCCAGAACATCTATCGACATCTGAACAACCATCTGCGAAATCTCTAATACATGACTGAAAAAATTATAATCTAAAAACTGGGACAAGGCCCCCAGTAGACCTAAAACTGGTAAATGATTAATGAACTGACAAACATCAGGCCTTCCAAAATATAGAAGGCTCACCACTTGATTCTGTAAATCTATCGAAAGAGATCTACTTGTTATCTGTACCCCTAAAATATACCTCCAAACCTGGGAAGAAAGGGGGTCAATACAAAAGTATAGGTACGTAGAGAAATAAAAAAAAATTCAAATATATGTGAGAGCCATTAGAAAGCAGTTCCATATCAAATCATTTGAAAACACATAGGCATAATGTAATAATTTTCCACAACAATGTAATGCAGGTGAGCTAGGTGGAATACCCTACATATAACATTTACACCAACTATCAAATCTCGATAGCCACCGAGATTAGATTATAAGTGAGGGGAAGACACACAAGATCACACAGTAGGGTGTCTCGACCCAATAAAGTATAGTAGTGCCCAAGATCACTTAGCCTGGGCTCCTAACCATAGTCCTAATTTGGGAATAACATAAAGTCAAGTATACAAGATCACTTAGCCTGGTACCAAATCCCCATGTCGGCAAACACGATTACCAGCGATGAGCCCTTACACTCAAACGCCTTCTTCGGGCATCCACCTATCTCATGTAAAATCAATGCATAAAATTCTATTTAATTCAATCACATATCTTATTCTGTAGGGTATCGTCATACCCGACTTGCAAGCCATCAATATCACATCATTGTTTCATGCAACCATTATATTCATCATATTTCAACATAACAACTATCTCATTGCAAGTCAAAACCATGACCATTTTCAAAATATTTCATGTCACGCTTGTCAAGATGATTTCAAACATTCCACATCATATGAGAATTTAAAACGAGATCATATAAAGAGAGAGATTTTATATAATTCATGCTCTCAAGTTAACATCTTTTCAGAATACATGCATATACATATATCATATATCAAACCACTACGGGAATAGGCCTAAAGACCAAATCAATAGCATAAAATATTTAAAACTGGATTATATTCATAATTTCAAAACCCCCATTTTTAAAACATAAATTTTTAAGCCCATGAGATTTTTGAGATAACCCCACGTACCTCTATATGTGAAGATGATAGGTGCTTCTTGAAGCCTACGTTCTGGAGATTCCAAATATACAATTAGTTTTAAAAACCCACGATTGAATCTTGAGTTGCTTGTGATTTTATTTTGAAACCCTAAGGAGAGTTCTTGAGCAATTTTGATGAATAAAGGTGTATTTGGGGTATTTGGGACCTGAATTTCGTGTTTATGGCTAAATAAGGGTGAGAAAAAGACCATTTTGCCCCAAAAATGGAGTGTTTAAGTCACTTGAGTATAATATATGCGGCACACAACTTATCACATAATATAGATTGTACGGTGCACTCTTTATTGGACACATTAGGTTGTCCGTTGCACACCTTATGGTATAAGTTAGGGTGTGTGTCGCACACCTTATGCTTCACGACACACTCCACTTTGCAAAGCCATAACTTCTTCCTTGGGTGTCAGATTTTTGTGAAATTGGTATCGTTGGAAAGATAATTTGAATAACTTTTATTTGATATATACTAGGAACTCTAGTTCAATAAACACAAAGAGTAATAGTCGATTGAAGTTGACCTATGTTTCAATGCTCACTAAAATTCAAACGATAGGAAAACTTTCAACTTTTAGTTGAGCTTGGGGACCTCTATGATCTCAATTCATGCTCAAATAGGTTTTCACTCTACATAATTTATTAACACACTAAACTTTCATTGAATTTATAGCTTTTGGAACCTTTACGTGAAGGAAATAATGATTTTCGTTCTCGTCCGAAATGTGGGGTGTTACACTCTTGAAATACAAAACCAAACTAGTTCAACATGGATTGTAAAACTTGTCCCTATCTATTAATCATGCATTTGAACAACCCACAACATGGTAAGACATTAAAACTCATGTCTTAAGTTTTAAAACATAAGAGAAGAAATTTCTTAAGACATGCTCTCATATCAATGAGATTTAGGATAATCCCACATACCTCAATAACGACAAAAACGTAGAGAAATTTGACCCTTTGAAAGTTGGAATTCTCAAGCCCTAGGTGTTTTCTTTCTTATGACTTATGGAATGAAACTTAGGGATTTCACAGAGGTAATAATACATTTTGGGGATGTCTTGAATCATGGGGAATGGTTTAAAGGGTAAACTACCAAAAAGTCCCTCTAAGACATTTGAATAGAACTGTGGGTAACACAGCCGCTGCGATGCAGGGGATATCACGGGGGATATACTCCATGATGTGGTACCCATTACGGACACCAACCTCCATGACGCGGGGCTATCATGGAGGCTTACTGCCTTCCTATCACAAAAATGTCCTGAATCCTTTCTGAAAATTCTGAAATTCCTTTAGGTTACCCTTTTTATATCCCTAAACATGATTTGTGTCAAAATTTAATATTTTGAGTGCAGGAAGGCAAAAAATAAAATGCCCAAAATGTAAGGGTGTTACACATCCATCGCAATATCCTCATTTTCACAACCATTGAATGCAAGGATCTTACTAAGAATGTTATGCCTCAACTTTGATTGTTCCTCTATATATGTTCAAATGATATGTAATCATGTTAATCTCGACAAATAAGTTACTATTCCACGATCAATATTGCTCATTCATAAAAACTAGTACATTATTCTTTAATATATAATGATATATTCGAAGATTTATTTTAATAATTTTGATATTATTTTACAAAATTATGTACTTCCTCCGTTCACTTTTATTTGTCACTAATTTACTAATTGAATTTCCACTTTTACTTGTTATTTTTGATATATCAAGAGAAGACAACTTTTTTTTTTCTGTTTTACCCTTAAGATTAATTGTTTTTCTTATAAATTAATTTCAAGATACAATGTAAGCATCATTTAATAGGGGTACTAAGTTAAAAGGTCATGTTATAATTGTTTTACTTAATGGGTGTGCCAACGATCAAAATGTGACAAGTAAAATCGAACGGAGGAAGTATTACATATTGTTGTGAATTTACAACCTATCAACGGAGCACGTGAATCAGTGGTTTTTTTTTTTGTGAAACTAGGTATTTTATATCTATACTTTCTAAAAATTCATGTAGTATTATCTGTCAATATCTATGCTATAAGAAGGTTAAATGATACACTTGATTGAAGGTTTAGTTCTTTGACTAGAGGACTAGAGATCAATTTCCTCTAAATACATTTTTTTTTATATTTTTTAATGATACACCTATATTAATCCTCAAATAGACTCCAACTACATAGACGTGAGAAGATACTAGTATCACATAAAAATGTATTACTCCTTATTTGGGAGTGAATCTATAGATTTACTTTATTTCATGCAAGTGAAGAATGTCATTTTATTGTTATAAGGATTTTGGTATATTATTAACGCTTATTCAAATTATATCCACACTTACTAATCTTAACCTCGCTAAAAAATTCATCAACTATTTAAAATATTCTCCTATTAGTCCTAACTAATTAAAAAAAATTCATCAGTTAATAAATATTTTCTATTAATTGGGACTTATTAAAAGAATTCATCAAGTATATAAAATATTTTCCTATTTAGCTTAGAATTTCAGATTTCACTAATGCAGATTACTTTTATTCTCTATTTTTTATTTTGGATAAAAAGAAAAATTATAAAGTATATTAAAATATTACCTATTAAGCTTAGAATCTCATATATCACTGATTTTATGGTTTTGCTAATGCAAATTAGTTTATCTTTTTATTTTAAAAAGGGAAAAAAAGTATTCTCATTATCTACAAACAATTGGGCTCCCAAAGAAAGGTGTCAATATATCTTAGTCATAAGGGAAAAAAAATATTCCTTCACAAGAAGCTTAACAAAGTTATAAATAAGGTCAA
>JAPEIP010000008.1:194809806-194840006 GCA_026120095.1 Capsicum chinense | reverse complement strand
CTAATGCAAATTAGTTTATCTTTTTATTTTAAAAAGGGAAAAAAAGTATTCTCATTATCTACAAACAATTGGGCTCCCAAAGAAAGGTGTCAATATATCTTAGTCATAAGGGAAAAAAAATATTCCTTCACAAGAAGCTTAACAAAGTTATAAATAAGGTCAATTCACTTCATATTAGCACACACAATAAAAAAATACAGGAAAAAAAAAATTCTCTCAATGGCACCAATCTTGTTGTGGATTGTATCCTCATTGTTTCACAATTCATATGAAGTGCAACTTTAGTTGTTATTCTTGGTTTCCCTTTTCCCGCCTCTGTATTTCAATACCATGATCACGTAAATTATCATGAAGATGTACTACAATAAATGTTTATTGAAAAATTTATGGGTTACTTAATTATCAATGTACATGATAACCACATGTGGATGTTTGTCACAACCCGAATCGAGGCCCTGGCCGTGACTAGCATTTCAAACCATGAAGGCTCAGACGCCTTTCTCTATCTTGTAGTCATGCACAATAATCATACAATAAAGTAATACAATAAAGTAAGATGCAAAAATATAACTTAATACAGAATCATGGTCATACTCTGAACTCAATTTAACGATAAGGAATTTAAAATACAACAACTATAGACAATATCTAAACCAGTCTACAAAATCTCAATTACATGGTTAAATGAAATCTGTCTGAATCTGGGAAAAGGCCCCCAGTAGATCCAAAAATAAATAATAACATAGTCTTGAACAAACAGGCCTTCTGCAATAAAGAAGGCTCACCACTGCACAGTCTCTTCTCTCTGAAACCTCTATTGCTTAGCCGGACCTCTAGATTGAGCCTCAGACACTGAGAGATAGGGGTCAAATAGTTGTACTGGTACGTAGAGAAAATTCAAAATAATAATTTTTATTCAACGTATATGAGAGCGATTTAAAACAGTTCATAAATATATCATATATAAAGAATCACATAGGCCTATTTAAAAGAATTTATAAAATCATCTGAACTTTGTGACATACTATTTATTTTACTTCTGCTCTAGGTGGTATACCCTACAATTCTGTAATTCCATGGGCTATATGGAACTGCCCTTAACTCGGCATCCAAGCCCCCAACCCAAGTTTACCGTAAGGGGCAGAGTCTCTAAATCTCTACTACGCCACCGGGCCGTTGCCAGCGTACAAAAGTAACATACCCGTATCGGCAAAACACGGTTTTAGGCTATGAGCTGTTTGGCTCGTGTCCTCTTCGACTACCCACCTGACCCTCTTTAAACCCATTTTAATTCCTTAAAACATGCAATCTTTGAAATTAGACTCTAAAGATTCTAATTCTATTATCGCATAAATTTATATGGTATCATCATACCATTGACTTGCAAGTCACATTCTCTGAGCCATTTATAGAAAATTATATCTTTGTTCTCAAAACATAGAATTCAGGACCACCATATTAACAATTCCTTTCAAGAAACTTATTCTTTAAAATTCATGTAAACACACGCAAGAAAACTCTCATTTCCGATATTTCAAACACACATAAAGTGGTCATGTAAATGATATCAATCACACGCAATTCTTTCTCTTTAACACAAGAATCAAATCATATCAAGAAACTCCCTCTCATCATCATCGAAATCATGTTAATTACTTTAATATTAAAAAGACCACTTTCAAACCATTAAACATGCATCTCAAACCATTCTCAACAGTTTTGTGAACTATAAATCATCAAAGAGAGGGATTTCAATGAAAATGCTCTCAATCAAATCTTCAATCATACGTATACATGTAGATGTATATCAATTTAAGAGAAAAAGGCCTAAAGGACAAAACAATAATTTTATCAAAACATCCAAAATGCGAAATTTAAAGTATAAGTTTCAAAACCTCTTTAAAATTCATGCTTTATAATCTTTAAAACATATTCAAGAGATTCAAGAAGCCCATGTAGTTTTTAGGATGAACCCCACATACCTTAGATTATAAGAGTTGACAGATGAAACCTAGATCTTGATAGATGAAAACCAGATTTTGACCCTTTTCTTGGAGTCTTGAACTTAAGATCTTGATTCTTAGGCAAGTATGCCAAAACAACTCTTTTTCAAAACTATTTTGTCAAATACCCAAAAGTTTTAAAACATTGGTCAAATATCCCCATAATTCCACCTCACCATCAACTTTTCCAACTTAACAATTTCAGCTCCAACTTTTATAATAATTCACTTTAACCCAATACTTCCAACTTAATAAATTCATCCACAAGTGTCTAATAATAAACTTCAACCCACTTCATCATCCACCATTATATATACAAAAATATCTAGGTTTTTCAAAAATATTCTTAAAAAAATTCAAAAGCTAAAAATAGAAGGTGGTTATTTTTCCCTCCAAAAAGCTCTGATTTCGCCCCTTCTCCAGCGTTATTTTGTAACGATCGACTGTAAATCAGTCCACAAATATCATAAACTTGTCCATTGAATCCATTGTTACCCCATTTATTTCTTATCTTCTCAAACACACTTTTTACCATTGTTAAAAGGCTTTAAATCACTCACATTATTCAAAACCACTTTAGAAAGTACATTACAACAGCTTAGGCGACTCCAAGTTCATTTCTCTATTCCATAAACCGAACAATCATTGATTAGAGGCAATATTTACAATTTTAAGTTTTTGTATGAATATCTGTGCAACCATCGACCCATCATTGTCAGTCATCGACCGTGCATACATCTCGACATAGACCCTAAGCATAATCTACCATCGACCAAAACTTAATTCTAGGATGTCTATTCCAAAGTTTGTTCTAGTTTTTGGTGATTTCATGGGAAAATGGGTGGAGACTCCCAAATGTTGGAAATGAAAATCATTTATCAAGGTGACAATTTCCATTCCTGTTTACTGTAACAATTCGTACGATGAATTCATTGCAAGCGTAATACAAAGTGGGGATCTAGATTGTGCGCACAACGATGTGGTGATTATTAGCTTATGCATTCGATGGAAAAGGTGAATCCTACGATCATAATTAACGATGTACGTATGCTGATGTACATATGAATGATGATGCAGATGGGTTTAGGCCTATTTTGAGGATAACTATAGTTGAGAGGTCCTTTGAAGGATAGCTTAATTCATCACCACCCCCACTGCGGATCGGCCCCTACTGACGTTTTGAGTGATGAATCGTAACTCCCGTGATTGACCGTCGCTCCAACCATCATAAAATGACCCATTTTCGGTCTTAATACGTAAGGGTGATGGTCTGGTGTGACGGGCCATCACTGGTGTGATGGTCTGTCACCCTTGCGGTCGCGCCTTGGTAGACAAACACCTTTAGATAAAATGAGCGTAACTTTTTACTCAGATATTGGATTAAGGTAAAACTGGTGGTGTTGGAAATACGACTTGTATACCTTTTATTTGATATATAGTAGGCCATCTAACTAGTCATATGTAAGTTTACCCAAATAGGAGCATCCGCTAAAAGTTTATCAATAAAAAGTCCTCTACTCATCTTTTAGTTATGGGACCTTTATGACCTCAACTTATGTACTATTGCCACACTATATAATTGATAACATAATTATATTTACACAGGATTCTTTGGATTTGGGACCTTTATGCATAGGAATAACGGTTTCAATTCTAGTTACCACCACTAAAATGACCGCCGAAATTGAGAAGAGAATTGTGTACCTCGGATAGATATAATAGACACTAGAGCCCCCTATCTCTTGAATGTACAACATAGCCTAATCATCTCATAAATAATAAGCCCGTACTAGAAAAAAATAGGCAGACATAGTCATCCTATATGAAATCACCCAAATGGAGTCATATTGGTTTCGGGATCTCAGAATCCTATAATAAAGTCCATGTTGATCATCTCCAATTTCCAAATGTGAAAAGCTATCTCTTGGAAAGTGCCACATGGTCTCAAATGTTCCACCTTAACTAGTTGACAATTCAAACACTTAGCCATAAAGTTAGCAACATCTCTTTTCATAGTATTTCTATAGTAAATCGCCTTAAGATCATGATACATTTTAGTAGAGCCAGGATGAACAACATACCTGGAAGTGTGAGTTTATCAAGAATTCTTTCTCCCAACTCATCCACATTCGACACATATAGCCTACCTTATTACCTTAAAATCCCATCACCTCTAATTTCAAAATTCATTAACTTTTGTTGGTCAACATCCTCCCTAATCTACATAAAAATGGGGGTCCCTGGTTTGCTTTTCCTTCACTTATACACACATGGAAGATTTTGCTACCTCTTGTACGAACATCCCTCCATCCTTGAAATCTTGGATTCAGACTTCTAAGTTAGCAAACCGATGAATATCCTTCACCATATTTCTTTTTTATTCCTCCAGATGAGAAAGACTACCCATGGATAACCTACTAAGGGAATCATCCACCATATTGTCCTTTCCCGAATGATGGTGTAGGCTCATGTCATTATTCTTCAACAACTTCAACCGCCTCTGCCTGAGATTTAGTTCTTTCTGCGTGAAGCTATAATACAAGCTTTTATGATCAGTAAATATATCAATATGCACTCCATAAAGCTAACGACACTAGATTTCTAATGCAAATACCACAACAGCTAACTCTAAGTCATAGGCTAGAAAATTCTTCTCATGCACCTTTAACTACCTAGATGGATACGCCACCACCTTACTATGCTGCATAAGTACACACCCAAGTCTCATCAGAGATGTATCACAGTACACAACAAAGCCCTTTGTACACTCAGGAAGGGTCAAAATCGGTGCAGTAGTTAACTTGTCTTTCAGTTTCTCAAAATTATTCTCTCAAGAGTCAAACCACAAGAATTTCACCTTTCTCTAAGTTAATCATGTAAGTGGAGCAGATATAGAGGAGAAACTCTATAAAAATCTTCTGTAATACCCTGCCAAATCCAAGAAGCTCCGAATATTGGTTGGAGTCATGGATCTGGGCCATTTTCTCACCACCTCAACCTTTTTGGTTTCAACCTTAATTCCCTTGCTAGAAACAATGTGCCCTAGGAAAGAAATAACACTAAGCAAGAATTCACACTAGGAAACCTTTGCATAAAATTCATGATCCTTAAGAGTCTAAAGGACTATTTCGAGGTGATTGGTATATTTCTCCTCACTCTTGGAGTAAATCAAGATGTCATCAATAAAGAATATAAGGAATAGATCTAAAAACTGGAAAAATACCCTATTCATTAGGTCCATCAATGTTACGGGGGCATTAGTCAGTATGAAGGACATAACTAAGAATTCATAGTGACCATATCGGGTTCGAAAAGATGTTTTGGGAATGTTAGCCTCCCTAAACTTAAGCTGATGGTACCCTGAACAAAGGTCTAACTGTGGATGATGACATCCATGACACGACATCAGCCTGGTGATAGGCTGTCATAGATGCAGTCAACCCTAAATAGAAGAATTAAAGTTGTAGGAAGTTTTTATGACGACAATCATAACATGCCGTCAAGATGATGATAGGGCGTCACCATCGTCGTCAACCTTAGGAAGCAGGAGTTGAGTTTGCAGAGAAGTTGATGACATCCATGACAGGCCGTCAAGATCATCATAGGACATCATGGGCGCCTTCATCTAATCCGAAGAAAATCAGAAACTTTAATTTTATTTTCTTATTTAGGGTTAAATATTTAAAGCCTTTTTTAGGGTTTTTATAATGATCCGATTATCCATTGATATATTGATAGCATGTGACTTTTCTCTCTCTCTCTCTAAAAACCAACATTTTAGTGTTTACCTTGTGATTCAATTACAAGTTCACTTTTGATTTCCTTCATTTTTGTAAGTTAATCTTTTCAATTTTAAATTCAATTTATGTGCTTATTTCTTGAATCATGAGTGGATAAACACCCTTAACCTGGATTATGGGATCAAGGGTTAGGTCATTATAAGGTGGTAATTAATTACTCAAGGTTTAAAAGGTTTTAGTATTTCTTGGTAATTCTGAGATTATAATTTATGCCTGTTGGTTGCAAACAATAGGCATACCTACTTTGGTTTGCTTGAGAAAGAAATCATAAATAGTAGGAAGTGAATTATCAACAGGGACTCGAAAAGGCTTTGTTTAATAATCAGCGCTGTAACAAGGTTGATTAACCTAAGGTAAAATCTGGGTAGTGAGTTACGATTCCCTATGTCCGAGAGGATTAGGAAATTAGATGCTTGAAAAGGTCGAGATACATTTGAGCATATCATCTATATAGATAGCTTGTCATCATAACTATCATGAGAATCTTGAGTTAATTTTAGCATCTATAATGTACCGTAAGCCCTAGTGAACATAATCCTGGTTATCTCATAAAATCTTGGTTACAAACATTAAATTCAAAGTGATAAACAATTATCTGCAAAATGTAAACCCCAATTTCAGGAAACAATAAACTACCAGTAAATTATATAGTAAACAACTTGAGTTTACACCTTATTCCCAGTGGGATTCGACCCTAACCTAGTTGGGTTTTATATTGACAACGATCGTTTACACCCATTCAAAAGTGTAATTTGAGTGTTATCAAAAATGGAACTGTTTCCAGCGAGTATGGTTGTAAACTAAAAGTTTATGTGCGCTAATTTACAGTTAGTTAAGTTTTCTAAATTTACATTTATTTTTTATTTTTGTCTATTGTAGGTATTATGTTGTTTATGCCAAAAATAAGAAGTTCCAGAGAACCGTTATTACCAGTCAATTTGGAACCTCAGCTGATAGGAAGAATGGCTGAACAACAAGAGGTGAAAAGACTAGCCGCTTTGGCCAGGGCTCAGGTGAACGTACAAAATTTAGGCCAACAAGTACGTCACCAAAATCCTGATGATGAAACTTGGGTGATGAGGATTGCTGAATCCCCAAAACCGAAGGTGAGCTGAGCAACTTGCTGCACCGCTGCAGTGAAATTTCAATAGAAACCATCCAGTCCAACGAAGGTATGGTCAATAACCTATTCAATAAGAGGCTGAAGAAAATAATGAAGAAATGGATGAAGCTTGTGCAATGGGTGCTATCATTCCTCCACCGTTGGTACCAGGTGCAAAATTTAGCATAACAAGTACCATGATCCAACTCCTAAATCTGAAGGGGTTGTTTAGGGGATTGCAGGATGATGATCCAAATATGTATTTTGTGAAATTCATCACCATTTGCAAATCTTTCGACAATCCAGGAGTGAGCCAGAATGTGGTACGACTGAGATTGTTTCCTTTTTCTTTGTCTTGAGAGTCAACAATATGATTAAATGAGCTAGATCCCGATTCTATAACCAACTGGATATAGTTGAAAGAGGCATTCCTAGAATGGTTCTTTTCACCCTCCAGGAGGGTACAGTTAAGGGAAGAAATCAGTAATTTCAGACAAATTCCTACTAAAGCATTACACTAAACCTGGGAGAGATTTGAGAAAAATCTAGCACAATGTCCGAACCACAATATGATGGCCTTGCACTTGATGGACACTTGGTACAGATCTTTTAACTCTATGACAAAGCCAATTATAGACAATGTTGCAGGTGGTTCGTTCATTGACCTCTCTTTTCTGGATGCTTCAGACATTTGCATAAAATGACTAAGTAGAGTCGAGCTTCGCACCCCAAGGATTCTGTGGTGGCTAGCCCGACTATTTATAGTGGTATTATTATGGAGAAGCACAGAAGGACTGTTGAGCGAGACTAGGACATAGCCCACTTAAAGACAGAGATGGACTTGCTGACCAAGCACTTGCTGTGGGGCAAGACCAAAATAGTTAAGGCTGTGGAATCTCAGGGTACTGTTGCTACAGGTACTAATGCGGAGGCAAATTATGTGAGTAATCAGGGGGTTTCTGATGCAATAGACAAGGGAACCAAGGTTGAAACTTTTATGAAAAGTCTGATTATAAAGATAGGGATTAGGGACATTGGAGAAGCAATAATTACAGAAGTGGTTCATATGTTCCTCCTGGACGGCGGGATGCTACAACAACTAGCTCTGGCAAGATGTCCATGGAGGACACGATGGAAAAGTTGTTGAAGGGAATTAAACCTACCAACTCGGGGGTAACTACTATGAAAAGTGAATTCTCTACCCTCAGTCAGTTGGTTAGGTCACAATCTGCTTCTATTAAGCAGTTGGAACAACAGATGAACCGACTTTCTGTACACTGAACAAGAAAAAAATGGTACTTTACCTAGTGATACAGTTCAAAATACATAAAATGAAGGCTCAAGTATGGAGATCACCACTCGGAGTGGTAAGATGTTACTTGGCCCTTCTGTGGGAAAATATGTACAAGATGAGGTAATGGTTGATGAACCTGAAGAAAGTAATCCAGTAGAGTTTGAGAAGCTGGATAGTTCTGCTAATAATCTGGAGAAGGAAATGAGAAGAAAGAGGAAGTGGTGTTAAAGACTATCCCTAGACCACCATCTCCCTTTCCTCAATGATTGAAGAAAAAGGTCGATGATGCAAAATTTGGCAAGTTCACGGCAATGCTCAAGCAATTGACAATTAATGTTCCTTTGCTTGAGGCACTTAAGCAAATGCCAGGTTATGTAAAGTTCATGAAAGACCACATCACAAAGAAAAGAAAGGTCAGCAGTGAGCAGGTAGACAATCTCCACCATTGCAGCATGGTTTCAACACGATTCTTAGTACAAAAGAAGGCTGACCCTGGAGTGTTCACTATTCCGTGCAAAGTTGAGTCTCTGGATGTTGTAAGGGAATTATGTGATTTGGGTGCCAGCGTGAATTTGATGCCCCTCCGACACAGATACGCCCAAATGATGGTGAAGGTATGCGACTCACAAGTTATCTCACAAGTTGCATTATGCGGCGCACATGGTATTGCACAGTTAAGACAGTGAACATGTGCGGTGACTTATGTGATACACAGGTTAACACACACTTTGAGGTGTGTAGTGCATATGTTATTGCATAACTTAAGGTGTGCGGCGCACATCATGCCACCCAACTTTTCCTATGTGAAGCAATGTGTTTAGGCAAGCTTATGAAGCATGTTTAGGCGACGCCTTTACCATGGTCTATGCAAACTTAGACATCATGCACCCCATAGAAATTTTAAACTCGGACTCTATGAACCTCATTGTCCATATCAGGAATTAAGAAAGGTCCATACCGGGAGGGCTTTGCCACCGCACTCCCATCGAGGTCAGTGGTAGGCTTCAGGATTTGGCATATCGGCCTGATCCCTATGCTACCACCACAGACCTCATTTAAAGTCACAAAATAAAGTTGCACCACAAAATTTTTGTGTCAGATTAACATAATTCAGGGAATGAATCTAACACGAATCATACATGAGCCTTACACATTTGACCACTCCAACTTACCTGTAATATTCCCATCACTCCTAAACTTACCAACGTTGACATGACTCACTTCCAAATCAAATTTGGTACTAATCTCCTCCTTAATACTTTGTACACCTACACTTAATCAAAAATACAAAAAATGAAAAGAAGGATGGGTTGCCTCCCACCAAGCACCGTAGTTTCGGTCGTGGATCAACTTTTTTTTTTGTTTAACATGATAAAGTAAAAATAAAATCATGGGTTGCCTCTCATGTAGTGATTGATTTAAAGTCGTGGCATGACCCGATTATCTTGACTACTCAGACTTTGTCAAGATACATCGATGATACCATTTGTACCTCAATTGTTGGATCAAGACAATGCCTTAGTCCTAGTCCAACCACTTTGAAGTCACTTATATCCTTGCTTGCAAGTTCAACCAAACTAGCTATGGTCTCCACAACAGACCTCTCCTTAACTGGTATATCTCACTCATCTTCATAGAATACATTAACAATCGAGAAGACACTCATCTCCTTTTGTTGTTTCATAGACTGACATACTTTAAAACTAACTTCTTTCTCATTGAACCTAAATTTTATCTCATTCAGCTCCATGTCAACTAACACTCTCCCAGTTGCTAAGAATGGCCTACCTAATTATGGGTACTTCAAAGTCCACTTCCCAATCAAGAATTACAAAGTTAATAGGAAATATAAAATCCGCAACTTTTACAAGTACATTATGTAGAATCCCAATTGGCCTTTTTATCAATTTATCTTCCATTAAAAGTCACATATTAGAGGGAGCAGGATCTCTCAAACCCAGTTTCTTGAAAACCATCAATGGCATAAGATTTATACTTTCCCCAAGATCACAAAGGGCCTTTTCAAACTTTAGCAATCCAATCGTACATGGAACAGTAAATGCTCCCAGATCATCTTTCTTCTGGATAATAAATATTGTAGAAATAGCACTACAATGATGAATATTGTCTACAATTACATTGCTCACAGTCCTTTTCTTCCTGAAAAAGTCTTTCATAAACTTAGCATATCCGGGCATCTATTCCAGTGCTTCAACTAAGGGCGCATTCACTGTCAATTGCTTCAACATAGCCATGAATTTTCTAAACATTCCATCATCTTATTTCTTTTTTAATTATTATTGAAATGGGGGTGGTAGCCTTGGGATTTCAGTTGGAGCAACTTTTACCTCCTTTCTAGTTTCTTGCTCTACATCACTAACATGCTTTGGCTTAGGTGGTTGTTCCATTTCTGCACTCTTGTTTTTTGAACTTCCCAACTCCATAGGAACCACTAAAGATTTATCAACTATCTCCTAATCCATTTTGACCACATTAGTATGAGAGGATGCTCCTAATCATGGACTAGATAACATTTTACTGTTCCTAGTGCTAATAGCCATACACGATCCATCAGTCCTTAGATTATGAACTATATCACTTGGTAGAGTCCCATTCTGTCTTTAATTAAATGCTGCAGATAATTGGCTCATCTGCTGCTCCAGTTGTTTAATATGTAAATTAACTTGTTGACTTATGGAAGATATGTCACTCTTTATAGTAGTCACCCCAGAACTTGTCGCCTCAACTTCCTTTAATAGTTTTTCAATCTTGTCATCCATGGACATTTTGCCTGAACTGGTGGCAGCATTATCACGGCTTCCAGGAGATACATACAGTCCACTTCTGTCACTTTTATTCTTCCAATCTCCTTGATGGATCCAACCTTTGTTTCCTTAACCACTGGTCCAGAAACCCCCTGGTAGCAAATGTTTTGTGAGCAAATCCATCTGGATTTTCATGTGAGCCATATCCTGATAACGCTTCTCTTCTCTTCTATTCTGCTCTTTTGATATTACACTAGACCCAGTATTGCTTTCTACCATAGAGTCTCTAGTATGGTAAGCTCTACTTTTCTTAGTCATTCTTTCTAACATGTCCGTAGCCCCAGTAAACGTGAGCTCCATAAAAGCTCCTCCTCCACTATTAGCTTTGTAAGTGAGTCGAAAGCTCTGCAGAATAGTTCTTTCACGTGTTCATCAGTCATTTTGTTGTTTGGGAATTAAGTCAACTTCTTTTTAAACCTCTCCCAAATCTCATGCAAAGCTTTATTAGCCAATTGCCTAAAGTTGCCAATCTCATCCCTCGACTGTAACATTCTAGATGGTGGAAAGAACCTTTCTACAAAAGCTCCTTTCAATTTCCTCTAAATTTTTATATAATTAGGAGTCAGCTCATTCAACCACATAGTTGCTTCTCCAGACAGAGACAGTGGGAACAATCTTAAATGAATAACATTATGTCCCACTCCAGGATTAACAAATGACTTACAAATACTGATGAATTTCACCAAATATAGATTTGGGTCATCACTAGGTAATCCACAAAAGAATCCTTTCAGATTTAGTAGTTGGACATAGTGTTGGTGATGTTGAATTTCACCCCAGGAGATAGTGGTGGTAGAATGATTGCCCCTTAGTTTCAGTTCCATCTAAATCGTCCACATCATTTTCAATATCAAACTGTGCAACTTGGAGGTCTAGTCTTTCTCTGAATGGACGATTTTTATTTACAAATGAAACTACCCCTGCTGCGCACCTCTTATTAGTTGGGTTAATTAAATCATCATCTCTCAGGTCCTCTTCATCTAGATTAGGAACCAAACCTGGGTTATTAGCATTCTGTAGATTTAATTGAACATTAGCCAAAGCGGCTAGTCTTTTAGCTTCTTTTTGGTTAGCCATTCTTTCAATGAGATGAGGTTCAGGATTGAAGGGTAATAGTAGTTCTCCTGAACTTCTGGTTCGTTGCATAAAAAATAATAAGCCTGTAAAAAACAAAACCAACAAATAAATGTAAAATAAGGGAACTTGACTAATAGTCAATTAACACACATAAACTAAATCGACAACCGTATTCCCTGGAAATGGCGCCAAAATTTGATACGCCCAAATTATACCTCTCTTACGAGAGAGTAAGCGGTCGTTGTCAAATATATAACCCAACTAGGTTAGGGTAGAATCCCATAGGGAATATGGTGCTAATTAAGTTGTATACAGATTAGTTTACTTTTAATCATTCATTTCCATAAAATAAATAGGGGGATTTGATTCAGCTCACAAATTAATGATTTCAGTTTAACAAAATGAAATACGTGTAATAGTATTCAAATTCAGAGAAATAGCAAGCTAGAGTTATGTCCACCTTGTATTTTTCAATGCTTTCTAACTATGAGTTTTATGAATTCATACATGCATCGTGCTCAAAGAGAAACGTATTGTATTTAATAACATAATCCTAGTGTTTCTCAACAATCAAGGACTAATTCACTTCAGTTCTCTCGAATCAAAAGCGTTTACCAAAAACAATACGAAATCTCTAAGTAGTTAATCCTGCTAAGGCATTAACTTATGAAATAGGGGTTGGATTTACGGCATATCCTCTGTGTTTGCAACCACAAGAATTCAAGATAAGTGAAGAGAGTATGATGTAAACAAATCGATGCATAGTGAATTCAACACCCAAAGTGATAGATTGTATGCTACAAGGTTTCCATAATCCTAACTAATAAACTTAGCTACTCATGAATAAAATGAAAGTCATCATAAGTATATTCATCATACCAAAAACTAGAAGATGAACTTATTGTGTGAATAGTGAAGACAAGAGAAAAATGTTTCTCTCTCTCCTCAAGCTAAGCCGCCTTACTCCTCTTCCAAAAATAATATAGAATAATGAATAATGAATAAAAATTCAGCAATTTAGTCTTTTAATAATCCCTTCTCTCATAATTTCCTTCTAAGTCCATGAACTAATTATAAATGACAGATTAGTCTTGGATATAGTTTCTAGGCGCCACATTTGGTCCAGACTTCTACTCTCTCTTGCGTCATATGCCATCCGCATTCCATAGTCCCATTATGTCTTCATCTACCACATTAATACCTAAAATCATGCTAATCACATCGGATAGCTCAATTACATAGAAGTAGAGTAAAAACACAATAAACTAGGCACTTTTTTCTCTAAACTTAGCTAAAATATGGATAAGTTATGCTGCTTAGGCATATAAATACACCCAAAGAAAAGCAAGATGCTCAAATAGGCTCACACAACAATTATGAACAAGAAGTAGATTTAGGAATCATTATAGAGACAACCTACCCTCAAGAATAGACTCATTAATTTGGCAAATTCATGCATACCATTTTAGAGTGGAAATCATATGAACTACCTAACCTTCATCAACCATGTGCCGTAACAACAAGAAAGTTACCCGTAATCACTCACAATAATGCGATTTCTACCAAAATGGGTACAAGAATCAAGTTGCGCTCACTTTCACAAAGAATTATCAAATTGCAACCGATAACCACATGCTTGCCCTTAGTGTAATACTCCACTAATATCAGAATGCTAAGATTAGGATCAAATAGGTCTTTTACATGTTGTAATGCAGGCTAAAGTGTGGGTAGGAACTATTTTGGCCAGAAATAGTGACTATATTCCTTAAGCGCTTTAATACACTACATTATGCAATTAAGATCAATCTCTAACAACCAATTTCCACCTCTGCTATCTTCACAGATTTGCTTTTCTCCCCAACTCATTAAGCTTAATTAATAACACTGTGGTGGGAGTATGCAACCCGTTCAAATATTTTTTTTTGCACCTTTTTTATGCTACGCACCCCTATAATAGCCACCCTCAACTTAAAAGATTTGCCTTAGTTGAAGTGCACAATGTCCAAGAGGACCAGGGTCAAAACAGGTTCATTGTACCATGTGTAGGATAAAATTTGGAAATTTTTCAACAATTTTAGCTACTCTCAACCACATCAATTTCACGTGCCAATAACTAGACTTTCGGGCATCAATTTCACCATTTTCCTGTAATTGTCAAACTCCTAACTCAAATTGATTTTGCATTCAAGTGCTTAGGAGCTTTTGAATCAAATTAGGATCTATTAAAGAATAGAATAGGCTACATATGAGACTAGAAAAAGAATAAGCTAATGGCTCAATGGGGCTAGCTAAGATAATGTACAAAGGTAGGTCAAAAGAAGGTATGAACAATGGCTATCAAAGAAATACCTAAATCATCTCATAAACTCACAATCTTTATTTTTCTTTGTACATACACTAGGCAAGTTCTAGCATCAGTTGCCATAAGGAATATCCAACATTCTTACACACTCATGGCACATGGTAAACTCAATTAGGAGCATTATAGATTCTTGATCCAATAATTACATGAATTCAAATAAAACCAACAATCAAAACAAGAGTCATAACTAGAGCCTGGGTGTTTCCAATATAATGATCCATCATAGACATATGTTATAATGTCATGTGATCCATAAGAACATTTACATTCAATTAATGACTAATTTCTCTAAAGACGGTCATCATCCATCCATCATTGAGAAAATCACCTAAATATGACTAAATATAATAAATATCTAACAAGAAACAAAATAAACAAAATAACTAATCCTATCACAGAAGAATAATAAGGATAAGGTACTATTTTCTTACAAAATAAATAGCAAAGTAACCAGCCACCCCATACTCAATCTTAGCACTGTCCCTAGTGCAAATAACAAGTTAAAGAGTCTGGCTAGTAGTACTCCACATCCACATTAGGAGTGATACCACCTGCATTGAGATCATCATTAGACCCATTTTTCTTGTGTTCATCATATCATCCACGTCAGCTACACATAATGAAACAAACTATAATTAAGATAAAGGTGGTGAACTCACCACCACACACTTAATTTGTTAATATAAACCAATTTAGTATTATTATCGAGTACTCAGACTTCATCGACATACACTTTGGTATAGTGCACCTACATTATTCGCAAAAAATTTCACTCACTTCAATTCCCCCAATTCAATTTCAATGAAGCACTTTGTAATAGAATCATGCTCTACACTTTCAACCATACCAAAATATACAAAAAACCATCACTTTCACAACATTTCCATGGCAAGAATTTAATTCGTAATCCTTAATATATCAATTAACTATAACATAGAGTCACAATAACTAAGAATTAAGAAAGTAAAAATTACCATGAAGATGGAAGATTAGTGAAGGACAAACAGAATGGTGAGTTCTCAATATTATACGGCTTAAGGGTGAAATAAGGATGAATTTAGGAATTTAGGGTGTGAAGTCTATTTAAAGAATGAAAATCTGGGTCGGGTTGACCCAAATTAATGTTTGATATTATGCTGACATTAAAGAGGTGTGTGGCCCACAACTTATCGCACAACATTAAGTATGCATTGCATTAGGCATCGTATACTTTAGACAGTGAGCATATGCATTATTGTGTGCGATGCACATGTTATTGCACAAGTGAAGGTATGCGACACACAAGTTGTATTGTATGGCGTACATGGTATCACACAGTTGAGATAGTGAACATGTGCGAAGACTTATGTGATGCACAAGTTAATGCACACTTGGAGGTGTGCGGCGCACATGTTATTGCACAACTTAAGGTGTACGGCGCACATCATGCCACCCAACTTTGCCTATGTGAAGCGATGTGTTTAGGCAAACTTATGAAGCATGTTTAGGCGACTCCTTTACCATGGTCTATGCAAAATTGAACATCATGCATCCCTTAGAATATTTAAACTCAGACTCTATGAACCCCATTATCAATATCAGACATTGAGAAAGGTCCATACCGTGGGGGCTTTGCCACCGCACCCCTATCGAGGTTAGTGGTGGGCTTGAGAATCAGGCCTATCAGCCTGATCCCGACACTACCACCACAGACCTCATTAAAAGTCACAAAATAAAGTTGCACTATGAAACTTTTTCGGTCAGATTAACGTAATTTAGGGCATGACTCTGACGTGAATCATACATGAGCCTTACAGATTTGACCACTCAAACTTACTTGTAATGTTCCTATCACTTCTAAAGTTACCACCGTTGACATGGATCACTTCCAAATCAAATTTGGTACTAATCTCCTCCTTAATACTTCATGCACCTACACTTAATCAAAAACAAAAAAAATGAATTGAAGGATGGGTTGCCTCCTAACAAGCACAGTGGTTTGGGTTATGGCTCGATTTTTTTTTGCATCTTTGTTTAACATGATAAAGTGAAAATAAAATCATAGGTTTCCTTCCATGTAGAGCTCGATTTAATATCGTGGCACGACTCGATTATCTTGATTACTTAAACTTTTTCAAGATACATCGATGATACCCTTTGTACCTCATTTGTTGGATCAAGACAATACTTTAGTCATAGTCCAACCACTTTGAAGTTACTCACATCCTTGCTTGCAAGTTAAACTAAACCAGCTATGGTCTCCATAGCAGACCTCTCCGTAACTGGTACATCTTGCTTATCTTCATAGAATATATCAACAATCGAGAAGACACTCATCTCCTTTGGTTGTTTCATAGCCTGACATACTTCAAAACTAACTTCTTCCTCATTGAGCCTAAATTTTAGCTCATTCAGCTCCATGTCAACTAACACTGTCCCAGTTGCTAAGAATGGCCTACCAAAATTTATGGGTAGCAATTAAGAATTACAAAGTCGGTAGGTAATATAAAATCTGCAACTTTTACAAGTACATCATGTAGAATCCCAATCGGTCTTTTTACCGATCTATACGTCATTAGAAGCCGCATATTGGTGGGAGTAGGATCTCCCAAACCTAGTTTCTTGAAAACCACCAATGGCATAAGATTTATACTTTCCCCAAGATCACAAAGGGCCTTTTTAAACTTTAGAAATCCATTCGTACATGGAACAGTAAATGCTCCCACATAATCTTTCTTCTGGGGAATAAATCTTGTAGAAATAGCACTACAATGATGAAGATTGTCTTTCATTTCATAGCTCACCGTCCTTTTCTTCCTCAACAAGTCTTTCATAAACTTAGCATATCCGGGCATCTGTTCTAGTGCTTCAACTAAAGGCATTCACTGTCAGCTGCTTCAATATAGCTATAAATTTGCTAAACTTTCCATCATCTTCTTTCTTTAATAATCATTGGGGAAATTGAGGAGGTGGCCTTAGGATTTCAGTTGTAGTAACTTTTACCTCCTTTCTTGGGTCTTGCTCCACATCACTAACATGCTTTGGCTTCGATGGTTGTTCCACTTCTGCACTCTTATTTTTTGAACTTCCCAACTCCACAGGAACAATTAAAGATTCATCAACCATCTCCCAGTCTATTTCAACCGTATAAGTATGAAAGAATTCTCCCAGTAATGGACTAGATAACATTTTACCACTCCTAGTTGTAATATCCATACGCGATCCATCAATCCTCAGATTTTGAACTGTATCACTTGGTAGAGTCCCATTCTGTCTTTGATTGAATGTTGTATATAATTGGCTCATCTGCTGTGCCAGTTTTTTAATATGCAAATTTACTAGATGACTCATGGAAGATATGTCACTCTTCATAGTAGTCACCCCAGATCTTATCGCCTCAACTCCCTTTAATAGTTTTTCCATCATGTCCTCCATGGATATTTTTCCTGAACTGGTGGCAGCATTATCACGGCTTCCAGGACGTACATACAGTCCACTTCTGTCACTTTTATTTTTTCAACCTCCTTGATGGTTCCAACCTTGGTTTCCTTGACCACTCGTCCAGAAAACCCCTTTTTTATACAAGTAGTTAACCTCTTCCTCGGTGTTTGATTCATCTCCCTTATCGTGGGACCACATAGCTTTTACCTTTTCTACATTCCCTGATAGCAAATGTTTTGTGAGCAAATCCATTTGGGTTTTTATGTCATCCATATCCTAAAAACGCTCCTCTTTTCTCCTACGCTGATCTATTGATATTACACTAGACCTAGTACTGCTTTCTACCACAGAGTCTCTAGTATGCTAAGCTTTACTTGTCTTAGTAATTCTTTCTAACATGTCCATAGCCTTAGTAAAGGTGCGCTCCATAAAACCTCCTCCTACAGCATTATCCACTAGTGGGTTTGCAAGTGAGTTCAAAGCTCTGTAGAATATTTCCATCAAGTGTTCATCAGTCATCTTATGGTTTGGGCATTGAGTCAACTTCTTTTTAAACCTTGCCCAAATCTCATGCAAAGCTTCATTAGCCAATTTCCTAAAGTTGGTAATATTATCCCTCAATTATAACATTCTAGAGTGTGGAAAGAACCTTTCTACAAAAGCTTTTTTTAATTGGCTCCAATTTGTTATAGAATTAGGAGTCAGCTCATTCAACCACATAATTGCTTCTCCAGACTGAGACAGTGGGAACAATCTTAAATGAATAGCATTTTATCCCACTCCAGAATTATCAAATGACTTACAAATACTGATGAAATTCACCAAATGTAGATTTGGATCATCACCAGGTAATCCATCAAAGTGTCCTTTCAGATTCAGTAGTTGGATCATAGTGCTAGTTATGTTGAATTTCACCCCAAGAGCTAGTAGTGGTAGAATGATTTCCCCTTAGATCCAGTTCCATATAAACCATTCTCATCATTTTCAATATCAAACTGTACAGCTTGGAGATCTATTTTTCCTCTGAATGGACGATTTTGATTTACAGGCGAAACTACCCCTATTGCACGACTCTTATTAGCTAGGTCAATTAAATCATCATCTCCCAGGTCTTCTTTATCTAGATTAGGTACCCGACCTGGGTTATCTGTATTCTACAGATTTAATTGAGCATTATCCAAAGCGGCTAATCTTTCAGCTTCCTGTTGGTTAGCCATTCTTTCAATGAGATGAGGTTTAGGATTGAAGGGTAATAGTGGTTCTCCTGAACTTTTGGTCCATAGCATAAAAAATAATGTTCCTGTAACAAACAAAAACAAGTAAACGTAAAATAATGACACTTGACTAACAGTCAATTAACACACATAAAATCAATCAATAATTGTATTCCCTATCAATGGCACAAAAAATTGATATGCCCAAATTACACCTGTCTTACGAGAGAGTAACCAGTCGTTATCAAATATATAACCCAACAAGGTTGGGGTCGAATCCCATAGGGAATATGGTGCTAATTAAGTTGTATGCAGATTAGTTGACTTTTAATGGTTCATTTCCGTAAAATAAATAGGAGGATTTGATTCAGTTTACAAATTAATGATTTCAGTTTACCAAAATGAAATACGTGTAGTAGTGTTCAAATTCAGAGAAATAGCAAGCTAGGGTTATGTCCACCTTGTAGTTTTCTGTACTTTCTAACTATCGGCTTTATGAATTAATACATGCATCGTACTTCCAGAGAAACGTATTGTATTTAATAACATAATCCTAGTGTTTCTTAACCATGAAGGACTAATTCACTTTAGCTCTCTCAAATCAAAAGCGTTTACCAAAAATAATACAAAATCTCCAAGTAGTTAATCCTTCTAAGGCATTAACTTATGAAATAGGGGTTGGTAATCCTAGTTTCTTGTCACTACTCTCTTTTCCAAACATTAACCTTTCTTAGGAACAAGTTGTTTTTTAAGGTATATCCTCTAAGTTTGCAATCACGAGAATTCAAGATAAGCGAAGATAGTATGATGTAAACAAATAAATACAGAATGAATTGGAAACCCAAAGTGATAGATTATATGCTACAAGGTTTCCATAACCCTAACTAATAAACTTAGCTACTCATGAATTAAACGAAAATCATCATAAGTATATTCATCATACCAATAACTAGAAGAAGATCTTAGTGTGGGAATAGTGAAAACAAGAGAAAAATATTTTTCTCTCTCTCCTCAAGCTAAGCCACCTTTCTCCTTTTCCAAAAATAATACAGAATAATGAATAATGAATAAAAATTCAGCAATTAAGTCTTTTAATAATCTCTTCTCTCATAATTGCCTTCTAAGTCCCTGAACTAATTATAAATGACAAATTAGTCTTGAAAAGTTTATAGGCGCCACATTTGGTCCAGACTGCTACTCTCTCTTGTGTCACATGCCATCAGCATTGCATAGTCCCATTATGTCTTCATCTATCTAATTAATACCTAAAATCATGCTAATCACATCGGTTAGCTCAATTACATAAAAGTAGAGTAAAAACATAAGAAACTAGGCACTCTGTTCTCTAAACTTAGCTAAAATATGGATAAGTTATGATTCTTAGTAGTATAAATACACCCAAGATCAGACAACAACTAACATGCGACTGGTGATGGCAGATAGGTTGATAAAAAGACTTATTGGAATTTTGCATGATGTGTTGGTAAAAGTAGTAGACTTTATTCTTCCTGCTGATTTTGTGGTATTGGATTGTGATATTTTCTTTGAGGTACCCATTATTTTTGGTAGGCCATTCTAAGCAACAGGAAGAGTAATAGTCGACATGGAGTTGAATGAGCTTAAATTTAGGCTCGGTAAGAAAGAGGCAAAATTCAAAATGCATCAACCCATGTCGCAAAAAAATGCTATAAATGTCTTCTCGATTATTGACGTATTCTATGATAACGGAAAAGAGGGATCAATAGGTTGTCTTGGCAAAGTCTAAGTAGTCAAGATAACCAAATCGTGTCGCGATAGTAAATCAGGCACTATTGGGAGGCAACACAAATTTTTTATGTTTAAACAAGTGTTTTTAATTTTTACAATTAGGATTTAGTATAGAGAAGGTGGAAAAATGAAAAGGTCAGCTGGAAGGTCATGACGACATCCATGATAAGCTACCACAACTGTGACAAGTTATCACGAATATTGTTAGCTAGAACAGGCTTAAGGAATTCTCTACCTAAGGGTGACGACATTTGTGATAGGCTATCACAATAGTGACAAGCCATCATGAATTATCATCATCCCAGAACCTTGAAATCTGAAAACTAGGCCTGCATTTAAGCAGATCAAACCCGACCCAGTCGCGAACCTTTTCAAATTTCCACTGATTTTAACTTCTTTTTCTTTAGTATTTCTTTCATTGGTTAAAATATTTCCCATCCTTTTCAAAAACATTCTAGGAAAGCAATATTCCTTTGTATGTGGATTATACTAAAAAGAAATCAAGAAAATCTTCCTCCACTATTTCTTTGGTGCATAATTTTAGTTTAATAGCTCCATCAGGTATACTCTACTCTTACTCTTCTCTTTTCTAATAATGTATAATGAATGAAAGATAACCCAATGTCCCCAAGATGCCTGAACAAAGTTCAACTTGGAAAATGGCTAAAAACGTACCTAGGGTTTGCTGTGCAAGCCCAAAGGTTGAAACGATTGCTCACAATTTGAATTCAAGTAAATCTTGAGCAAGAATGGGGACCAAATATTTAGTTAAAGTCAAAAATGGATTCTGATAAATGTGATGACATCCATGATAGGCTATCACCATTGTGATGGCTTATCAGGAATGTCATCAAAAGCTGATAAAACTGAAGTTGGTTTTGGATAAAGTTGACGACAATTGTGAAAGGCTATCATAATTGTGACGGCCTATCATTAATATCGTCAGAAATTGTAAAAAAAATTTGGGTTCTGTCTAAGGTTGATGATAATCATGATATGCTATCATGGTCCTGACGACCTATCAGGAATTGACATCACACCTGGAGCCTGAAACATGAATCAGCTTAAATGATTAATGTATTTGTGTTTGCGCTCTTGAGGGTTGACTAATTTTCTTCTAATGTCTCCAGGTACTTTAAAATGGCACAAAAAAAGAAAGAGTCCTAAAGAACCAAAGAAAGAGACCAAAGAAGTGTACGTCGCAAGCTCATCAATGAGGAATCTGACTACGAGGAGGAGGAACCCTTGCTCAGAATGCTAAAGAAGAAGCAAAGTCCAAAGAAAGCTCCACCACCTCTACCAATTGAGGTGGAGGACAGTGATGACACTAAGTCCACCACAGCCTCCGAGCAAGAGGAGTCTGAACAGCATGAGTCTAAACATGCTGGCACTGATGAAGAGGATTAAGAAAGGTCTAAAGAATCTGAGTCTGAGAAAATAGCATCAGGATCCCTATCCACTGAGCAAGAAAATGATAAAGAGTCTCCACCTCCGAGGACTCTTATCAAGTGTAAGAACCCTGAAGTGCGGAACAATGCTAGATGGAAAATCCCTAGAGTTGAGGACATCTACATAGCTGGGCTTCAGAGAACTGATAGAAAAAATGTGAAGACGCCAATTCAGGATAAAAAGATGATTATCACGAAGGGGTTGAGCAGGTATCCTAAAGTGGAGAAGAAGTTCAAATAATACGAACTTGGAAAGACTACAGAAAGGGGAGGTTTATTTTGCCCTGCATTGGTTTTGGATTTTTATGTGAACTACCAAGCCCAGTTGGAGAATATATGAATGCTAGGTGACAAAGTAGCAGATCAGCCTCTTCTTGAGAGAGTTTGGGTGAGGGGTGTAAGAGTTAATGTCTCAACCAGAACCATCAACATATTCTTGCACAACCCCGACTTCATGCCTCAGTCTATCACACCTTTATTTTATGCTCAAATAAAGAATAATGACAAATAATATCCTTGGTTTGCCAACATTATAGCCAACGGAGAACCGACTTGGGTGAAAAACCCAAATGAGAGAATCTGTAAGTCCTCGTTGACTCAGGAGGCAAAATTTTTATGGGGCATAGTATGAGTTTGGCTATTGCCTACTGAGGGAGATAATATTTTGGGTGATGATTAGGCTAATTTGGTAGCAAGCTTGGTGCAACAACTTCTCTTGAACATAGGGGAAATCACTACAGATGAGATGAAGATAAGGATGTCGAGGATCGACACTGCTTATAATTTTTCTTGTATTATTATAGAGTTGTACAGAGTTTCTGAGGTGCCAAAGATTATGGAAGTTGATAAAGACGTTCGTGCCCGAAAGACTCACAACCCTATTCAGTTTGATGAGATTCAGCAAACACTTAGACTTGACAAGGATGCAGAGGTCGCACCAAACACTCCAGTTACAGATGCAGAAGCAACACCTCATATAGATGTATAGGATTCTTCAGCATAGATAGCTTTAGCGCTTGAGACTAAAACCATCCCCTCAGTTCCCCCAGCAGTAATAGGTTTTGTATTTCAGCTGATTAAAAGCAAGAAGGTGGCTAAGCAAGCCAAGTGGTGTGAGGCACAACTACATGCCTTCGCCAAATAGTTCTCTACTGCTGTGGACAAAAGAATCAAGTCTGTACTGGATCCCTTTATGACATTGCCTACGAGAGTTACAGATTTGGAGAATAAATTCGATGCTCGGGAAAATATGATGACAGGTGCTGATCTTGCTGCATTTAGGGTTGTGTTGAATAAATTAAAAGAATATGTTTGGGTGTTGAAGCAACACTAAATTATGATAGCAACAGGTCTGGCTATGGAAGAATTGGAGGAAGAAATTCCTATAATTGATCTCATTGTAGACTCCCCAGAGAAAAAGAAGAAAAAAAGGGAAAAAAGTACAAGAATAAGAGAGAAGAGACAGACGGTGAGGAAGAAAGAAAAGTGTAAAATAAAGAAAACAAGAAGGCTAAGAAAGAGGAGTTGAAGAAAGAAAGATTGGAGTCCCTGGTTGATACTAAGAAATGGGAGGCACCCATTAGAGCTAGGGCTGCAGGTGCTTCTTCTAGCCAAGCTCCAACCACAATAAAGCTAGATTCTCCTGATGGGGAGAAGACAGTAGATGATGTAGTAGCAGGGTCAAAGACCTTGGATCTACGTGCTTGACTATCTTCAGGTATACCCTAACCCCTAGTGCCTTTTATTTTTGATTTTAAGTTGAGGGTCTAGGGTAAATTATTGTTGTAACATATTCTTTATATAATTAGGAGTAGTACAAGTACTTGAGGCATTTAGCTTATTTTTGTGATTTTCTTTAGTATCTCTCCACTGGTCTGATCTATTATGTACTATGTGCATTGCATCCATTGTGACCACATTTTTTTATGGAATTAGTGTGGCATATGAATGACCTATGTTAAACAAGAGCATGCACTAGATAAGTAGTAGTATGCGATACAATTGTGTGCTATGTGCATGTAAGGTCTTACTTAGTTCCCATTTTGCGTTGAATCTAGAACTTGCCCTGCTGTCTTGCCACGGTCATAAGATAGGCGTTAGGAAAGGGTCATAGTCCGCTTTTGCATATTTGCCCATATTATACTAAATGACCTTCCTAATGAAAAATAATATCCCTTGATCCCTTTTTGAGCCTAAATAGCCTATTTCTTTCTTTAACACCTTTCACCTTCCCGTTTATATCATGACGAACCTGTCTTGGCCCTGGTCCTCTTTGGATACTGTGCACCTTGACTTAGTAAAATAACCTAAGTTGAGGATGGCTTTTATAGGGGTGTGTCATGCAATCTATGTATGAAGATAGGTAGAATAATAAGGATGAATAAAAAGTTGTGTGCGGTGAAAAAGAAATAACAAAAGAGAAAACTGTGTGAAAAATGGTAAAAAGATAATCTGATAATTGAAAAAACCATATCTATCTTGAGTATGCATGATCAATAAAAGAGGTAATAAAAGAAATGTTAAGAGTTGAAACCCTGAGAGTTTAATGTAGTGTCATGGAGGCATAGTCACTCTGAAATATCCATGACTATTATACCAGCCCCTAGCCTACGTTACAAGCTTAAGAAAAACCCTATAGTGATCCTAACTGAACTGTCTAAATACTTGGGTACTGACTATAAGGGAAAGCCTATGGAATTTGATGTGCTATGTTGGAACTTCATTCAGAGAGTAAGTCCTGTGTTTATCCCTATGTTTATAAATTCTGATATAAGTGAAAAGGGGATTTCTTTATTATGAGGGCACACTAGGTATGTTGCTAATCACTGTCTTATGTGAATAGTGTGATTTGGGTATGTGATGGGTTGTTATTGCTGAAATTTTTGTCATATCTTGATCCTTGTGAGTTGCATGGGTGTTTTCAATAATAGACACAGTTGATCTTATTTTGACTAACCTTGGAGATAGTGCATGTATTCTGAACTGATATGAGTAGTTAGCTGTCGAATTATACTTTGTATACTCTAAGTTATGTTATGATTGCTTGAGGAAAAGCAATTGTTTCAGTTGAGGGTGTTGATGTGTGAGCCCATGCTAATACATTTAAAGCTTTTAACTCTAAATAATTGTGAAATCTTGAGCAACTTTAGTCGTTTTCGATGATTTTACTTTGATTTTGCAGAAAAAGTAGAGAAGAGGGGGAGCCACAAATAAAGAAAAAAAAATGAAATCAGAAGCAAATGGAGAGTTAAGTGTGGCTAACGACATCCATGACACACCGTTAGCCTGGTGATAGGCTGCCACGGATGCTGTCAACCTTAAATAGAAGATGTAAAGTTGTAGGAAGTTTTTGTAGCAGCAATCATGACACGCCATCAAGATAATGATAGGGTGTCACCATCAATGTCAACCTTAGGCAGCAGGAGTTGATTTTGAAGAGAAGTTGACGACGTCCATGACAGGCCATCACGGTCGCTTTCATCTAATCCGAAGAAAATGAGAAACTTGAATTTTATTTCATTATTTAGGGTTAACTATTTAAGCCTTGTTTTAGGATTTTTATAATGATTCGATGATCCATTGACATATTGACAATATACGACTTTTTTCTCTCTCTCTCTAAAAACCAATATTTTAATATTTGCCTTGTGATTCAATTACAAGTTCACTTTTGATTTTCTTCATTATTGTAAGTTAATATTTTCAATTATGAATTCAATTTGTGTTCTTATTTCTTGCATCATGAGTGGCTAAACACACACCCTTAACCTGGATTATGGGATCTAGGGTTAGGTCATGATAAGGTGGTAATTAATTACTCAAGGTTTAATAGGTGTTAGGATTTCTTGGAAATTTTGAGATTATAATTTATGCATGTTGGTTGCAAACATAGGCGTACCTAATTTGGTTTACTTGAGAAAGAAATCATATATAGTAGAAAGTGAATTATCAATAGGGACTCAGAAAGGCTTCGTTTAATAATCAGCGCTGTAACAAGGTTGATTAACCTAAGGTAAAATCTGGACAGTGAGTTGCGATTCACTAAGTCCAATAGTATTAGGAAATTAGACCCTTGAATTGGTCGAGAGACATTTGAGCATGTCATTGATATAGATAGCTTATCATCCTAACTACCATGAGAATCTTGAGTTAATTTTAGAATCTATCATGTACCGTAAACCTTGGAGAACATAATCTTGGTTATCTCATAAAATCGTCGTTACAAACATTAAATTCAAAGTGATAAGCAATTATCTACAAAATTTAAACCCCCATTCAGGAAACAGTAAACTACCAGTAAATTATATCATAAACAACTTGAGTTCACACCTTATTCCTTGTGGGATTCGACTCCAACCTAGTTGGGTTTTATATTAACAATGATTTCTTACACCCACTCAAGAGTGTAATTTGAGCGTTATCAACAACCCTTTAATATAATCTTACGACATCTAAGATAAGATATGAATTCCCTCTATGTGTTAGAGAATATCCCTCCTACTCTAACACTGGCTCATTAGGAAAAGAAAAGGTGATCTTTCTGGTTGTATAGTCTAGTGTATCATAACAAGAATGGAGCCAATCCATTCCCAGTATAGCACTAAAATTAACCATATTCAATTCTACAAGATCAGCCACAGTATCACGATGACATATAGACACCATACAATTTCTATAAAATCTCCTAGCCATAATACAATCAGTAACAGGAATGGAAATATAAAAGGATTCTAGAATATTTTTACTATCAAAACCAAAACTAACTGCCACGTAAGGGGTTACATAAGACAAGGTATACTCAGGATCCAGTGACACATACACATCACGGGATAAAATTTGTAACATACCTAAAACAACATCTGGAGAATCCTCTTGACCCTTTCGATTATATAAAGCATATAACTGGTTGTGACTACCTGCAATAGCAGAAATGGTACCCTTAGGTGGAGGGGTTGTGGAATTTATTTGAGAACTAGTACTTCCCGTATTCCCAATGTATGAGGGACAGTATCTTCGAATATGGCCTGCCTAGCCATACTTGTAGTACATATCACTTCCTAACTAGCATTTCCCCAAATTATACGTTCCATAAGATTTACGGGGAGGGTATTACCTAGCAAGCTAAGCCACACTTTCCTCAGATTGAGTAACCTAGACCTTTGTCTCACTATTTGGATGGGAGTTATAAAACTGCTGATCAACTGGAGGTCTGGGCATCAGGGCACTAACTGAAGGTTGAGCATTGGTCCAAAACTTTTTCTTAGACCACTTATTACCCCAATTACTACCCTGTTGCTGGCTGATATTCTGATCTTCAGACCTAGCCCTCTTATTCTGCCTCTCCCTTTCCATTACCTCTGTTTGCCTCTTCTTCTCCTCTTCTACCTACTGTATGTGCACCGATAACTTAGATAAATCCATATCCTTGTTCAGCATTGCTCCCTTATATTCTACCACCAAATAATTTGAGAGACCAGATGCAAACTTCCTCATGCGAGCCCTTATATTTTTCACTAACTCTAGAGAATAATGGGATAGTAGGTGAACTTCAAAGCATACACTTTGATACTCATCTTTCCTTGTTTTAGATTCATTAATTCTTTGGTTTTTGTTTCCCTTAATTCCTGGGAAAATAAATGATCAAGGAAAGCCTCTACAAACTTACCCTACATAGAAGGTTGAGCATCACCACCCTTCAAATCTCTCCACTCATTATACCACTGGTTAGCTACGTCCTTTAACTGATAGGATTCTAACTGAACCCCCTGAATCTCATTAGCATGCATAACTCTAAAATTTTTCTCTATTTTATCAATACACCCTTGGGGGTCCTCCTCAACCTTTGTGCCAGTAAAATTTGGTGGGTTCAGCCGTATGAATTTACCAGACTTAGTAGCTTCAGACAAACCAGGCACAACACTTGCATTTTCAGACCAACATGACTGAGAAGCCTCAAGGTGAACAATCATATGGATGAACTGTTGGAACTTAGCATTTAATACTTTTCTCTGAGGAGGCTGGGTATGGTTAACAATGGACCAAGGAGTCTGAGGTGGACTAGTTGGGTCTGGAGGAACTCCTAGATTAGAAACAAATTTAGGAGAACGAGCTCTATTATGGGTTGGTATCCCATGATTAGGGCGATATCATCAATATAGTTATTCTGCTTGTTGGATCTATGGAGAGGCATGATCAATCTCTGAAATATAGGAAATCATGAGTTTGGTCACTTTAAGACTCTATATCACTAATTAAGACATGAAGAAAAGTGAAACATTGCTAAACGACTAGTAGCTCCCTCATTATAAGTGTGGCGCGCTACACAACCATACAAAGGACTCTACCTAGTGCGACTTCATAGACACCCTCTGACTATGAACTATGCTCTGATGCCAAATTTTTCACGACCCAAATCAAGGCATTGGCCACATCGGGCATCCCAAACCACGAAGGCCCGAGAGACCCCTTAGCTTGTAACCATAGCATAACTCATCTATTGTAATAATGCAGAAGTAAACTAGAAACTTAAAGGTTCTATTATTTTAACTTAACAATATGAGACATAAGTCCATAAGGAAACCCATAATCAGCTATAAGCAGTCTATGAAGTCTCTACTAAATAGAAAATATTAATATTGGTTAAAATCGGGGAAAGGCCCCCGGTCGGACCATGAACTAAAATAAAATGAAATTAACACATGAAAAAATGGTCCTTCAAAAATAATTGAGGCTCACCAACTCCAAACATCTGAAAATGATCTACTGGTTAGCGAGACCACGAGACTGAGACTCAGAACCTAAAACATAGGGGTGTTAATACAAAAAGGTACTGGTATATGAAACAATCCAAATTAATATATTTTTATACAACATAGGTGAGAGTATTTCATAAAATAGTGAACATAAGATAAGTGAAAATACATAGTTGTACTTTAGAGAGCTTCAAAAAAAATCTTGGAAACCATGACTCAATCTTTGTTTTACTTCTGAGTGATGTGTGAGCTGATGCTAACACATTTGAAGCTTTTAACTCTTAATAATTATGAGGTATTAAGAAACTTTTGTTGTTTTTGATTGCTTTTAATGTGTTAATGCAGCTACAAGTGATCGGGGACGAAACCAAAGGAAAGAAGAATAAATCAATTGAAATCTGGTGTAAATAAGATGAAGTATAGCTAACATTAATTCTGAAGCGCTGTCATACATGGAACAGGCTGTTAAAGTTGTCATCAAGCTTAGACAGAAACTAAGATGAAATGTGACGACGTTTAGGATGGGCCGTCAAATATGTGACATGGCATCAAAATTGCCGTAAACCAAAAGCAAAGAATACTGATTTCTAGTGAAGTTCTGATGGTAGTTACCACGCGCCGTCAAGAATTTTGACACGCCGTCAGGTTTGCCGTCTGAAAACTCAGAAGATAACAATTCACTGGAACTTTTGACAATATCTCACACACGTCGTCAGATATCTGACACGCCGTCAAGATCGTCGTCGTCCAATCCAAAGAGAAAATTGAAACATTAATTTTATTTCCATAATTTAGTTGAAGTATTTAAGACATATTTTAGGATTTTCTAATTAATTTTGAATTTTTCTTAAGTTACGGCTATAAATAGCAGCCTTTAGGGTTTCATATCATATATGAGTTGGGGAAGTTTAGGGGCGGCAAAAAAGTGAGAGAAACCTCTCATTTAGGGTTCCTAACATTCTTGTAAACATCTTTCATTTAAATATTGATTGTGGGTATGATTTATTACTCATTCTTGATTATGAATTCAATACATATTGTTGATATTTGTATCATGAATATTTAATTTTCTTTACTTGAGTTATGGAACCTTGATGTGAATACTAATTTGGGTTGTGAATCTGATTTATGTCCAT
>JAPEIP010000008.1:194777289-194809706 GCA_026120095.1 Capsicum chinense | reverse complement strand
TGTTGATATTTGTATCATGAATATTTAATTTTCTTTACTTGAGTTATGGAACCTTGATGTGAATACTAATTTGGGTTGTGAATCTGATTTATGTCCATGAGAAATTGATGTTGTATAAACCTTTCTTTATTTTAATGATCTTTCTTGGCTGAAACTTAGTAGAGACAGCACTATAACATCACTTGTCCGAGAGGAAAGTGTTTTTTAGGTTACTTCAATGAAACAATTACTTTTCCGAGAGAAAAGTTCTTGTTGAGCAATGTAACAATCTCTCTTAGTTCCAACTTGAAAAGTGAGCCCAAGAACATCACTTGTACGAGAGAAAAGTGTATTTGGGAAATGAAAGAGTTTACATGGATTCGAAAGATTTTAATCTTTAGTTTAATGGCAAGTGTCTTAACTGGATTTTCCTACATGAGAACATAAATGAATAGAATACATCCTTTAAGTTTGAGAGAATTAACAGATGCACTACATACTAAGGTTGAGAGACGAATGGGTAAATAATAGGATTCAAAACTTCTTGAAATTGAAATATCAATTGGAACTGTAAAATGATTTACAACCCGATCTGTTTGAGAATCTTGGTAACCATAACTCTAGTTTCCCATAATATTGTTAAATTGAAGTGTTTATTAACTTGTGTTCAACCATTAAACCCCCCATTGTTATCTTTTCGTAATATTTAGTGAAATTCAACTTGTATCTATAGTTTTAAATTAGTTTAATCGCCATTCACATTGTTTCTCGTGGATTCGACCCCGATTCTAAAGTTGGGTTATTATATTGACAACGATCGCTTACACCCATTCAAGAGTGTAGTTTGAGCATTATCACTAATCTAGATGGTGCATCCTACAAACATACTTATACATGGGTTTTTGATACGCTCAAATTACAACTCACGTTATAAAGTGTAATCGGTCGCTGTCAAATATAGAATCCAACTCGGTTGGGTGTCGAATCCCACCGGGAATAATATGCTCACTAAGTATTATGGTTGTTATTAGACTGTTGATCAAGGGTTCAAGAATAAAGTAGGGGTTTTGATTTATCAACTGTATTACAATGTTTGTCATAGAAAGTAATCCAAATATCGATTGTATTGCAAATAGTACTTCAGTATGAGTAGTCAAACTAGAGTTATGGTAACCAATATGCTTAAGCAGCTAGGGTTGCGAACTATTTTGAATTCCCAATGAACAATTCTAATTGCAAGAGTAAATGAATTCTATGGTTTACCCATTAGTTTCTCAGCCTAAATGAGTAGCTTATCCCTTAATTGTTTCAAACATAAGGAACGTATTATTTATTGAACTATATTCTCACATGGGATGATACAGTTAAGGCATCTACCCTTTATCCAAAAGTTAAAGCCTTTAGATTTATGTAAACCCTTTCTTTTCCCAACAAACACTTTTCTATTCGAACAAATGTTGTTCTTGGGCACACTTTTCAAGTTAGAAACCAAGAAAAGTCATTAAAGTGAAGACGGGTTTATGCAATATCAATTAATCATGGGAATCTATTATTTTCACGACCCCACCCAACTTTTCATATCAAGGCTCTCATAACCCTAGTTATGGGAGCTTAGCCACACATTTTGATCACAGAAAGAGAAGACATAATTGTGTTATTCATAAATTAATTCAAAATTTACTTACAAAAGTCACAATTATTGTTCTTCAATCTTAAATGAAGAAAATGATAATGGAATCTAGATCCATAACTCTAGAATGAATCTCAGAAAAAAACTATGTACAATATGTTTTTTAGTATGGAAAACCCTCCTAAAAGATAAAAAAAATCCCTAATACAACCTAAGATTGTGTATTTATATGTTTCCTAGTAAAAAAGATTTAAAAATTGAATTTCAAAAGACTGCATCCAAATTGATGGCCAAAGTGGTGGTCCGTCGCAATGCTGACGATCCACCATATAAACCGTCGATGCTAATCTTGAAAAGTTAAGTTCTGTATTGCACTGATGGCCAAAGTGGTGGTCCATCGCAAGACTGGTAGCCCACCACATGGACCATCACTGATGATCTTGGAGATTCAAGCTCTAGTTAGCTCTGACGACCAAAGTGGTGGTCTATCGCAAGACTGGTCGTCTACCATATGGGCCGTCGCTGAGCCTTCTGAAACCCTAGATTCTATTTGGGCCTAGCGGTTAAGATGGTGGTCCATTGCAAGACTAGTATTCCACCATTTTGACCATCAGTTGTGTTTTTCTACTACTTTTCAGAGTCTTTCCCTTCAGCTAGCTCCTTACCCTGAAACACTAAAATCCAGCAATAAATGCAATATTGGTTGCTTGAAACCATGCAATTTTCCCAAGAAAAAGATAAACAATGTTTCATCAAAAGCCAGAACATCAACATCCTTAACTTAACATAATTGCTTGTCCTCAAGCAACTACATAATAACATACTACGATGCTTAACAAAGCAAAACATAAGATACCTATTACAGTCAATTTTCAATTTTAGTTCAAAATACATTACCCTCTCCAAGTTCAATCACTTTAAACCCAACTATGTATATTAATGAAAGTCAACAATGTGACACAAACAAATCAAGCTATGGCATCACAATATCAACAAACAACCGCACATATGTAAAAGTTGCATTACCTAAAGAAGTAAGCTTCCAGCAATACAATCCACGTGCCCTTATAATGAAGAAGTACATCCTCACTTATCTATGAAATCAAGCATGTCAATGCAAGGATAGTTAAGATACACTTACTCTTAGAAAGAAGTTCCAATCAATGTATGTCAAATGCCATAAGCTTGCCCTTGTTTTCATCACCTAAGCTTTTAGACAGTTAAGTTAGGATCACTATAGGATTTTTCTTTATCTTGTTATGCAAGCTTGAGGTTGGTATGATACGTAAAGATATTTAAATTGACTAGGCCTCCTTGGCACTACACTAACTTTTGGAGTCTCACGTATTAACCTTTAACTTATTTCTCCCTTTCTTTATTAAAGTAATTTTAGGCTGGGTATGGTCTTTTAGTCTTTTGTTTTTTTTCACAACTTTTCTTCTATTATTCTTTTCCTACAACACCCAGCCTTGCAATCTTTTCTCTTATTTTACTTTTCTTTATACTAATATAGATCACGCACCCTTATGATAGCAACCCTCAACTTAGTCTATTTGCCTAAGTCAAAGTGCACATTGTCCAAGGTGGACCAAGGCCAAAATAGGTTCATTGTGATACAAATGGCAAGGTGATAAGTCTATAAGAAAAATAGGCATACAGGCTCAAAAATGGGATCAAGGGATATCGTTCACACATAGAAGGACATTTAGGATAAAAGTGGACTAACATAAAAAATGGCCAATGATCTTTTTCTAACCACTATCCTACAACCTAGGTAAGACTAGCCAGGAAGGTTTTTGATTTAACATACAAAGAAACTTGGTAATATCTCACAGACACTTGGAACAAAGGTATATCACAAGCTACTACCTGACTGGGTTAAGCAATTGTTATAAATGATCATTGTGTCCCTAATACTAATGCCTTAAAAAGGTTCACAATAGTGTTATATAGGTGCATATCACACAGTTAAAAAATAGACAATTGGAGAGGTATTTATCATTTGTCCCAAAAATCAACAAAAATATGTCAACTGCCTTAGATACTTATTTCTCTCCCAGTTAACCACAAAACATCACGAAACACAACACACTACGCCTAAAAATTCTGGCTCTACTAGGAACAAGTCTTTAGGGAAAAGAGACACGACAACAAAAACTCCAAGAGGACATCAACACCCACAAGTAACCCCATACACCCTTAACTTAAAATCATGCACTGTCCCCAACACATAAAACCAAAACGAGAGAGTTAGAAACATACCTGTGGCACCATAGGTGCAAAGATATGATGTCAACCATATAAAATGAATACAAACACCAAAACACCTTGGGTTGTCTCCCAAGCAACACCTGATTTAATATCGCGGCATGACTCAGTCATCTTGACTACTCAGAATTCATCAAGATACCTTGTTGATACCTCTTTACTTCACTTGTTGAATCAAGAAAATGCTTTATTTGTAGTCCATCCACTTTGGAAGAACTAACACTCTTGCTTTCAAGTTCAAACACACCAGCCATGGTCTCCACAGCAGACCTATCCTTAACTAGTATATCTCGCTCAACTTTGTAGAATACATCAACAATAGAGAAGACACTTATCTCCTTTTGTTGTTTTATGGATTTAAACACTTCAAAACTAACCTCTTTCTCATTGAGCCTAAATTTTAGCTCATTCAACTCCAGGTCAACTAGCACTCTCCCAGTTGCTAAGAATGGCCTTCCCAAAATTATGGGTACTTCAAAGTCCACTTCCTAATCAAGAATTACAAACTAAGTAGGAAATATAAATTGGTCACCTTTATAAGTAAATCATATAAAATCCCCATGGGCCACTTCACAGACTTGTCCGCCATAACTAGACACATGTTTGTGGGAGTACGATCCTCCAAACCCAATTTGTTATAAATATAAAGCGGCATCAAGTTTATACTATCTTCCAAATAATATAGAGCTTTTGAAAAATTAAGAGACCCAATAGTGCACAGAATGATAAATGCTCCCAGTTCTACCTTATTGTACACCAAAGAACTTGTGGAGATAAAACCATAATAATGGAGATTGTCCACCTACTTATAGCTAATATCCTCTTCTTCGTGAAAATTTCTTTGATAAATTCATATACCTAGACATTTGTTCTAATGCCTCCACCATTGGAAAATTAATCATTAACTTTTTAAGAAAGGTCATAAATTTGCTAAACTTTGTGTCGTTAGCCTTTTTTCATCAATCCATGAGTAAAGGGAGGTTTTGGTTTTGGTCGAGAAGTCACCACTGCTTCCTTTTATTTGTCTTTCCCTTTTTCCAATCCATCACCCAGCTGATGATTAGAAAGAATATCAATTTCATCCTACTTCTCAGACTCCACAGGATTACTTTCTTCAAGATAGACATCTTCTTTAATCACCTCTTCAATAACATCTTTGCCCACAGAAGGGCGTGGTAATACCTTACTCCTCTATGTGGTAATTACCATGCAAGAGCTATTATTTTGAGGGTTCTGAACTGTATCACTTGGTAAAGTTCCTCTCTTTCTCTGATTCAATGCTACTGAGAGTTAGCATTTTCTGCTCCAACTATTTGATAGAAGTAGAGTGTGTGTTTACCGATTGACTCATGGAAGACAAATCACTCTTCATAGTAGTCACCCCAAAGTTGGTTGACTGAACTCTGTTTAATAGTTTCTCCACTATGTCCTCCATAGACATTTTACCTGAACTGGTGGCAGCATTATCATGACTTCCAAAAGGTACATATAGTCTACTCCTATCATTATTATTCTTCGAACTCCCTTGTTCCATATCTTTATAACCATCTTTTTTATAATAGTTTTGACCTTGGTTCCCTTGGATATTTCCATGTAAACCCCCCTGGTTGTTTAGATAGTTTGCCTCTTCTTCAAAATTAGAGTTAGTTCTGCCTTTGGATCCAACAGCTTTCACTTTCTCAGTCTTTCCAGCTAATAAATTCTTGGTCAACAAATCTATTTGCGTCTTCAAGTATGCCATGTATTGGTCACATTCCTCCTCCTTCTTGCATTGCTTTGAAGTCATACCATAAGACACAGTAGGGCTTGCTACCACAAAATCACTTGTATGCTAAGCTCTACTCTATTTGGTCATCTGATAAAGCATCTTCGAGGCCTTTGGAAAAGGGAGATCCACAAATGATCCTCATGTAGAATTATCCACAACTAGCTTCGTAAAAGAATTTAAAGCACAATAAAGAGTCTCTATCAAATAAATATCTGTCATATTATAGTTCGAGCATTGCATCAGCTTCTTTATAAACCTCTCCCAGGTCTCATGAAGAACTTTAGTGGGGAGCTGCCAGAAATTACTAATTTTATCCCTCAACTATACCCTCCTAGAAGTTGGAAAGAACTTTTCTAAGAAATCCTCTTTCAACTGCCTCTAGTTGGTTAAAGAATTGGGAGTCAGTCCATTAAGCCATAGTGTTGCCTCTCCGGATAGAGACAATGGAAACAAGCTTAGAAAGATAGCATTCTATACCACTCTCAGGTTATCAAAGGATTTTTAAATAGTGAGAAATTTCACTAAATGCATATTACGATCATCCCCTAAGAGTCCACCAAACAACCTCTTCTGATAAAGGAGTTGAATAATCATACTTGTAATACTAAACTTAGCTCCTGGTGCTATAGGCGGAGGAATAATAGCTGCAGTATCACCTGCTCCATCCACTCCATCCTAGTCATCATTAAGATTAAATGGTATAGGCTGATGATCTTGCCTTACTCTAAAAGTATGATTTCTGTTTACATTTTGGTTCACTGTTGCAACTACATTCTATGTAAGTCTTGTGTTAGAAGGATCTAACAAGTACTCATACCCTAAACCAATATCATCAGTATTAGGATGGCGTGCAGGATAACTATTATTCTATTTATCAATCTGGGCTCTAGCCATGGCGGCTAGTCTTTCAGCTTCCTGAGGGTCTGCCATTCTTCTAATTAATTGTGGTTTTGGATGTACTGGTAATAATGGTGAACCTGATATCCATGTACTTAAAATACACAATAACTACCCTTCACAAATAAAAAAAATAAACAAAGGTAAAATTTGGGAAACTTGACCAAATGTCAATTAACAAATACAAACTTATTTTACAATTGTATTACCCAATAATGGTGCCAAAATTTGATATGCCTAAATTATAAATCTTGTTAGAAAGTGTAAGCGGTTGCTGTCAAATACAGAAACCAACTGGGTTGAGTATCGAATCCCACAGGGAATACTATGCTCACTAAGTATAGTGGTTGTTATTAGACTGTTGATCAAGGGTTCTAGAATAAAGTAGGGGTTTTGATTTATAAATTATATTGAAATGTTTTTCACAGAAAGTAATCCAATTGTTAATTGTATTGGAAATAGTACTTCAGTATGAGTAGTCAAACTAGAGTTATGGTTACCAAGATGCTTAAGCAGCTAGGGTTGTGAACTATTTTGAGTTCCCAATGAACAATTCTAATCACAAGATTAATTGAATTTTATGGTTTACCCATTACTTTCTCAGCTAAATGAGTAGCTTATCCCTTACTTTTTTCAAACATAAGGAACATATTATTTATTCGATTATATTCTCACATGGGTTAATCTAGTTAAGGCATCTACCCTCTATCCAAAAGTTAAAGCCTTTAGATTTATGTAAACCCTTTATTTTCCCAAAAAAACTTTTCTATTCAAACAAATATTGTTCTTGGGCTCACTTTTCAAGTTTGGAACCAAGAAAAGTCATTAAAGTGAAGAAGGGTTTATGCAATATCAATTAATCATGGGTATTCATTAAATTACAACCCCACTCAACTATTCATATCAATGCTCTTATAACCCTAGTTGTGGGAGCTTAGCCACACATTTTCACTACAGAAAGAGAAGAAGCCATTGTGTTATTCATAAATTAATTTAAAATTTACTTACAAAAGTCAGAATTATTGTTCTTTAATCTTCAATTAAGAAAATGATAATGGAATCTAGATCCATAACTCTGGAATCAATCTTAGAGAAAAACTACGTACAATATGTTTTTTAGTATGGAAAACCCTCCTAGAAGATAAAAAAAGGTCCCTAATAAAACCTAAGATTAGGTATATACATGTTCCCTAGTAAAAAGATTTAAAATTTGAACTTAGAAAGAACACATCCAAATTGACGGCCAAAGTGGTGGTCCGTCGCAATGCTGACGTCCACCATATAAGCCGTCGCTGCTAATCCTGAAAAGTCAAGTTCTACATAGCACTAATGGCCAAAGTGCTGGTCCATCCCAAGACTGGTGATCCACCACATGGACCGTCGTTCATGATCTTTGAGAGTCAAGTTCTATTTAGCACTGATGTCTAAAGTGGTGGTCTATCGCAAGAGTGGTCGCCTACCATATGGGCCGTCACTGAGTCTTCTGAAACCTTTGATTCTGTTTGGGCCTGGTAGTTAAGATAGTGGTCCGTTGCAAGACTAGTGATCCATCATTTTGACCATCAGTTGTGTTTTTCTACTTTTTTTAGAGTTTTTTCCTTCAGCTAGCTCCTTACCCTGAAACACTAAAATTCACCAATAAATGCAACCTTGGTTGCTTGTAATTGAACAACCCACAACATTTAAAATCAATTGGTATTACGATGAAATGGGGGCTTTTCGTAACTCATGCTCTCAATTTAATTATTCAAATCCAAGAAACATGTAAACATGAAATAGTTCAAGTTTAGGAAAACTTCATGATAATATATATATATATATATATATTTCCTGAAATGGTTTAGAGATTCATGCTATTTACACAACTTTAAAAACTCTATGCACACAATAAATCTCGGACTTCTGTGAATTAGTAAACATTAAAAATTGACCCTGAGGTTAGGATTCGTCCCACATACTTTTTTGATGAAAAGGAATTTGAATTATCTTAAAATCTAAACTCGAAAGAAACCCTAATTTTCTTCTTATTAATGGGAGTGGGGAGGATTATGAGATGTTTAAAACTAATAAAAGATGAATTACAATTCTTATGGTATGATTTAATTCATGGGGAAGGAGTTTGAGGTGAGGAAAATACCAAATTAACCCTATAAAAATGTTTCATTAGTGCAATCAGTCCCTACTAACGGTTTGAGTGATGGACCATCACTCCAATCGTCACAAAATGACCCATTTTTGGTCTTCTACTTATAAGTGATGGTCTGGTGTGACGGATCAACACTGGTGCGATGGTCTGTCACCTTGGCCATCACGACTTGGCAGACCGACACCTTTTGGTAAAACGGGTATAACTTATTACTCCGATATTGGATTAAGGAGAAATAGGTGGTGTTGGAAATCAGACTCAAATACATTTCACTTGGTATATAGTATTCCATCTAAATCATCATATTCTAGGATTAGTAGTCGATGGAAGTTGGCCCAAATAGGAGCATCCGCTAAAAATCTATCGATAAAAAGTTCTGTACTCATATTTTTGTCGGGGGACATCTACGACCTCAATTAATGTACAAATAGGTTCCCAAACTTTATAATTGATAAATATACTTATATTTACATATGATTCATTATATTTGGGACCTTAACACGTAGGAATAACGGTTTAAGTTGTAGTTCGAAAATGCAGGTTGTTACAATAGTGTTAATGGACTAAGGCATAATCACCTGTCATGATGTCTGTGATCTCAACTTAAAATATTTCAGCTCTTTTCTCTTTATTCCCTCAATATCCCTTCTTTCTCCACCCGCGTCTTGCTCGGTCGCAATTTGGTTCTCAATGTACTGGGATATTTCATTAAGATGGTCACAAGTTTTCTAATTCTCCTTTATCTTTTCTAACTACTCCTGTGCTATTTTGGTTATTGCAAGGAATATCAACTTCAAGACTACAGTGTGTAGTTTCTAAAATAACTAAGCACTTATTTTATTTCCAATAGTTTCTAAAATAACTAAGCACTTATTTTATTTCCAATTCCTTGAGATGAAAAATTTAGGCATAGATTAACCTTTTTGTCATTTGTTTCAGCTTAATAGCATCCATAACTGGAAGTATTTGAAAAGATATCTTGTCAAATCTAGATAACTTAGTAACCTATCAAAGTGATAAAAGTTCTTGAAACCATATTATTAATGCCTTTGTGGTTTTCTTGCAGACCCGCAAGGAGTATAAATTAGCAAAACTACCACCTATAAAAGATGGTTGCTACAAAACACCATCTGTAACACCCCGATATTTTGGACTAGAATACTACATGGTGTTTATGACCCTAAAAGATCAAAAGATAACCCATGACTGATATCTGTACATGTACACTGCAGTATATGACGTAATAATGTGGAAAATATAAACAATAGGCCATAAAGTTCAACTGAATAAAATATCTGACAAAATAAAACATCCATATGGGTGACAAGTACCCAAAACAACTCTGTGTGAAATAAATCTGAAAAAAATCTTAAAGCCTCTAAATACTATCTGAACTAAGGATTTGAAGGAATATGTCTCCAACTAACTCTGTCTGTGAAAACTAAACTAAAATAATGAATGAAATAAAATAATATCATCCTATAATAAATGAGGACTCACTGCAACTCTGGGACTGAAATACTACTACTAATTGGGGCTCATGTCTCTGAACCTATGGTGTAACATAAAAGAAATCACCATAGCTTAAATGCGTTAGTACAATTGGGAGTACTGAATATACAAGTAGGGTAGGCTAAATGCAAAAGAGTTTACATGCATGAAAATGCTAACAGACTGACTGCTATAAACGTAAGAGTGCAAGCATACAAACATGATAACTAAGATTGTGATTACATGATATCTAGATATGAAAACTAATACGTGGTTTACTGATAACTAACATGACTGATTTTGTAGTTCTGTTAACCTGGGCGACTGTGCCTGATAGTCCTAAATCTGATGGAACTATCTAAGTTCTTTTACTAAGACTGAGTCTGAAACTATGGGAGGTAGTTGTTTAACCAACATGCACCAATAATGAATATAGCTAATTTGGGATCCAGTCTTTGCCCCGACTAGAGGGGTGTCAATACTGCGCCACTGGTAAGGACAGCTATAAGTGACCCTTATATGGTTGGTACTCAAATGAGAATGGTGGGAACCCTGAACTAACTGGTTAAGACACCTCATCAACCCTAATCTGATAGGTTAAGATATCTCAACCTATGCTGGCTACTTAGTTCTGGAACACAAGGATGACTGCTAAGAATCACACCCTAAACTGGCAGGTGAGTTCCCATCCTTGGGTTTACTCGGTTCTAACTTCTACTCCTATCACAAGAACTGAACATAATATAACTAACTGTACATAGATTGATTAACTAACATCCGTTGACTGATGGAATAGTACTACTATCTGAGAATTTACAAAGATCTTAAGATTTCTAAGGTTTCTTGAGTCACATGACTGACTGAGTTCTATAGATCATGGATTGACTGAGATTATCGTGATAACATGACATAGCTCTAGGCACATAACTATATTTTTTGGGTAAGAATGCCCCCAGGACTCGATAGAAGGAAACTAACATGACATGACTGACTTGAATATATGACCAACATCAACAATCCATAATATCATAACTTGGGGAATTTCATGAAGTACATAGTTATCATAAATCTTGAACATAAGTAGGATTTACAAGTAAGCATAGCATAATCTCAAAATAGTAGTTCATGAACAATCCAATAGCATTTACATGACATAATATCAACATGAAAGTCATTAGAACATAGGGTCATCTTATGAATCCTTTATTTAGTCACAATTTAGCTATATTGCATAATTGCTAGTTCCTTAGGTATTTTATCAAACACCTTGCATGAAATCTTTAAGGCATAGGTGTGTTTCATAATTTTTCACTATAGTAAACCACCCAAGTCATGGGTTCCAGCTAACATGATCATAACATTCATTAAATACAATCAAAATACTATTGTATAGCACAAATAGCAAACACAAACATGAGTATGATCATATCACCGCAATCAAAACATAATTTAATACTTAAAGAATGATTCTTGAACTCCACGGATGAAAGGAATCCGTGGATGAACACTATGCATACCATATATTAAGAATTCGTGAAAATTAGTAGTGAAAAAGGCTTGGAATTTGAAACCCCTAATTAAACCCTTGACTTGTTCTTGGTTGTTCTTGAGAAAAGTTCAAAAAAAGCACTATATTTTGGTGTTTTAGAGGCTAAATCCCATATTAAGAAGCTTATATATGGGTGGAAAAGGACCAAAATGCCCTTAAGAACATAGAGGTGGAATGCTCAAAAACTAGGCACCTACCGAAGTTGCCAGGTGGCACCCACCAAGTCCACCGGACTAGACCAGGCGGCACCTGCCTTAGAGCGCTGCTCTTGCTAGGGAGATATAGGAATATCACCCAAAGCTACTGTTTTGGAAACCCAAATATGCCTTTACGCTATCCAAAAAATTCCAAAACTTACTCGGGATGTACTACGACCTTGCCCTATCAAAACTTAACTTGAAAATACAAAGTCGAAGGTCGGGAAGGTCTTCAAATAAATCCCCAAAGTTTGGAGGTCTAAAGCAAGACTAAGTGTTGAACAATTATAAAAATTTTCTAAGTCTTGAGGCTTGTAAGGCCAAATGAGCTAAATTTCATACTTAGGATTTCACGGGGTATTACAATATCTCCCCCTTGGGAACATTCATCCTCAAATAAGAAACAATTGGGAGGGGATAAAAAACAAGCTGAACATGAACTAAAAATGAATAACATAGACATGACTTCATGACTGATATGATAAATTAGCAGAACTCATGCATATTTGGTGCATGGATAACTGATACGTAAATGCTTGACTGAATGTTCTGGTAAACTGAGTTTCTCAAGATGAGAATAAATAGCTGATACATAATTTTTGTAACTGAACTAATACATGAATTCATGACTGACTATGCAATGGTAATAGATACCAAGTTTACATTGGGAACATGAACATGAAACTGAATAAACTTAAGGAGAACTATTACCTTGAGCTTGATCTGAATAGGTGGAGAAGAGGTGAGGATACTTGGTATGCATATCTACTTCTGCTTCCCAAGCGGCTCCCTCAACGTACTGATTTTTCCATAGAACTTTGACTAAAGGGACTTCTTTGTTCCTAAATATACATGTCTAATAGTTTAAGATTTTGACTGGAATCTCCTCAAAAGAGAGGTTGTTCTAAACGTCAATGCTCTGAATAGGGACTATGACTACTGGGTCACCTATGTAATTCTTGAGCAAGGATACATGGGAGACTTGATAAACTGAGGCTTGATCTAAAGACAATTTGAGCTCATAAGACACCTTTCCAAAGAGACTGAGAATCCTGAAGGGACCGACATATTGGGGACTGAGTTTCCCTTTCTTGCTGAACCTCTTCACTCCCTTATTGGAGAGATCTTGAGATAGACATAGTCATCGACCTCAAACTCGAGATCCTTTCTATGAACATCAGCATAAGACTTCTATCAGCTCTGAGCATCCCAGAGTCCCACTCTAATCAATTGAACTTTCTCTAAGGCATCGAATACCAAGTTAGGACTTGTGAATGAGCCCTCACTAACTTTGATTCAACCGATTGGAGATCTACATATCCTACCATAGAGAGCTTTGAATGGAGCCATCTTAATACTGGAATGATAGTTATTGTTGTATGCAAAGTCAATCAAAGGCAAGTGGTCATACCAAATTCCCTTGAAATCAATTTCACACGGTCTTAGCATATCTTCAAGAATATGAATAGTCCTTTCTTCTTGACCATCTGTATGAGGGTGAAATGCCGTACTAAGATGGACTTGGGTATGAAGACGCTTTTGGAATGCTTTTTAGAAGTGACACATGTACTAGGTATCTCTGTTTGAGATGATAGATAATGGAACACCATGTAATTTGACCAACTCCCTGATATAGGGTTTGGCATCTTCCTCGATTGAATAAGAGGTACGAATTGAAAGGAAATAAGCTGAATTGGTTATTCTGTCTACAATACCCCAAACTGAATCATGCTGATGACGAGTTCGAGGCAAACCCATCACGAAATCCATGTTCACTTCTTCCCACTTCCAACTAGGAATGGTCAACTCCTGCATGGGACCACTAGGCTTCTGATTCTCTATCTTAACCTGCTGACATGTAGAGCACTTAGCCATAAACTCTGCAATATCTCTTTTCAACCCACTCCACCAATAGATCTCCCATAAGTCATAGTACATCCTATTATCTCCTGGATGAATAGAGTATCGCATACCAGACGCTTCTGCAAGAACTCACTGCCTTAAGTCATCTACACCTAGAACACACAGATGACCCTAACAAGAAAGAATACCATCTCCCTCTTGGGAGGAAACCTCGACCTTCTAATTTTGAACTGGCTCTTTTAGCTTGACAAGGCTAGGATCCCTATCTTGCTTTTCCTTCACCTCGGAAACTAAATATGACTATGAACTACTTTGAACACATACACCACCCTCTGAAGAGTCGACTAAGCGAACTCCTAGTCTGGAAAGCTGATGGATTTCCTAAGCTAAATTCTTCTTGCTATCCTCAATGTGAAGACATCTTCATGAACTACGTATAAATAATGCCTCCAAATCTTTTAGGCAAATACTATGGCTGCTAACTCAAGATCATGAGTGGGATAATTCTTCTCATAAGGCTCCAACTGTCTGGAGGCGTAGGCTATAACCTTACCATGCTGCATGAGGACACAACCTAAACCCACTCTAGTTGCATCACAATATACTATGAAACTATCTGAACCCTCTGGAAGAGCTAGAACTGGAGCTGAAGTGAGTTGAGTCTTCAATTCCTGAAAACTCTTCTCGCATGAATCTGACCACTAAAACATGACCTTCTTCTGAGTCAATCTGGACATAGGAGATGTAATAGAGGAAAATCCCTTGAAAAACCATTTGTAATAGCTAGCCAAACCTAAGAAACTCCTATATCTGATGGAGATATGAGGCGAGGCCCATTTTTTACCACTTTGGTCTTCTGAGGATCTACTCTAATGTCATCACCGGAAATAATATGGCCAAGGAATTCTAGTGATCTTAGCTAAAATTTGCACTTAATGAACTTGGCAAACACCTGATGATCTCTGAGGGTTTGAAGAATAATTTTGAGATGGTCTAAATGATCACACTCTATGCGAGAATAGACCAGAATATCATCTACGAAGACTATTGATGTGTGAGCTCATGCTAAAATATTTGAAGCTTTTAAATATAAATAATTGAGAAGTCTTGAGCAACTTTAGTCATTTTTGATTATTTTACTTTGATTTTACAACAAAAGTAGAGAAGAGGGGGAACGACAAATAAAGGAAGCAAAAAGCATGAAATCAGAAGCAAATAGAGTTCTAAGTATGGTCGACGACATCTGTGACACACCATCAACCTGGTGATAGGCTATCACGGAGGCCGTCAACCTCAAACAAAAGATGTAAAGCTGCAGGAAGTTTTGTTATGCAAATCATAACACGCCATCAAGATGATGAAAGGGCCTCACAATCATCGTCAAACTTAGGCAGCAAGAGTTGAATTTGTAGAGAAGTTAACGACGTCTACGACAGGCCGTCAGGATTATGATAGGTCATCACGGGCGTCGTCATCTAATCCAAAGAAAATTATAAACCTTAATTTTATTTCCTTATTTAGGGTTGACTATTTAAAGCTTTGTTTTAGGGTTTCCATTATCATTCATTGAAGAATCCATTATCCATATATCTTACAACATACAACTTTTCTCTCTGTCTATATCAATAATAATATTTTAGAGTTTTGAATTGTGATTCAAATACAAGTTCGCTTTTGATTTCATTCATCGTTATATGTTAATCCTTTCAATTATGAATTCAACTTGTGTGCTTATCTTTTGCATCATGAGTAGCTAAACATCTTTAACCTAGATCGTGGGATCTAGGGTTAGGTCATGATAATGTGTTAATAAATAACTTAAGGTTTAATAGGTGTTAGGATTTCTTGGTAATTCTGATATTATAACTTATGTCTGTTGGTTGCAAATAATAGGCGTACCTACTTTAGTTTTCTTGAGAAAGAAATCATAAACAGTAGGAAGTGAATTAGCAACAGGGACTCGGAAAGGCTTCATTTAATAATCTGCATTGTAACATGGCTGATTAACCTGAGGTAAAATCTGGGCACTGAGTTGCGATTCCCTAAGTCTGAGAGGATTACAAAATTAGATGCTTAAATAGATCTAGAGACATTTGAGCATACGATCGATAAAGATAGCTCGTCATCCTAACCACCGTGAGAACCTTGAGTTATTTGTAGTATCTATCATGTACCGTAAATCCTAGTGAACATTATCTCGATTATTTCATAAAATATTGGTTACAAACATTAATTTCAAAGTGACTAATAGTTTTTTGGGAAATTTAAACCCTCATTTTAGGAAACAGTAACCTACCAGTGAATTATTTCGTAAACAACTTGAATTCACACCCTTTTCCCTATGGGATTCGACCCCAACCTAGTTGGGTTTTATATTGACAATGGTCGCTTACACCCATTCTATAGTGTAGTTTAAGAGTTATCAAAAAATGGCATCGTTGCCAGGTAATACGGTTGCAAACTGAAAGTTTGTGTGTGCTAATTTTTTGTTAGTTAAGTTTTTTAGATTTATGTTTATTTGTTGTTTTTTCCTATTATAGGTACTGTGTTGTTTATGCCAAAGAAAATAAGTATCAAAGAACCATTATTACCAATCAATCCAAAACCTTAGCTAATAGGGAGAATGGCTGAACAACAGGAGGTGGACAGACTAGCCACTTTGGCCAGGGCTCAGGTGAACATATAGAATTTGGGTCAACAAGCACGTCACCAGAACCATAATAACAAAGGCAACTTGCTGCTCCAGTGCAGCGAAATGTCAATAGAAACCATCTAATCCGAGGAAGATATGGCCAATAGCCTGTTCAATATGAGGTTGATGAAGATGATGAAGGAATGGACGGAGATGGTACAATGGGTGTTATTATTCCTCCACCATTGGCACCGGATGCAAAATTTAGCATAATAAGCACTATGATCCAACTTCTAAATCTGAAGGGGTTGTTTGCAGGCTTACCTGGTAATGATCTGAACATGCATTTGGTGGACTTCATCACTATTTGCAAATCTTTTGACAATCCAAAAGTGATCAAGAATATGATCCGGTTGAGATTGTTTCCTTTGTCTATGTCTAGAGAGGCAACAATGTGGTTAAATTAACTAAAGTCCAATTCTATAACCAATTGGAGACAGTTGATAGAGGCATTCCTAAAATGGTTGTTTCCACCCTCTAGGAGGGTACAGTTGAGGGATGAAATCAAAAATTTCAGGCAACTCCCTACCAAAACATTGAACGAAACCTGGGGATATTTAAGAATAAGCTGGCACTATATCCGAACCACAACATGAAGGACTTTCACTTGATAGAGACTTTGTACAGAACTTTTAAATCTGTGACAAAGCCAATTGTATACAATGATGTAGGACGTTTATTCATTGACCTTTCTTTTTTAGATGCTTCAGACATGCTGGATAAAATAACTAAGCAGAGTCAGGCTTGGCACACCAGGGATTCTGTGGTGGCTAGCTCGACTGTTTCTGGAGGTATGACTATAGAGTAGCACAGAAGAAATGAGGAGAGAGACTAAGAAATGGCCCACTTAAAAACACAGATGGACTTGCTGATCAAGCACTTGCTGTTAGACAAGACCGTAATGGTTAAGGCTATGGAATCTTAAGGTACTCTGGCTACGAGTGCTAATACAGAGGCAAACTATGTGAGTAATTAGGGGGGTTTCAGAGGCAATAGCCAAGGGAACAAAAGTTAGAACTTTTATGACAACCTTGATTTTAAAGATAGAGAGCAGGGACTCTGGAGAAACAATAATAACAGGAGTGGTTTATATATTTCTCCTGGAAGTCGGGATGCTGCAACAACTAGTTCTATAAATATGTCCATGGAAGACATGATGGAAAAGTTGTTGAAGGGAGTTAAAGCTACTAACTCGGGGGTAAATACTATGAAGAGTGAATTTTCTACCCTCAGTCAGTTGATTAGCTCACACTTCGCTTCTATTAAGTAGTTAGAGCAGCAAATGAGCCAACTTTCTGCTACATTGAACTAGAGAAAAACTTGTACTTTACCTAGTGATACAGTTCAAAACCCGCAAAATGATGGCTTGTGTATGGAGACTACCACTCGGAGTGGTAAAATTCTATATGGCCTATCTGTGGGCTAATTTGTGGAGAATAAGGTAAGAGTTGATGAACCCAAAGAATGTAGTCCAGTGAAGTCTGAGAAGCTGGATGTTTTTGCTGATATTTCAGAGAAAAAGGATGAGAAGGACGAGGAAGTAGTGTTAAAGAATATCCCTAGACCACCACCTCCCTTTCCTCAATGATGGAGGAAAAGGGTTGATGATGCAAAATTTGCCAAGCTCATGGCTATGCTCAAGCAATTGACAATTAATGTGCCTTTGGTTGAGGCACCTGAGAAAATGCTAGGCTATGCCAATTTCATGAAAGACCTCATCATAAAGAAGAGAACGGTCAGCAGGGAGCAGGTGGGCAATCTCCACCATTATAGCGCGGTTTCCACATGATTCGTAATGCAAAAGAAGGCTGACCCAGGTGCATTCACTATTCCATGCAAAGTTGGTTCTCTAGATGTTTCAAAGGCATTATGTTATTTAGGTGCTAGCGTAAATCTAATGCCACTGGTTGTGTGTAAGATACTGGGCTTAGAAGATCCAACACCTACTAACATGCGACTGGTGCTGGCAGATAGGTCAAAAAAGTAGCCTGTTGGAATTTTGCATGATGTATTGGTGAAAGTAGCAAACTTTATTCTTCCTGCTGATTTTGTGGTGCTGGATTGTGATGTGGACTTTGAGGTACCCATTATCTTGGGAAGACCATTCTTGGCAACAGGAAGGGTAATAGTTGACATGGAGTTGAATGAGCTTAAGTTTAGGCTCGGTAAAAAGGAGACAAAATTCAAAATGCATCAACCCATGTCATAGAAAAATGATATGAATGTATTCTTAGTTATTGACGTCCTCTATGAGGATGAAAAAGGTGTGTCAACATGTTATCTTGGCGAATTCTGAGTAGTCAAGAGAACCCAGTCATGTTGCGACAGTAAAACAGACGCTAATGGGAGGCAACCCAGAATTTTTATGTTTGAGAAAGTGTTTTTAGTTTTAAAATTAGGATTTAGCATAGAGAAAGTAGAAAAATGGAAAGGGTTAGCTGGAAGGTCATGACGACATCCGTGACAAACCGTCACAATTGTGACAAGCTATCACGAATGTCGTCAGGTAGATCAGACTTGAGAAATTCTCTGCCTACTGTTGACGACAATCGCGATGGGCTATCATAACCATGACAAGCCATCACAAATTGTTATTAGCACAAAACCTAAAATATGAAAATTGGGCCTAATTTTAATCAGATCCAACCCGGCCTAAATTGTTAGTCTTCTCAAATTTCTGCTGATTTCCACTTCTTTTTCTTTAGTTATTTCTTTCCTTTGTAAAAATAGTTTCCATTCTTAGAAAAAATGCTCCAACAAATACAATATTCCTTTGTGTGTGGGTTGCATAAAAAAATTCAAGAAAATCTTTCTCCTTCACTCTTCCTTTGGTGTGTGACTTTAGTTTAAGAGCTCCATCAGGTATACTCTACTCTAAATCTTATTTTCTTATAATGTATGATGAATGAAATTTAACCCAAGTCCCAAAGATGCTTAAACTAAGATCAAGGTGAAAAAGATCTAGAATCGCACCTAGGATTTGCTGTGCAAGCCCAAGGTTTGAAAAATTAGCTCACAATTCAAATTGAAGTGAATCTTGAGCAAAAATTTAATTAAAGGTAAAACTGAGTTTTGGTAAGTGTGATGACATCCATGACAAGCTATCACAATCATGATGTCCTATCAAGAATGTCGTCAAGCTCTAAAAAAATTGAAGTTGGTTCTGTCTAGAGCTGACGACATTCATTATAGGTTATCACGATTGTGACGGCCTATAATGAATGTCGTCACAAAATGGCAAAAATTTGATAGGTTCTTTCTGAGGTTGATGGAAATTATGACAAGATGTCACAGTCGTGATGGCTTATCAAGAATTGGCTCACACCTGGATCATGAAACATAAGTGAGCTTAAATGATTAATGTACTTATTTTGGTGATCTTTAGGGTTGACTAACATTCTTGTAATGTCTCCAGGTACTCTAAAATGGCACCTAAAAGAAAGAGTCCTACAGAACCAAAGAAACTGCCAAAGATGATGTACGGCATAAGATCTTCAATGAGGAATTTGACTACGAGAAGGAGGAACCCTTGCTCCGAAAGATAAAGAAGAAGCAGAGTCCAAAGAAAAATCCACCACCTCTACCAATTAAGGTGAAGGATAGTGATGATGCTGAGTCGACCATATCTTCAGAGCAGGAGGGGTCTGAATAGCATGAGTCTGAACATGCTAATGCTGATGAAGAAGATCAAGATGGGTCCGAAGAATCTGAGTCCGAGGGAACAACTTCTGGGTCCCCATCCACTCAGTAACAAGATAATAAAGAGTCTCCATCTCAGAGGATCCTTATCAAGTGTAAGAACCCGGAAGTGAGGAACAATGCTAAATGGAAAATCCCTAGAGCTGAGGGCATCTACATTGCTTAGTTAGAAAAAACTGATAGAAGGAATGCAAAGAGGCCAATCTAAGAAGAAAAGATAATCATCACGAAAGGGTTAAGAAGATACCCTGAAGTAGAGAAGAAATTCAAAGAATATGGTTTAGGACAGACTACAGAAGGGGGAGGTTTATTTTTCCCCACACTGGTTCGAGAGTTCTATGTGAATTACCCATCCCAGTTGGAGAATAGGTCCAAACCAGGTGACAAAGCAGCAGATCAACCTCTTCTTGTGAGAGTTCAAGTGAGGGGTGTAAGCATTGCTATCTCGACTAGAACCATCAACAGGTTCTTGCACGACCTCGACTTTATTTCTCAGGCCACCACACCATTATTTTATGCTCGGATAAAGAATATAGAAAAATAACATCCTTGGTTTGCCAACATCATCACTGACAGAGAACCGTCTTGGGTGACAAACCCAAATGAGAGAATCTGTAAGTCCTCGTTAACTCAGGATACAAAATTTTAGTGGGGCATAATGCGATTTTGGCTAATGCCTACTGAGGGAGACAATATTCTGGGTCATGACCGAGCTATTTTTGTAGCAATATTTGTGGACAAGCTTCCCTTAAACTTCGGTGAAATCATTGCAGATGAGATAAAGATCAGGATATCAAGGATCGACACTACTTATCCTTTTCCGTGTCTTATTACAGATCCATGCAGAGCTGCTGAGGTGCCAAAGATTATAGTAGTTGATGAAGACATCCGTGCTTGAAAGACTCACAACCCTATTCGGTTTGATGAGATTCAGCTAGGACTTAGACTTGACAATGGTGCAGAGGTAGCAGCGGACCCTCCGATTATAAAGACAGGTATAGCACCTCATATAAATATGCAGGATTCTTCAACACATGTAACTTCTGTGCCTAAGACTGAAGCCAACCCATCAGTTCCTTTAGTAGTAGCAGGTTCTGCATTTCAGCTGATTGATATCAGGAAAGTGGCTAAGCAAGCCAAGTGGTGTGAGGCATAGCTACATACCTTCGCCAAATAGGTTGTTGTAGCTGTGGACAAAAGAACCAAGGATGCACTAGAGCATTTTGTGACATTGTCTGCGAGAGTTACAGATTTGAAGAATAAATTTGATGCTCGGGCAAAGAAGATGACAAGTGTTGATCTTGTTTCATTCAGGGCTACGTTGAATAAAGTAAAGATAGATGTTGGGGTGCAACAGCAGCACCAAATTATGATGCCAACAGGTCAGGCTGTGGAAAAATTGGACGAAGAAATTCCTTTACTTGATCTCACTGCAGACACCCCAAAGAAAAAAAGAAAAAAGAGGAAAAGAAAAGCAAGAATAAGAGAGAAGAGTAGGATAGGGAAAAAGAAAGAAAATTATAAAAGAAGGAAAAGAAGAAGGCAAAAAAGAAAGAGTTTAAAAAGGCAAGATTGGAGTCCCTGGCTGATAATGATAAATAGGAACAAGCCATCATAGCTAGGGCTACAGGTCCTTCATCTATCTAGGCTCCAACCACCGCAAATTCGTATGCTTTGAGCGGAGAAAAGACTACAGATGAGACAGAAGCAGGGTCAAAGACCCAGGATCCAAGTGCTTGATTGTCTTCAGGTATACCCAAACCCTTAGTATATTTTATTTTTGATTCTTAAGTTGAGGGTGTAAGGTAAATTGTTGTTGTAACATCTTCTGTAGATAATTAGGAGTAGTACAAGTACTTGAGGAAGTTAGCTTATTTTGTGATTTTTGAGTGCCTCTCTAGTGGTCTGATCTATTGTGTATTTTGTAAATTGCATCCATTGTGACCACTGTGTATCTTTTTTTGGCATTAGTATTGCAAATAAATGGATTATGTTAAGCAAGTGCATGAACCAGATAATTAGTGATATGCGATATACTTTTATGCCATGTGCGTGTAAGGTCTTACTCAGTTCTTGTTGTCTGTTGAATCTTAATTTTTCCCTGTTAGTCATTCCATAGTCATCGGATAGGCGTTAGGAAAGGATCATAGGCCATTTTTTCATGTTATCCCATTTTAGCCCAAATGACCATCCCAATATGAATAATATCCCTTGATCCCTGTTTGAGCCTAAATAGCCTATTTCTTTGTTTTACACCTTTCACCTTCCTGTTACATCACAATGAACCTGTCTTGGCCATGATCCTCCTTAGACACTATGCACCTTGACTTAGGCAAATAACATAAGTTGAGGGTGGCTATTATAAGGGTGCTTGATGCAATATGTGTATGAAGAGAGGTAGAATAATAAGAATGAATAAAAAGTTGGGTGCGGCGAAAAAGAAAGGAAGAAAGAGAAATCTGTGTGAAAAATGATAAAAATAAAATAGTAACCTGATAATTGAAGTGACAACACCCATCTTAAGTATGCATGACCAATAAAAGAGGGAAGAAAAGAAGGTTAAAAGTTGAAACCCTAAGAGTTAAGGTAGTGCCAAGGAGGCTTAGTCACTCTGAAATACCCATGAATATCATACCAGCCCCTAGCCTATGTTACAAGATTGACATTAGTCCTATAGTGATCCTAATTGACCTCTCTGAAGACTTAGGTACTGACTATAAGTGTAATCCTATGGAATTTAATGTGCAAGGTTGGAATTTTGTTCTGAGATTGAGTCTTGTATTTATTCATGTGTTTATAAATTCTGATATGAGTGAAAAGGGGATTTCTTCGTTGCGAGGGCACACTAAGTATGTTTCTAATCACTGTCTTGTTCGGGTAATGTGATTTGTCTATATTTTGGGTTGTTATTGCTGAAATTTTTTCCATATCTTAATCCTTGTGAGTTGCATGGGTGTTTTTAAATAATAGACAAAGTTGGTCTTAACTTGACTAATCATGGAGATAGTGCATGTATTCTGAACTGATATGAGTAGTTAGCTGCCGAATTGTACTTTGTATAATCTTAGTTATGTTATGGTTGCTTGAGGACAAGCAATTGTTTAAGTTGAGGGTGTTGATGTGTGAGCTCATGCTAACACATTTGAAGCTTTTAACTCTAAGTAATTGCAAAGTCTTGAGCAACTTTAGTCGATTTTGATTATTTTACTTTGATCTTGCAGCAAAAGTAGAAAAGAGGGGGAACCACAAATAAAGGAAAGAAAAATCATGAAATCAGAATCAAATAGAGAGCTAAGTGTGGTCAACGACATCTACGACACACTGCCAACTTGGTCATAGGCTGTCACGGAGGCCGTCAACCTCAAACAGAAGATGTAAAGATACAGGAATTTTTATGGCGGCAATCATGAAAAGCCATCGAGATGATGATAGGGCGTCACAACAGTCGTCAAACTTCGGTAGTAGGAGTTCAATTTGCAGAGAAGTTGACGACGTCTGTGATACGCCGTCAAGATCATGATAGGTGATCACGGGCGCCGTCATCTAATCCGAATAAAATCAGAAACCTTAATTTTATTTCCTTATTTAGGGTTGACTATTTAAGGTTTTTTTTAGGCTTTTTATTATTATTTATTGAAGAATCCATTATCCATTTATCTTACAACATACAACTTTTCTCTCTATCAATCTCAAGAACAATATTTTTGAGTTTAGCCTTGTGATTCAAATACAAGCTCACTTTTTATTTTATTCATCTCTGTAAGTTAATCCTTTCAATTTTGAATTCAACTTGTGTGCTTATCTCTTGCATCATGAGTGGCTAAACATCTTTAACCTAGATTGTGGGATCTAGGGTTAGGTCATGATAAGGTGTTAATTAATTACTCAAGGTTTAATTGGTGTTAGGATTTCTTTGTAATTCTTATATTATAACTTATGTCTGTTGGTTGCACACAATAGGCGTACCTAATTTGGTTTGCTTGAGAAAGAAATCATAAATAATAGGAAGTGAATTATCGACAAGGACTCAGAAAGGCTTCGTTTAATAATCAACGATGTAACAAGATTGATTAACCTGAGGTAAAATCTAGGCAGTGAGTTGTGATTCCCTAAGTTCGAGAGGATTATGAAATTAGACGCTTGAATAGGTCAAGAGAAATTTGATCATACCATCGATAGAGATAGCTTATCATCCTAACCAGCGTGAGAACCTTGAGTTATTTGTAGCATCTATCATGTACCGTAAACCCTAGTTAACATAATCCCAGTTATTTCATAAAATATTGGTTACAAATATTAATTTTAATGTGACTAACAATTGTTTGAGAAATTTAAACCCCCATTTCAGGAAACAGTAAACTACCAATGAATTATTTCGTAAGCAACTTGAGTTCATATCCTATTCCTTGTGTGATTCAACCCCAACCTAGTTGGGTTTTATATTGACAATGATTGTTTACACCCATTCAAGAGTGTAGTTTGAGCGTTATCAATTATGAGGAACATGTCCAAGTAATTCTTGAACACCCATTTCATCAAGTCCATGAAAGCTGCAGGGGCATTGGTAAGACCAAAAGACATCACTAGAAATTCAAAGTGACCATACTGAGTACGAAATGTTGTCTTCAGAAAGTTATACTCTCTAACTAGAAGATGATGGTAGCTTGATCTGAGGTCTATCTTGGAGAAATAACTGGCACCCTAAAGTTGGTCAAACAAGTCCTCTTATAGGAAGTAGATACCTATTCTTGACCATAACTTTGTTGAGCTGACGGTAATCGATACACATCCTGAGAGAATAGTCTTTCTTGCACACGAATAAGACTGGTACACCCCATAGGGATATACTAGGCCTAATGAATCCCTTATCTAAGAGATCCTTCAAATGATCTTTCAATTCCTTGAGTACTAGTGGTGCCATCTGTATGGCGGAAAAGAAATAGGCTGAGTATCCGGGAGAAGGTCTATGCCGAAGTCTGTTTTCTTTTCGGGAGGAATACCTGGAAGATCTTTGGGAACGACATCTGAATATTAATTAACCATTGGGACTAATTCAAAACTAGGAGATTCAGAACTGGAATCTTTAGCATGCACGAGATGATACACACACCCCTTAGTAATTATTTTCCTTGCCCGAAGGTAGGAAACAAGTTAACCCCTGAAAGATAAAGTACTACCCTTTCACTCTAGGAAGGGCTCATTAAGGAATTGAAACTAGACTATCCTATTTGTACAGTCGACTGTGGCATAGAAGGAATGAAGCCAATCCGTGCCAGAGTAATATCAAAATTAGTCATCTCTAACTCGACTAAATCTGCTGATATGGCTTTCTAAAACTCATAACCAGACAGTTCTTGTATACTCACTGAGCAATGATGGTTTTACCCACTGGGGTAGAGACTAAAAAGGGCTCTGCTAAAATTTTGAGACTGATTCTGAAATCGACAGCTATGTAAGGAGTAACAAAACACAAGGATGCACCTGGTTCTAGCAAAGCATAAACATAAACATAGAAAATCTGTAATGTACAATTATTGACATCAAGAGAATTTTCCTGATCCTGTCGGGTCTGAAGAACATAGAGTCTATTTGGGGGTTGCCCACAGGTAGCATTGGAACTGAGACCCTGCTGATTTGGTCAACCGAACTGGGCTATAGAACGATTCTGCTGATCTTGTAGACCTGACTGTGGAAACTCTCTAATCCCGTGTCCTGGCTTGACATAACCAAAATATACATCACTACAGACTTTGCAAATACCCTTGTGGTTCTTACCACAAGTCTGACATAGTGGATTAGTTCAGGCACTGCTAACACTGCCCTGAGACTTAGAGCCTGGTGCTCTATCTATGTTTCTATCTCTAAATTTTGGTACTACGGCACTGGCGATGAAAGGATCTAGAACTACTAGCTTAGGATGAAATTGTGAACGGTTTTCTCCCTCGTATTTGGGTTGAGAAAAACTAAAATTGCCTGATCTTGCTCTCTTGTTCTGCCTCTCCCTATTCCTAACCTTTAGCTCCTCTATTTGCTGAGCATGGATCATGAGCCTAGCTAAAGTCATATCGTTTTTCAGCATTGCAGACCTACACTTATGTACCACGCTATCATTCACCCCTGATACGAACTTTCTCATCTTATCCCTGTTGTTTGCAACCACATGAGGGGCATATCTGAATAAATGAGTAAATCTAAGAGAATACTCTTTAACCGTCATATTTCCCTACCTGAGGTTAATGAACTTAAGAACTTTGGCCTCCCTTAGCTCTTGGGGAAAGAATCTATCTATGGAAGCCGTGACAAATTCCTCCCTCTTTATAGGACATGCATCCTCTAACCTCTCGGACTTCCACTGTTTGTACCGAGTGTGACCAATATGTTTTAACATGTATGCGGCTAACTCGGTGCTCTAAAAAAATATAACTCCCATGATGTCTATGACCTTCTGAACTTGGTTAACAAATTCTTGAGGGTCTTCATCAGACTTAGACCCAAAGAAAGATGGAGGGTTCATTCGAGTAAAGTATCGAATCCTAGTTGCTGCAGAATTGGCCAATGGATTGGTCGAAATAACTAGTGGCCGTTCATTTTGGGCTACCACAAACTGAGAAAGTGTGGTGAATGCGGCTCTAAACTCTGCATGAGAAACATGCTCTCCCAAAGGATTTTGGGCTAAGGAGCTAGCTAGTTTCTTCTCACTATCATGACATAAATACTAAAAAAAGGGAAATTGTTCCTAAAACATCTTGTAGCCTCGTACACATAAATATGGCACGCAACACACCCATGTACAAGACTCTACTAGATATGACTTTCAGACTTCCTAGGACTCTATTGAACCTTAGGCTGTGATACCAAGTTTGTAACATCCTGATTTTCTAGACCTGAGTACTACACGGTGCTTATGACCCCAAAGGACGACAAGCTAACCCATGACTGATATTTGTACCTGTACACTACAATATATGACATAATAATGTAGAAAATATGAACAGTAGGACATAAGGTTCAGCTGAATAAAATATCTGACAAAACATAACATCCATATGGGTGACAAGTGCCTAAAACAACTAAAATCTAATAAATCTGAAATCCTCTAAATACTTTCTGAAATAAAAAGTTGAAGGAACATGTCTCCAACTAACTTCGTTTAGGAAAACTGAACTGAAAAATAAATGAAATAAAATAGTATCATCCTTGAATGGATGAGGACTCACTGCAACTCTGCGAATTGAATGATACTGATGATCTGGGGCTCGTATCTCTGAACCTATGGTGTAACATAAAAGAAAGCACCATAGCGCAAATGCGTCAGTACAAATGGAAGTACTGATTATACGAGTAGGGTAGGCTAAATACAAAAGGGTTTACATGCATGAAAATGCTAACTAACTGACTGATATGAACATAAGAGTGCAAGCATGCATACATGATAACTTAGATCGTGATTACATGATATCTAGATATGAACACTAATACGTGGTTTATTTATAAGTGACATGACTGATTCTGTAGTTCTGATAACCTGGGTGACTGTGCCTGACAGTCCTGAATCTGATGGAAATATTTGAGTTCTTTTACTAAGACTTAGTCTAAAACCGTGGGAGGTAGTTACTTAATTGACATACCCCAATAATTTATATAGCTAAGTTGGGGTTCATTCTCGTCCCCAACTGAAGAGATGTCAATATCACGCTACTGGTAAGGAAAACTGTGAGTGACCCTTATTTGGTAGGTACTCAAATGAGAACGGTGGGAACTCTAAACTGATAGGTTAAGACACCTCATCAACCCTAATCTGAAAGGTTAAGATGTCTCAACCTACGCTGCCTACGTAGTTCTAGAACGCAAGGATGACTTCTAAGAATCATACCCTAAACTGGCAGGTGAGTTCCCATCCTTGGGTTCACTCGGAGTAAACTTCTAATCCCATATGAAGAGAGTGAACATAATTTAACTAACTGTACATATACTGATTAACTGAATTCTGTTGACTGATGGAATAGTACTACTATCTAAAAATTTACTGAGATCATGAGATTTTTAAGGTTTTCTGAGTCACATGACTGGCTGAGTTCTATATATCTTGGCTTGACTGATATTATCATGATAACATAACATGGCTCTAGGGACACAACTATATTTTTTGGGTACGACTACCCCCAAGACTCAATAGAAGGAAACTAACACGACATGACTGACTTGAATACATGACCAACATCAACAATCCATAATATCATAACTTAGGAAATTTCATGAAGTACATGGCTATCATACATCTTGTACATAAGTAGTATTTGCAAGAAAGCATAGAATAATATCATAAGACTAGGTCATAAATAATCCAACAATATTTACAAGACACAATATCAACATGAAAGTCATTGGAACATAGGGGCATCTCATGAATCGTTCATTTAGTCACAATTTAGTTATATTGCATGATTGCTAGTTCCTTAGGAATTTTATCAAACGCCTTGCACGCACTCTTTAAGGCATAGGTGTGTTTCATAAATTTACACTATATTAAGCCACCCAATTCATGGGTTCCAACTAACATGATCATAACCTTCATCAAATCCAATCAAAATACTATTCTATAGCACAAATAGCAAACACCAACATGAGAATGATCATATCACCATAAACAAAACATAATTTAATATTTATAGATTGATTCTGAACTCTACGGATGAAAGAAATCCATGGATGAACACTACACATGCCTTAGATTAAGAATCCATAAAAGTTAGCAGTGATAAAGACTTAGAATTTGAAGCCCCTAATTAAACGCTTGACTTGTTCTTGAGAGAAATTCAGCAAAAGCACTATATTTTGGTATTTTAGAGGCTAAATCCCATGTTAAGAAGCTTTTATAGGGGTGGAAAAGGACCAAAATGCCCTTAAGAACACGAAGGTGGGATGCTGAAAAACTGGGCACCCACTGGAGTTACCAGGCGGCGCCTGCCAAGTCCACCATACTAGACTAGGCGGTGCCTACCTTAGAGAACTACTCTAGTTGTAGGCTCACCTATCGCCCAGAGCTTCTATTTTGGAAACCCAAACACACCCTTACGCTAGCCAAAAAATTTTAAAACTTACCCGGGATGTACTATGACCTTGCCCCATCGCAATGCAACTTGAAAATTCAAAAATGAAGGTGAGGAAGGTCGTCAAATAAATCTCCAAAGTTTGGAGGTCTAACATGAGTCTAAGTGTTGAATACTTATAAAAATTTTCTAAGTCTTGAGACTTGTAAAGGAAAATGAGCTGAATTTCGTACTTAGGACTTCACGGGGTATTACAACATCTGAGTATGTTATTTGAATTTTAATATTTGTTTTCACTTGTTTGTCCTACTTACCTTTTTAGTTTGTTTCCAAAAGAATGCCTCTTTCCCCTTTCTGGCGACACTTTAGTTCCAACTTACCATATGATAATTAGTATCATAAGATTAAAGGAAATCTTTAGCTTAAGAAAATAGGATTCGAGAGTCTTCTCTAGTTTCTTAAAATCTATGCCAAATCTAAAATAGAAAAACATATTGAAATTGAGAGAGTAGTTTTTTGTTATTCCTTGTCTTTATCTTGCAAGATATTTTTGTTTTATACAACAAATATGCTTGTGAAAATACATTAATATCATTTGGCAGTTAGTTTTGACTAAAGTGAAATCTCACTTTGTGAATTAGTAAATATAAAAAGAGGAAAAATGTGTTGTAATCCAAGTGTTAAAATGATTCTGTATTTACCCAGCAACATGAAGAATCTTGATCAGTATTCTTATAATGCAAGTCCTGCACGTCACAAATATCTTTTGTTCCACCAATTAATTCCAGTGACTCAAAAAGATTCTGCTTCTTTTGTAAGTTTGATTTCCATGCTATTAACACCTCATACTATGACCTGAGCTTTCATTCGATGAGTTTCATCAGACACTATGAGCTTGACAAGAATTCTAAGAAATTCAAGGGCTATAACTGTGATTCTTTCAAGTAATAGACATCTCTATTAGTATTATTTTTGCTTTATCTCTAGGTTATGTAGGTCATGGCTTTTATCCTACTATATTTTAGGGCTGGTGTCGCACAATATATGGAAATCTAGTGGATAGTGGTTAATAACAAAAATCAAAAGACAGTAAAATAAAGAAAAAAGACTATGATATGAGCATGGTTAACTTGGAGAATATTAGGAGGAACTTCCATATATTGATAATAGCTTGGATCCCAGAGAGAAGAAATAGATACACAAGGTCGTGGGGAATAATTGAGCTAAGAGAGTTTGTTTTCAAGTTGATTGGAGTCGAAGCTTGTTAGTTCACACTATAAGTATGTGTTTGTGTTAGCTAGTTAGAGGTGACAGCTGTTATTGTACATCTTTCACACGAAGCCAAATTAGTCTATAAATAGCCTGTAGTAGCAGTCAATGTACTTAACAGATTTAGTTATTGAAACTGCTTCTTTCTAGATTCTTCTTCTATCTCTCAGAGTTCTTAGCTCATGTAGAAGATTAACATGGTAAAGGAGCTAACAACCACTGATTCAAGCTGTGATTAATGCTCAAGATCATTAATCACACGTAATCAGTAGAGAAATCTAAAGAAGTTTTGCTCATCTTCTTTTAGAGGCTCTAACCATGGAGATCACACATAATTCTACTACAGAAGCTACACAAATAGTAGCCACACCTGCAACTGTGGATGTACGATTTAGTACAATTGAGATTGAATATGATCATACTTTATATTTGTATCCTAATAACACTCCAGGTAGCTCCCTAATTTCTATTCAACTTACTATTTTTAAAAAATTATGCTCTGTGCAGTTGATTTATGATTCTTAGTCTTATAGGGAAAAATAAGGTTGAGATTATTGATAGTCGTGATCCTAAGTTTCACTTTGATGAGTCCTTACATGAGAAGTGGGAAAGAGTGAATCCCGTGGTGTTTTCATGGGTCACGAATTCAGTAGGAAATGGCCTTTTAAGCAGCATTATCTGTACTTTTAATGCTATAGCATGTGGATAGATTTGAGGAGAGATTTGAAAAAGTGAATGGTTCTAGAGTGTTTGTTTTACATAGGGAAATTTTTACTCTTACATAGCAAACTTTATCTCTATAATTATTTTTCTTGATTGAGAACACACTTTGGGATAAATTTTATGACCTTATGCCTTCTCTTAGATGCAATTGCTCTTATGGAGCTTAATGAGTCATATTCTCAATGTAGAAGTCAAATTCTATTGATGAAACCTGTTCATTCTATTAACAAGGTGGACTCAATAATTTTAGGTCATGAGAGTAAAAAAATTATATCTAGTGGTTCTCCCATTTGGAATACAGCTGACAATTTAGAGTTAGTAGCTTTTTTCACTCACACGTTAGGTGTTAAAGGGAAGGGAGTGTATTTGGGAACTAAAAGTTCTAATGGTGGTTATTCAGCAACTAGTTTGAAGTCCATAGAACGTTAAGAGGGGATATCATCTACTTCTAAGTACAGAAGTACCATACGAAAGAAACCTTTAGTGGTGTGTGAGTTATGTAGTTGTAATGGTCGTATAAGAGAGTAGTGTTTTAACGTCATTGGCTATCCCATAGACTGGCCTAAAACAAAAAGGAAAAAAGGAGGTCAGTATGCACATCAAGTAGGTCATGTTGCTCCATCTTCTAATCATGTTACTGAATACTCTACAGACTTCAAGTCTACTAGTGATCAGGTTTCTCAATCTAGAGTGTCTTCTACTGTACAATTGTTTTAATCGGATGATAATCATTATTCTCGTAACCATTCAAATCATCGTCGACTACCGGACACCGATGTGGGGGTGGTGATGAATTAAGCTGTCCTTCAAAGGACCTCTCAACTACATTTATCCTCAAAATAGGCCTAAACCCATCTGCATCATCATTCATATGTACATCAGCATACGTACATCGTTAATTATGATCGTAGGATTCACCTTTTCTATCGAATACATAAGATAATAATCACCACGTCGTTGTGCGTACAATCTAGATACCCACTTTGCATTACGCTTGCAATGAATTCGTCGTACGAATTGTTAATTACAAAATTATGTACGTCCTCCGTTCACTTTTATTTGTCACTAATTTACTAATTGAATTTCCACTTTTACTTGTTATTTTTGATATATCAAGAGAAGACAACTTTTTTTTTTCTGTTTTACACTTAAGATTAATTGTTTTTCTTATAAATTAATTTCAAGATACAATGTAA
>JAPEIP010000008.1:194747718-194766547 GCA_026120095.1 Capsicum chinense | reverse complement strand
TTCTGGGTTACAAGGACTTTCATGAACTTCACGTGTCCTGGCATTTGCTCAAGTGCTTCAACCAAAGGAAGATTAATTGTCAATTTCTTGAGCATTTCCATGAACTTGCTGAATTTTGCATCATCGACCCTTTTTTCAATCATTAAAGAAAGGGAGGTGGTGGTCTTGCGATAGCTTTCAACACCACTTTCTCTTCCTTCTCTTTTTCCTTTTTTGAAACATCAACAGTATTATCCAGCTTCTCAGATCCACTGGACTACTTTCGTTGGATTCATCAACAATTACATCATCATCTACAGATTTTCCCACAGAAGGGCCAAGTAACATCTTACCACTCTGAGTTATAATCTCCATACATGAGCCATCATTCTGCATATTATGAACCGTATCATTAGGTAAAGTACAACTTTTTCTCTGGTTAAGTGTAGTGAAAAGTTGGCTCATCTACTGCTCCAACTTCTTGATTGAAGAGAAGTGTGAACCAAGCAACTGGCTCAGGGTCTCTCTTCATAGTAGTAACCCCCAATTTGGTAGCGTCAACCCCCTTCAACAACTTTTGTATCATGTCCTCTATGGATATCTTGCCAGAACTAGTTGTTGCAGCATCCCAACTTCCAGGAGGAAGATATAAACCACTCCAGTCATTATTGTTTTTCTAGTGTCCTTGCTCCCTATTTTATAATCAGGCTTGTCATAAAAGTTCCGACCTTGATTTCCTAGGCTAATGCCTTAAAAACATTCCTAATTACTCACATAGTTTGCCTCCTCATTAGCATTTGTAGCAACAGTACCTTGAGATCTACAGCCTTAACCTTTTCAGTCTTGCCTGACAGTAAGTGCTTGGTCAGGAAGTCCATCTGTATCTTTAAATGGGCCATATCCTGGTCTCGCTTCTCTCCCTTCTATGTTGATACCACTAGAAATAGTCATGCTAGCCACCACAGAATCCCTGGTGTGCCAAGCACGACTCTTCTTGGTCATTCTATTCAGCATATCTAAAGCATCTATAAAAGAAAGGTCAATGAATGAACCACCCACAACATTGTCTACAATTGTCTTTGTCATAGAGTTAAAAGCTCTGTACAAAGTCTGCATTAAGTACAAGTCCATCATATTGTGGTTCAAACATTATGCCAGCTTATTCTTAAGTTGCTCCCAAGTTTCATGCAATGCTTCAGTCAGGAGCTGCCTCAAGTTACTGATTTCATCCCTCAACTGTACCATCCTGGAGAGTGGAAAGAACCATTCTAGGAATGCATCTTTTATGCTGAATTTTGCACCCGGTGCCAACGGTGTTGGAATGATATCATACGTTTCACCTGCTCTGTCCATTTCTTTATCATCATTATCAGCCTCGTATTGGACAGGCTGTTGCCCATACCTTCCTCTAACTGGATGGTTTTTATTGACATTTCTTGGCACTGGTGTAGTAATTTGCGCATCTCACCTTGGGTTTTGAGGATTCAACAATTCCTCATCACCCAAGTCTTCTTCATCAGGGTTGGGATGATGTAGTTGTTGACCCTAGTTCTATACGTTCACCTGATCCCTAGCCAAAGAGACTAGTCTTTTCACCTCTAATTTTTCAGCTATTTTCCTTATCAGCTAGGGTTCTCGATTAATTGAAAATAATGGTTCTCTAGAACTTCTTGTTTTTGGCATAAATAACAAGGAACCTACAATAAAAAAAATCAACAAATAAACATAAATCTAGGAAACTTAACTAACAGTAAATTAGGATACACAAACTTTCAGTTTACAACCATATTCCCTGACAACGGTGCCATTTTTCATAACGCTCAAATTACACTCCTGAATGACTGTAAGCGATCATTGTCAATATAAAACTCAACTGGGTTGGGGTCAAATCCCACAGGGAATAAAGTGTGAACTCAAGTCATTTGTAGTTTAACTCACTGATAGTGTAATGTTTCCTGAAATAGGGGTTTAAGTTTCACAGATAATTGTTTGTCACTTTGAATTTGATATTTGTATCCAAAATTTTATGAAACAACCAGAATTATGTTCACTAAGGCTTATAGTACATGGCAGATGCTAAAGTTGACTCATGATTCTCTCGGTGGTTAGGATAACAAGCTATCTTTATTGATGATATTCTCAAATGTCTCTCGACTTATTCAAGCTACTAATCTCCTAATCTCTCGAACATAGGGAATTTCTACTCACATTCCAGATTTTACCTTAGGTTAATCAACCTTGTTACAACGCTGATTATTAAATGAAGTATTTTTGAGTCCCTGTTAATAATTCACTTCCTACTGTTTATGATTTCTTTCTCAAGCAAATCAAAGTAGGTATGCCTACTATTTGTAACCAACAAACGTTAATTATAATCTCAGAATTACCAAGAAATCCTAAGACCTATTGAATCTTGAGTATTTACCATCTTATCATGACCTAACCCTAGATCCCATAATCTAGGTTAAAGGTGTTTAGCCACTCATGGTGAAAGAAACAAGTACACAAATTCAATTCATAGTTGATAAGATGAACTTACAATAATAATGAAGATCAGAAAGTATATCTTGAATTAATGACCAAGGAAAAACTCCAAAAATATTGGTTTTAAGAGAGAGAGAGAGAGAAAACTATCATATGTTTTTGAATAATGATAAGTCAATCAGTCAATTGATAATCTCAAAACCCTAAAAAAAGGCTTTAAATAGTTAACCCTAAATAAGGAAACAAAATAGAAACTTTAGCTTTTTCTCAAAATAAATGACAACGTTCGTGACAGCCTATCAGGGTTCTGATCGCTTATCGCGGATATCATCAGCTCCTTTTCAAGTTTGGCTCTTGGTGTCTAAGGTTTCCGACAATATTGATGCCTTATTACCAGCATAACGACATGTCATGGATGTTGTCACAAAACTTTCATCATCATCCATCTCATGTTTAACACTGATGGCCTCCTTGACAACCTATCACTTGGCTGACGATGTGTCATAGATGTCGTTAGCCAAACTTAGTTCTTTATTTCCTTCTGATTTCAGGCCTTTTTCTTCCTTTATTACTGATTTCAGGCTCACACATCAATCACTTCCTGCATCTTGACATTTGGTGAGTCCTCATAGTTCGGGGACACAGATTATTGGACTGTTAATTATTTATGAAGGCTACTTTAGTTATTTGATTTTAGTTTTTATTAGGGTCAACTGGGGTTTGTCCAGTGGCTCTCTAGTTAGTAGTAGAGGCTTGTTAGACTAGGTATCTTCCATTTAAACCATTTATTTGAGATTCCAAAGTTTTAAGTTGAGAATAAGATTTTAAGTTGTTTCTTCCTGTATTTATATGTATATGTTAGTCGACTTTCCATAAGAGTCTCATACTATACAGGTGGCAAGGGTTAAATTTGGGCTATTCATAGTCCTAGGCACTGTGTTATGTCTAGGGGATACTCTTGGTGCATTACAAACTTGGTATCAAAGCCTAAGGTGTTAAAGAGTCTTAGGGAGTCAGAAAAGTCGTGTTATGAAGAGTCTTGATCATGGGTGTAAAGAGCGCCACATTTATGAGCAAGAGCCTACAGAATGAGTTGAGAATCATTTTTTATTTCATGACCTATCATTCTTGAAGTGTCTCTATCTTTCCTAATTAATGCTTTCACATGATAGAATATGCCTCCTTACTGAGCTGATGCCTAAAGAAATGGTGATTAACTACCACCACTAAATACAAATCCTCTAAATGAAAATATCTCACATATAGAATTTTGAGTTGTCTTTCAAGCATTAGCCAAAGTGTGAATGCTAATATCTTGGAAAACCAATAGGAAACAATCCCATTTCATCAAAATGGTAACTTATCTGTAGCTAGGATTTAGGATTTTATGAGGATAAATCTACCTGAGTTCCATGGATCAAAGATGGATTAGGATTCTCAACTATTTATTAATAAGGTGAGGAAGATTACTCATATCATGCATGTTATTGAATAGGATAGTTTGGAATTGTCATCTTATTGGTTGAAGGATAATACTTATGATTGGGTTATTATATAGACGGTTAGTAGGGGAGAGAATACTGCTCCTATGAGTTGGCAGGTATTTTAGAGTACTTTTCTGGATAGGTTCTTTCCTTACGAGATGAAAGAGGACAAGGTGGAGAAGTTTATGAATATGAGTCAAGGCTCAATGACAATAAAGGAATACTACCTTAAGTTCACTCAACAATCTATGTATGCCCCAAGTTGTTATCTGACTCTAGATCTCATTTGAGTAAATTTTTTACTGGGGTATCAGATGTGGTAGTAAAAGAATATCAAACTGCCACGTTGATTAGAGATATTGATATTGCTTGGTTGATGACACATTTACAATAGATTAAGATAGGTAAATTAAATAAAAGAGAGAGGAGGAACAAAAGATCAAGGACTTGATAGTTTGAGTATAGTCAACAAAGGTAGGAGAGGGAAGTCATTCGTAGTTTCAGGGTCACTCATCATTGCCTACACCATTCTCAACTATTTTCCCTACACCCATGACCAATATGTAGAAGTGGGGTAGGACATAAAATTCCAGGTCCTATAACAGTGTTGTCGGGAGGCCTAGCTATAGGACATGTGCAATGTGTGGTAGGACCCATCCCGATAAGCGTTTGGTGGGAAAATAGGGTTTTTATGGTTGGGAAAAGTTGTACCAAATGATCAATTAGTGGCCATATGGTATGAAGGGAAGTATGGATGTTCATCTTCAGACTCAGGCAATAAATTCAGCAGCTCAGCCAGGCCGCCCAGTCCCTCCGCAGGGTGCATCATCCAGTTCTAGTGGTGGTCAGTGCTTGAATTATTTCTATGCTTTGCCATCCCATCAGGAATAGGAGATTCCCCCAGATGTTATCACTAGTATGTTTTATTCTTTTCACCTTGATGTATATGTATTATTAGAACCGGGATCGAACCTCTTGTATATAACTTCACTGGTTGCTATAAATTTTGGGGAAAGCCTTGAAAATCATCCTAATCGCGTCACAGTCCCTACCCCAGTGGGTTAGTAAGTCATCATTAGACAATTCTATAGGAAGTTTTCAATTATTGTCCTCCACAAACTCACACTAGAAAATTTAATAGAGTTGGAGATTGTTGATTTAGATGTCATTCTGGGCATGGATTGGCTCCATTCATGCTATCTCATTAGATTATCACACCCACATGGTGAAGTATCAGTTTTTTGATGAAACCATTTTTGAGCGAGTGGGTAGTTCTATGTCTCTCAAAGGTCATTTCATCTCCTATAATATGTAATACCCCAAAAAATCCAAACCAATATTAGCACCATGTTTCAAGAACATGCATACTACATCATGATTATTTTATAGTTTTATGAGAAAGTTAGATGTATATTAAGTCATCAAATAACTCCCAGCTATCAGACGAATCAAAATATTCCTTACTGATTAAATTCTTAGGAAGGATATTGCTATAGTCAACTTCAAATGAGCATATCTCTTGTTATACTATGAATTATTGAGACCATGACATAACAAACTATATATAATTGAATTATTATTTCAACGATACAAATTTTGCCTAAATCCGATGTCAGAGCAAAAAGTTATGCCCATTTTACTCCGGTATATCTGTCTGGCAAATGAGTGACGACATGAGCTGACGACTTATCACAAGTCTGACAGCTTATCAGCCCATGTCACCAGGCTTAGAAAAAAACCAAAAAATTTCTGATACCAGGTGACGACCTAGGCTGATGAGCTGTTACAGATCTAACGGCATATCAGCCTTGGTCATCAGCTTATAATTTCAGCAACTGGGAGGTGATTTCGTGGGAGTATTTTTGGTATTTTTCCCTCACTCTAAACACGGTATTAAATCCATAAGAAGGCTATTATCCAATTATTTTCTCATACTCCTCAAGAACCTAAACATTCTCTCCAAAAGGGGTTAAACCCTAGTCAAGAAAAATCAAGAACAAGCCTAAGGATTTCTTCAAGAACCCTAAAGAAGCATTAGATCTCTTTCAAGATTCAAGTCGATTTCACTGCTAGTTTTCACAGATATTCAATCTAAGGTATGCGTAGTGTTTATCCATGGATCCCTTTCATCCATGGAGTTCAAGAATCAAGTTCTAAAATCATGAATTGTAATTATCTTAGTGTGGTATGATTATGTTCATGTTGATGGTTGTTATTTAGTATCTTGATGTATTTTCATGATGTATGTGAGCATGTTACTTGAAATCCATAAATTTGGGTGGCTTAACATTGCTAAATTGATAAGTATACCTATGCCCAAAGTTGTGCACGTAAGGTGTTTGATAAAATGCCTAGAATGATAGAAATTATGTATTATAGCTTAGGGATGAACTATATGATTAATTCATGCTAGTCTATTATATTCAAAGGGCTCACATGTTGTTGTTGTGCAATATATGTGTTAATGGAATGTACATGTTGATTGGAGAATGGATTCATAGTGTGTATATATGCATTCCATGTTATGTACAAGGTCATGATTATGAAGTACCACATGAGTTATCCTCCAATTATTACAATATGAACTAAATGTTACATGCTTGCCACTCCCTTATGTTTAAACGGTTTCCATGCTATCGTTATGGAAAGTGTATATTGTTGGAATGCCCATGCTATTAGAATATGAGATTTATGACTTGAATATAAGACTTCCCATTCATGTTAGATATTATGATTACAATGTACTTCATGAAATCTCTCACTTATGTATTATGGATTGTTATTGATAGTCATGTACCCAAGAAAGTCAAATTGTATCAGTTTTCTTCCATCGAGTCCTACGGATACTCGAACCCAAAAAATATAACTATGTTCCTAGACCCATGTCATGTTTCATGATACTCTCATTCTATCCATGATCCATAGAACTCAGTCAGTCATGTGACTCAGAAAAACCCAAAAATCTTAGTAATCTCAAAAACTTTAGTATTTCTAGTAATCTCAGTAACTTTAGTACTCTCAATTAGTACTCAGATGTCAGTAGTATTTTGTTAGTCAACGAAACTCAGTGAATTCAGCCCATCTCTACTAGAAATACTACTTATTCAGTTAATCAGTTTAGTTCAGCTAATCAGTTGAGTTAATCATGATCAGTGTCTATTTAGATGAGAGTAGGAGTTAGATCTGAGTGAACCCAAGGATGGGAACTCAACTGCCAGTAGAGGGTGTGATTCATAGAAGCAATCCTTGCATTCCGAACTACCTAGCCAACATAGGTTGAGACATCATACCTGTTAGTTGAGGGTAGATGAGGTGGCTTACCTGCTGGTTAAGGGTTCCCACCAGTATCACTAGAGTACCTACCAGTCGAGGGTCTCACTGCCTATCCTTACCAATCGCACGGTATTGACACCCCTTCCAATCAGGGCAAGGATTGAACCCTAGCTCGGCTGTATTAGCATACATGGGGCATGTCGATTAAATAACTACTTCCCACAGTTTCAGTTACAGATTTTAGGACTGTCAGATGTAGTCACCCAGTTTCAGTAAAAGAACTCAAATAGTTCTTCAGATTTTAGGACTGTTAGAGACAGTCAACTTAGATACAGTATAGAACTCAGATAGTTCCATTAGACTCAGGACTGTCAGATACAGTCACTCATGTTATTAGTTATATCAGTTAGTAGAACTTATTTATCAATAATGTTAGAAATCAGTAAACTCATGTTATCAGTACCTAGTTTCAGGAATTTTAGATACAGTCAATCAGACCAGTTCTTTATAATCAAAACTATCAGAAACAACAATTCCTTCATCAGTAATATAGTATCAGGCTTTTGATATTCAGGAATATAATATCAGTTCCTCACTTGTTAGTGACTTACATAATAATAAACTCAGTCATTCAGTACCTCAGTATCAGTAAAATCATTTTGTCAGTATTCAGAATCAGTAGTCAGTATCACCACGAGTTCAGTTTTAATTTCTTATGCATGTATGTATTCTCACGTTTATATCAGTCAGCATTGTTCAGGCATAGAAACCCTTTACATTTAGCCTACCTCACTTGTATACTCAGTACATTCAAATGTACTAACATATTTGCACTATGGTGTTTTATTTTACGCTATATGTTCAGAGGCACGAGTTCTAGAGCAGCAGTAGCATTGCAGATTCCAGTCGTTTTATTTAGACGTGAGTTCTCATACTTCAAGGACATGATTATTTCCCTATTTTCTCATTGATTTTTTCATTAGTTGGAGATAGTTGGTGACTTGTCCCATCAGCTCCTTATTTAGATTATTCAGACTCGATACAGACTAGATTACAGACTAGTTTCAAACTTCAGTATTTTGGTTTTATTTTTGTATTGTGATGCCACTTTATTCAAACATTGTTATTTCTCAGATTATGTTCAATATTGAACCTTATGTCCTTCAGTTCGTGTTTTTGTATTTATATTTATATATTATGCAGTGTACGAGTACAGATATCCATCATGGATTAGCTTATGGTCCTTCGGGGTCATGAGCACCGTGTAACATTCTAGTTAAGAAAATTAGGGCATTACAAACTTGGTATCAGACCTTATAGTTCAATTGAGTCCTACAAAGTCTGAAAGTTGCATCTTGTAAAGTCTTATACATAGGTAGATTGTGCACCACACATATTTGCAGGTGCCTATGATATGTTTTAGGAACAATTTCCCTTTTTTCATGTTTCAGATCGTGCTATATAAAGGTATCCTAAAAACTCATATAGATTATCATCATGTTCCACTCATGTCAACTCCACCTTACTTTCAAGGTAACAGAAGTAGTGAAGCTCAACTCCTACAGATAGGGCTTTCTCAGACAGTCCCTATAGACAGTTATGGGATTTTCCATATGCTCAGATAGTATCCCTCAATTTCATTATGTTCCAAAGTTGTACGAATCTCATTCATCATGATGAGAACTCATTCTCGAACCCAGATTTAGATATTCCACCAGAATCCTCATCATAATCCTATGATAGCATATGACTAGAGTTAGAAGCATGAACCCAGGGATTTAGCAGTAATAAAGTTGGGATAATGTTATCTGGATTGATCATATTCTGTATTTATAGGTATAGTTGTTCCATAATGAATCAGTAGGCTTGAACAGTGTGAGAAATTTAAGTTTATTGACTTGAAATTAAGAATGAAGGTGTGAATATGATATTTACAGTATATGAGAAAACAGAGGCACATTATGTATATAGTAAGGTGAGTATGTGTTGATCAGAGTGTAAGTATATGATGATGATTATAGTTCAGTTCAAAAATTAGTTTAATGTGCACAGACTTATGATGATGTCTTAAAGCCAAGGGGGAGATGGTAGATCAAGTACCCAAGTTAGGATCTCAGACTTCAGTAGTAGTGCCAGTATGTACAAAAAATTAGTTAGGAAAGACGATTCCCAACCCATCCTTATCTCAGTGTAAAGTTTTGCACTCAAGTCAGCATGATGCCTATGCATGCTTTATGTCTCAGTTCCATGAACACAACTTATATTCACTCTTTCCATAGAATCGTGTACGATTCTATTTCCTAGTATAAGGGGTTCAGTTCTATTTCCCTCAATAATAAAAATCATGTCCCACAAATGCAAAAAGATCCTAGCTTAGGTTATGCAGCTCATGACTCATGTACACATGTCATGCTTCATAGATTGCTCAGCTCCTATGACTCATGTTATACTCATATTGATCATTTAATCCAGGATATGTCATGTATATCCTCAGTTCAAACCTTTTAGGTAAATCTATATTGTTGATATCATATTCCTCAAGCCTCAATCATGTGTCAAGTTCATCTAGTGTCCATTCATGATTTAGGTCTTCTTGATTCAACCCCTTTAGTGAGCTTTCTTTGTAAGAATAGTTTAGTGATGAGCAGTTGCTTAGATAAGTGAGACAGTAAATGAAACACGTTAAGAGAAGATTTTTGCATGTCTATTTTACACGAGGGTGTAGTTATTGAGATAGGCTAGAATGTTATTCTAATATGCAAATAAATGACTAAAAAGAGGTTGTACTTAGAAATCAGGAAAAGTTCAGAGTGTGAGTGTAATTCAGATCCTTGACTTATGGCAACCTTCATTATGCAACTATCATAACTCAGTTTCTATCTCAGTTACAGTCTTAGTTATAATGTAAGCTATAGTTTAGTAATCAGCTTAGTTCATGTGTCATGCCACAGTTTCAGATATCATATAACCAATAGCTCAGCTAAGTCAGTATTTTGTGAGGGACCAAGTGTCCCAAGGGGGAGATACACTTGATTCCCCGAACTTTCATGACTTAAGCATTCCATTCTCTCTTTATGTAATGAATCTAGTATGGAGTAGGATATAATCATAAGTTGACCCTTAAGATCCAACCTCAGTTGCATGCCATGTATTACAGACTCAGTTCAGTTTATATATCATGTTCCAAACTCAGTTATGTTCTTATGTTTTCGCTCATACATATTGAGTAATTACTCTCAGACTCACCGGTATTTTTAGTTCAAGGTGATAGTCTTCCTTTAAGTTACTTATTATCATGTTTAGATTTCAATAACAAACTTGATATTTAGTTCCATGCTCAGTTTTCAGTTCAAATTTGGTATCTTTACCATTACATGTTCAGTTGCATATTTATGAGTCAGTTCAGTTATGTATTCACGTATCAGATATGCGTGATCAGCTTACCAGTACTTTCAGTCATTCATTCACATATCATGTTAGTCATAAAATTAGGCATCAGATATGCATTTTTATTATGAGAAACTCAGTTCATCAGAACACTCATCATGCATTCATGAATCAGTTACTTATGCATCAGGTATTCATGTTCAGTCTGATGTATTCAGCTTATTAGTCATCTCATTCCTGAAATCATGTTTTAGTAGTGTATGTCTTGTACGTACTTCAGTTGATCTTTTCTTCCATCTCAATAATTCTCATTCGAGGATGAATGTTCCCAAAGGGGAGATATTGTAATACCCCAAAAAATTCAAAGCAATATTACCGCCATATTTCAATATCATTCATGGTACATCATGGTTCTTTTATAGTTTTATGATCAAGTTAGATGTATGTTAAGTCTTCAAATAACTCCCAGCTATCAGATGAATCAAAATATTCCTTACCGATTAAATTCTTAAGATAGATATTTCTATAGTCAACTTCAAATGAGTGTATATCTCTTTATACTATGAACTATTGAGCTCATGACCTATAATATATAATTTAATTTTCTTTCTAACGATATCAATTTTGCCTAAATCCAATATCAGAGAAAAAGTTATGCCCATTTTACTCCGGCATGTCCACCTGACAAATGAGTAACGACATGAGCTGACGACTTATAACAAGTATGACAGCTTATCAGTCCATGTCGTTTGTCTTAGATAGAAACCCAAAAATTCCAGCTCCCAGGTGACAACCTGGGCTGATGAGCTATCACATATCTAACGGCTTATCAGTCTTGGTCATCAGCGGATAATTTCAGCAACTGGAAGGTGATTTCGTCGGGGCATTTTGGTCGTTTTCCCTAACTCTAAACACAGTATGAAAGCCCTGAGAAGGCTATTATCCCATTATTTTCTCGTTCTCCTCAAGAACATGAACATTCCCTCCCAAAGGGGTTAAACCCTAGTCAAGAAAAATCAAGAACAAGCCTAAGGATTTCTTCAAGAACCTTAAAGAAGCATTACATCTCTTTCAAGATTCAAGCCGATTTCACCACTAGTTTTCATGGATCATCAATCTATGGTATGCACAGTGTTCATCCATGGATCCCTTTCATCCATGGAGTTCAAGAATCAAGCTTTAAATTCATGAATTGTGATTATCTTGTTATGGTATGATTACATTCATGTTGATGGTTGTTATTTGGTATCTTGATGTATTTTATTAAAGTATGTGAGCATATTAGTTGAAATCCATAAATTTGGGTGGCTTAAGATTGTTAAATTGACAAGTATGCCTATGCCCAAAGTTGTGCATGTAAGCTGTTTGATAAAATGCTTAGAACGATAGAAATCATGTATTATAGCTTAGGGATGAACTATATGATAAATTCGTGCCAGTATATTATGTTCAAAGGGCTCACATGCTGTTGTTGTGCAATATATGTATTAATGGAATGTACATGATGATTGGAGAATGGATTCATAGTGTAACTATATGCATTCCATGTTATGTACAAGATCATGATTATAAAGTAGCACATGATTTATCCTCCAATTATTACAATATGAACTAAATGTTACATGCCTACCATTCCCTTATGTTTAAATGATTTCCATGCTACCGTTATGAAAAGTATATGTTGTCAGAATGCCCATGATTTTAGAATATGAGATTTCTGACTTGAATATAAGCATTCTCATTCATGTTAGATATTATGATCACCATGTACTTCATGATATCTCTCACTTAGGTATTATGGGTTATTATTGATGGTCATCTACCCAAGAAAGTCAAGTTGTGTCAGTTTCCTTCCATCGAGTACTAGGGGTAATCATACTCAAAAAATATAGTTGTGTGCCTAGAGCCATGTCATATTTCATTATACTCTCTGTCTAACCATGATCCATAGAACTCAGTAAGTCATATGACTTAGGAAAACCCAAAAATCTAAGTAATCTCAGTAGCTCAGTAATCTCAGAAACTTCAGTATTTCTAGTAATCTCAGTAACTTTAGTACTCTCAATTAGTCCTTCGATCTTAGTAGTATTCCATTAGTCAACGGAACTCAGTGAATTCAGCCTAGCTCAGCTAGAAATACTATTACTTGAGTTAATGAATTCACTTTGGCTTATCAGTTCAGTTCAGCTAATCAGTTTAGCTAATTATTAGTAGTGTCTATTCAAATGGGAGTAGGATTTAGCACCGAGTGAACCCAAGCATGGGAACTCACCTGCCAGTAGAGGGTGTGATTCCTAGAAGCAATTCTTATGTTCCAGAACTACGTAACCAACGTAGGTTAAGACATCATACCTGCTAGTTGAGGGGAGATGAGGTGGGTTTACTGCCAGTTGAGGGTTCCCACCATTTTCACTAGAGTACCTGCCAGTTGAGGGTCTCACAACCTTTCCTTACCAGTGGCACGGTATTGATACCCTTCCAATCAAGGTAAAGATTGGACCCCAGCTCAGCTATATTAGCATACATGTAGTATGTCGGTTAAATAACTACTTCCTATAGTTTCAGTTACAAATTTCAGGACTGTCAGATACAATCACCCAATTTCAGTAAAAAAACTTAGATAGTTCTTCAGAATGTAGGACAGTCAGATACAGTCAACTCAGATACAATACAGAACTTAGATATTTCCATCAAAATCAGGACTGTCAGATACAATCACTCATGTTATCAGTTATATCAGTTATCAGAACTCATTTATCAGTAATGTTAGAAATCAATAAACTCAAGTTATCAGTACCTAATTTTAGGACTGTCAGATATAGTCAATTAGACTAGTTCTTCATAATCAAAACTATCAAAAATAATTATTTCTTCATCAGTAATATAGTATTAGGATTTTGGTATTCAGTAATATAGTATTAGTTCCTCACTTATTAGTGACATACATATCAATAAACTCAGTCATTTAGTATCCCAGTATTAGTAAAATAATTTTTTCAGTATTCAAAATCAGTAGTCAGTATCATCACGAGTTCAGTTGCAGATTCTTATGTATGTATGTATTCACACATTTATATCATTTAGCATTGTTCATGCATATAAACCCTTTGCATTTACCCTACCTCATTTTTATACTCAGTACATTCAGACATACTGACTCATTCACGCTATGGTGTTTTATGTTATGCCATAGGTTCAGAGGCATAAGTTCCAAAGCAGAAGTAGCACTACAGATTTCAATAGTTAGAGTTAGACGTGAGTCGTCATCCTTCAAGGACATTATTATTTCCCTGTTGTCTCATTGATTTGTTCATCAGTTAGAGTTAGTTAGGGACATGTCCCATCAGCTCCTTATTCAGATTGTTCAGATAGTAGAGGCTTTCAGACTAAAAGCAAACTAGATTATAGACTAGGTTCGTACTTCAGTATTTTAGTTTTATTTTGGTATTGTGATACAACTTTATTCAGACATTGTTTTTACTCAGATTATGTTCCGTATTGAACCTTATAGCCTTTATTTCATGTTTTCGCATTTATATTCATATATTATGCATTATACAGGTACAAATATCAGTCATGGGTTAGCTTGTGGTCCTTCAAGGTCATAGCACCGTGTAATATTCTAGTTTAAAAAATTAGGGCATTACATCTTAAGGCCAGGAAATTAATTTCCAAAGGGTGTATTTACCATTTAGTTTGAGTCAAAGATATTAAGTTTGAGGCCTCAATAGTTTAATCAGTCTGGGTAGTCAATAAGTTTACGAAGGTTTTTCCCAAAGATCTGCCAAGGGTACCTCTAGACAAAGAAATTGAGTTCTGTATTAATATTCTTCCTAATACTTAGCCCATCTCTATCCCTCTATATTGTGTGGCTCCAGCCAAACATAAAGAGTTATAGGAGAAGCTTAGAGATCTCTGCGATAAGGGTTTCATCAAAGCTAGTGTTTCCCTATGGGGTTCTCCAATTCTATTCAGGCATAATAAGGATGGCACTCTCAAAATGTCCATAGACTATAGATAACAAAACAAGGTTACCATCAAGAATAAGTTCCCCATTCCTAGAATCAACAATCTATTTGATCAGCTTCAAAGTGCCTGGTGGTTTTTCTAGATTCACCTTAGGTCTGGGTAGCACTAGTTGAAAGTCAGGGAGCACAACATTGTAAAAACATCTTTCCAAATAAGGTACAGTCATTTTCAGTTTGGGGTTATGTCATTTGGACTAACAAATGCTCCTGCAGCCTTAATGGACTTGATGAACAGGGTCTTCAAGCAATACAAAGATATATTCATCATTGTTTTCATACATGACATACTGGTATATTCTTAAAGTGAGAAGGACCATGCGGATTATTTGAGGATAGTGCTACAAACGCTCAAGTATCGTTAGTTATATGCAAATTTTAGTAAGTGAGAATTTTTGTTAGAGTCTATTACCATCTTAGGGCACGCCATTTCATGGGCTAGGATTCATATGGATCCTTATATGACTAATGTAGTAAAGCACTGGCCTAGAACCATCACTCCATCCGACATCTGGAGTTTTTTGGGTTTGGCTGGGTATTATAGAATATTTTTTGATGGATTTTTCTTCATAGCCACGCCATTGACTAAGCTGACACAAAAGAAGGTGAGGTTTATATGGTTGAAAATATGATAATGGTTTCCAAGAATTAAAGGATAGATTGACTTTGAAACTAGTGGTATCCCTTCTAGACATTTTAGATGGATTCGTGGTGTATTTTAATGTTTCTACGGTCTGATTAGGCTGTGTGTTGATTCAAAATAGGAGAGAAACAGCTTTGGCCTCTAGGTAACTGAAGGATCACAAAAAAAATATCCAACTCATGATTTAGCATTAGCTTCTATGGTGTTTGCTCAGAATATATGGAGGCACTACCTTTTTGGTGTGCATGTTGATGTTTTCACTGACCACAAAAATCTTTAGTAAGTATTTTTCAAAGTGAGATAAATCTTTGTGAAAGAAGGTGGTTGGAGTTATTGAAAGATTATGATATGAATGTGCTTTATTATTTGAGTAAGGCTAATATGGTGGCAGATGCACTGAGTAGGCTATCTATGGTTAGTGTGTCTCATGTGATAGAGGAAGAATGGGATTTGCCCAAAGAAGTTCATAGGTTGTTCCATTTGGGAGTATGCTTACTCGACAAGGATGATGGGGTTGTAGTGGTTCAAAAGGTTTCTTAATCATCTCTAGTGGTGGAAGTAAAGGAGAAGCAATGTAATGATACCATACTTAGCCAAGTATTAGAAGTAGTCCAGCAGTAAAAGGTTGAGGTTATCTCCTAAAGGGGAGATTGTGTACTTCCTACTAAGGTAGTCTTTATGTTCCCATTGTAGATGGATTGAGGGAATGGATACTAGACAAGGATCATGTTTTGAAGTATATATTTATCCTAGTGCTACTAAGATGTATTGTAATTTGTGAGAATTTTATTGGTGGAATGGTATTAAAAGGGACTTAGCCAAATTTGTAGCTAGGTCTGCCAATTGCCGGCAAGTTAAGCTCAAACACTAGAGACCGGGTGGTACGCTTCAAAAGATCAGCATCCCTACTTGGAATTAGGAAGTATTGAATACAAATTTCATCAAAGGTTTTCCTCATACAAGACATCAACATAATTCAATTTGGGTTATAGTTTATTGAATGACTATATCAGCTCATTTCCTACTTGTTCAGACTTTAGATACGGTGGAAAATTATGCAAAAATATACCTTCTCGAGTTAGTAAGGTTTTAGGGGATACCCTTGTCCATCATTTCAAATAGAGGCACGCAATTCACTTCTCTTTTTTGGCAATCATTTCAGAAATGACTTGGTACGAAGGTTAAGATTAGTACTTCTTTTTATCCGCACACCGATGATTAGGCTGAATGCATAATTCAGACTTTGGAATACATAATGAAAGCTTGTTTTTTTGAATTTAAAGATAGTTGGGATTATCATCTACCTTTGATAGAGTTTTCTTATAATAATAGTTACCATGTCAGCATCCAGATGGCCCCATTTGAGGCATTGTATAGGCGTAGGTGCGTATCAACCATAGGATAGTTTGAGGTTCGTAAAGCGGTGTTGATTGGGAAAAACTTTATTTTTGAAGCAATGGAAAAAGTTCATTTGATTCGTGAAAGATTAAAGACTGATCAGAGCCATTATAAATAGTATGCAGATGTATGAAGCAGAGAGATCAAGTTTGAAGTGGAATATTGGGTATAGTCATAGTGACATGTTACGAGTTGTAGGGTATGACTCGTATCCAAACCAGGGCATACTTTCTTTGTTTCTGCCAATGTTATGAGTCACTAGGTCAACTTGTAAACAGATGCTACGAGTCATGAATTGACTTATTATGATTAGTGGTAAAGTTTCTATAAACTCAGATGAGGGACCTTTTAGTCTTTTCCCTCTTAAAATATCTAACCCACGACTTATAACCTAATAATAGGCATTATTTTCCCCTACTTTCAATAGATTAACAAAACTTTTTCTCCATCCATCTTCAAGAACAACAAGACTTGGGTTTTCTTCTAGAAAGACATCTCTCAAGTATCTAAGTTTAGGTCCTCATCAAAAGTCATGTAAATCCAGGTCTGTGGGATTTTGAAAAAGGATATCCATTCATCCTTGTGACCAAAAATCTTGATCTTTAAAGTGAATTTATATGTTATATTTAGGGTTCATACCAGTTCTCATATTTTGAAGCATAACATTATCATATGATTTAAGGATTTAAGTGCATAAGAGTTTTCATCTATTCATGTTTTGACTTGCAAGATTGCTATTATGATATGAATTTCATTAGTGTATTTAAAATTCGATGAAAGATTTGCAATGTAAGTATTGTTTATGATTCTTTGTCTTAAGTTCTATGTAAGAAAGTATGAATCTCCAAGACTTAAGCATATGCACTGAGTTTACAATAAACCAAAGTTTTAAGCTTCAGTTACATACATTTCAGCAAGATTAAAGTTCAGCTTGATCTTTTTATACATGATAAGACATGAAATCCATAAGTATTCCTTTTGATTATGATGTAAGTAAAGAGGAGCATGATTGGTTTTCAGTCTATAAACCCTAAAGCTATTTTAGGGTGTATTTCTAAAGTATGAGCCTATATATATTTTTTTGGGGAGTAGCATTTAGTATCGATAAGGGAATGTGGATGAAAGTATCCTAAATTCGTAGAAACTATGAGCCACTGTAGGTTTAAGAGACGTCATCCATGAGTGTCTACATTCTCAATATGGATGAAGTATAGTAATCACTTAAGTTATGGTTCTATTCCAATGGCATGGGTATAACAGCCCTCCCCAATATGGGTATGACGTTGGACTCCATGATAGTTTACATGGTTTATTTCGGTTAGAAGAATCTCCCACAAGAAAGACTAAAAGCAAAGATTTTAGAAACTAAGCATAATATCTCATTAAGCTTATTTAGTATGCTTTATTATTCTTGTTTTATCATCTTACAATTTTCAATTTTATTCATGTCCAAGGTGAGTCATTTACGCTTATCATGCATGATTTTAAAATATATTAAGTTCTTGTTTCCTTATGCATTCACCCCCATATACTCAGTTCATTCCAAAGTACTAACCCATACATAAATGTCTATGTGCTACATTGTCTTATAATGTAGGTTGTGGTTCTTGTTTCCAGCAACATGATTAATCACGGGCACCACTTCCTACATCCCGACATATGGTGAGTCCTCATAGTTTGAGGGCACAGTTTATCAGACTCTTAATCTTATATAAAAGTTACTTTTGTTAGTTGATTTTAGTTTATATTCGGGTCAGCTGGGATCTATCCCAGTGGCTCTTTTAATTAGTAGTAGAGGCTTATCAGGCTACGTATCTTTCATTTAAAGAGTTTATTTTAGATTTCAAAGGTTGAAGTTGAGAATAAGATTTTAAGTTGTTTCTTCCTATATTTATGTATATGTGTTTGTGATACCCCCAAATTTCTTCCTCTCTTATGAGAGAGTAAGCGGTCATTGTCAAATATAGAACCCAACTGGGTTAGGTGTCGGATCCCATAGGGAATACTATGTTCACTAAGTATGGTGACTGTTATGATGTTGCTGATCTAAGGTTCCTGAGTAAAAAGGGGTTTGGCATGTTAACAATATTCTAACTTATGTATTCAATTACAAGATTTATTGAATTCTAAGAATTACCCACGTGTTTCTCAACCTA
>JAPEIP010000008.1:194706572-194738009 GCA_026120095.1 Capsicum chinense | reverse complement strand
ATGTACTTGTTGATGATTGTTGTTTAAGTTTCAAGATGATATCTAAAGGTGTTTTCATGGAATATATGTGGTTGTTAGTTGAAAAACACAAACTTTGGGTGGTTTGATATGATGCAAGTATGAAATCCACCTATGCCTTAAAGAATGCATGCAAGGTGTTTGATAAAAAGCCTAGGATGCTAGAAATTCATATTTACATGATTCCATGATATATAAATGACAATTCCATGTTAGCTATGCACTCCCTACCATGCTTAATATGTTGAGGAACCACATGATGTATAATACCCTTTATTTATGATAATGTGAATTGTGGACTTCAATCTTATGATCAAGTCAGTCACGTGTGTCAGTTTCCTTCCATCGAGTCCTGGGTGTACTTGTACCCGAACAATATAGTTGTATGCCTAGAGCCATGCTATGTTTTCATGATACTCTCAGTCAAGCCATGATCTATAGAAATCAGTCAGTCATGTGACTCAGGAAAACTCAGTAATCTCAGTAGTTCAGTATTCTAAATAATCTCAGTGCTCAGTAACCTCAGTAATCACAGTAAATCTCAGTAACTTTAGTACTCTTAATCAGTCCTCAAAACTCAATATATTCCATCCGTCATAAAAAACAAGTAAACTCAGTTTTAGCTCCGCTAAACAATACACCAATAATCAGTTCAGTTCTGTTATTTAGTTCAGCCCAGTTATTCAGTTCAGTGTCTTTCATATGGGAGTAGGATTCAGTACTGAGCAAACCTAGGGATAGGGGCTCACCCGCTAGAATTGGACTGAGATCCCTATAAGCAATCCCTAAGTTCCAAAACTACGTTTCTAGCATAGGTATGAGATGTCACCCGTTAGATAGGACTGACATAGTTAGGGTTCACCTATTAGAACCTCTATATGTATAGGAATGATTCCAAGAGTCACCCTCTAGATTAGGACTGAGTCCACAACATATGTCTTTACTGGTGGCGCGATATTGAGACCCTTCCAGTTAGGGAAAAGATTAGACCCCAGTCAGCTTAGTATGGGGCATGTCTTTTAGATGAACACATGCCACAGTTTCAGTTACAGATGCAGGACTGTTTGACACAGTCAACTCAACTTAGTAGTACAGATTCAATACTATTAGATTCAGCCAATCCTTATCATTGTAAATAGACTTCAACATTACCCATTAGCTAGGACTGATCTCAACTATGATTAATCAGTATCAGAATCATTAGACCTAAATATCACCCACTAGATAGGACTGATCTCAGACTAAGTCAAATTATCCTTATTATTAGTATACTCATGATCACCCGCTAGATAGGACTGATCTCAAATTCAGTTACTCCGTATTAAACAGAACTCAAATAATTCCATCAAAACTTAGACTGTCAGATGCAGTCACTCAATATCAGTTATATCAGTTAGGGTGATCATCATAGTTATATCAGTTTTCTAAACTCATATATCTGTTATATCAATTATCAAAATTCATGATATCAGTATTCAGCTTCAGGACTGTAAGACATAGTAAACCAGACCAGTTCTTCATAATCAAACTATCTTAAATAGTCGCTCATCAATCAGTATCTTAGTATCAGTACACTTATGTTATCAGTATTAAGACTCAATAGTCAGTATCTCCACGAGTTCAGTTACAGTTATGTATGCATGTATGTATTCTCACATTCATATTAGTCAGCATTGTTCATGCATATAACCCTTTGCATTTAGCCTACCTCACTCGTATATTCAGTACATTCAGATGTACTGATGCATTTTGCTATGGTGCTTTCTCTTATGTTACACCATAGGTTCAGAGGCACGAGCTCCAGATCAGCAGTAGCATTCTAGTGTTCAAAATTTGCAGTGAGTCTTTTTTATTCGTGGACGATATGATTATTGCTTTATTTGTTGTCTTAGTTCAGTTGCAAGATGGAGTTAGTTGCTGACATGTCCCATCAACTCCTTCTTTAGACAGTTTAGAGGCTTTCCAGAATATAGCATGTTAGACAGTTAGTTTAGATTTGTTTTGGTATTGTTATACCATTTTCAGATATTGTCTTATCAGATGTTTATTCAGATTTGAACCTTATGGCCATTTAGTACATGTTTATGCATTTTCATGTTATATTATGTAGTGTATAGGTATAGATATCAGTCTTGGGTTAGCTTGTGGTCCTTCGGGGTCATGATCACCGTATAGCATTTTGGTTTAGAAAATTGGGGTGTTACATCCATACACACCCTCCACCCAGTAAAAGTCCTGAGTGTGATCAAATAGTTATTCTCATTAGCCATAACTATTATGCCCCATTTCTTAGGCACAGACTAAATAGGACTTACCTAATTACAATCTGAGATGGGATATACCAATCCTGTATATAGCCACTTATTGATTTATTTCCTTACTACCTTTTGCATAGGTGGGTTTAGATGATGCTGATGCTAAATTGTTTGGATGCAATCCTCCTCTAGCTAGATTTTATATGTGCATATTCCAGGAGGAATGCCGATAATGTCTACAATCATCCAACCAAAAGCCCTCTTATATCTCTTAAGAATAGAAATAAGGGCTTCCACCTGTTGTTTACCTAAGTCAGTAGAAATGATAACCAGTAGTGTATTCCCACTTCCAAAGAATACATACCTTAAATTACCATTAAACTCTTTCTACTCCAAAGTAGGTAGCTCTTCAATAGATGTCTTGGCTAGTGGACTTGGACGATTTTTCAAGTCCAAATCTAGATTTTTGGATGCATAATAATAAGACCCCACGCATATCAAGGTACATACAGTCTCCTCATAATATTCAATACCATCTTAATCAAAATTCATTAATACGGCAGCTAAAGTCTCCACAACAAATTTTTCCTCTATAGGTACTTCCATCTCCACCTTATAATACACATCTACAATAGAAAATACGTTGTTATCTTTATGTTGTTTCATAGACTGGCATACATCAAATTAAACTACTTCATCATTCATCTTGAATAGTAGTTCATTTTCCTTTAGATCAATAGGCACACTCCCGATTGGGAGTAAAGGTCTGCCAAAGTTTATAAGCACCTAGAACTTCACCTTGTAATCAATAATGACCAAATCAGCTGGAAATATGAAACTGGCCCTCTTAACCAATACATCATACAGAATCCCCATAGGCCGCTTCATAGACCTGTCTGCCATAACTAATCTCATATTTATGGGAGTGGGATCCCCCAAACCTAGTTTCGTATACACAGCAAGTGGCATCAAGTTGATACTGGCCCCCAAATCACATAGAGCCTTTATGAAATCAAGAGGCCCAATAGTGCATAGCATGGTAAATGCTCCCAAGTCGGCCTTCTTCTGTACCTACGACCTTGTAGAAATAGTACCACAGTGATGGAGATTGTCCACCATCTCATAAATAACTATTTGCTTCTTTGTAACATGGTTTTTCATGAACTTTATGCACCCGTGAATTTGCTACAATGCCTTTACCAATGGAAATTTGATTTTCAATTGCTTAAGCATGGACATAAACTTACCAAACTTTATGTCGTCGGCCTTCTTTTCTAATCGATAGGGAAATGGATAAGGTGGTTTTGGGATTATAGTAACCACCACTTCGGTCTCCTTTTCCTTGCTCTTCTCTAACTCATCAACCTGCTGATGGTTGGATGGTGTATTATCAATAACTTCATCTAGTTTCTCAAACTCTACTAGATAAGTTTCTCCATGCTCAATATCCTCTGCAATCATAGCTTTACCCACAAACGGGCATTGTAAAACCTTACTATTCAGTGTGGTAATTGCCATGCAGGAGCCATTATTTCGAAGATCCTAAACTGTATTACTTGGAAAATTTCCACTCTTCTGTTGATTTAATGCTACTAGAAGTTAATTCATCTGCTGCTCCAACTGCTTGATAGAAGTATAGTGTGAGTTTATGAACTGACTCATGGAAGACAAATCACTCTTCATAGTAGTCACCCTAGAGTTGGTAGTCTCAACTCCCTTTAATAATTTCTACATCATGTCCTCCATAGAAATCTTGCCAGAGCTGGTTACAGTATTATCTCTGCTTCCATGAGGTACACATACTCCACTCCTATCAGTTTTGCTCTTCCAGTTTCCTTGATCTCTATCCTAGTAACCAGGATTATCGTAATAGTTCCGACCTTGATTTCCTTGGATACTACCTCAAAAAACCCCTGATTATTTAGATAGTTTGCCTTTTCTTCCAAATTAAAAAAAGCTCTTCCCTAGGATGCAACAATATTCACCTTCTTTATTTTTCCAAAAATAAATGCTTACTCAAAAATCCATCTGTGTCGTTAATATTCCATATACTGGTCATGTTCTTCCTACTTCTTGCGTTGCTTTGTAGTCATACTACAAGACATAGTAAGGCTTGCTACCATAAAATCCCTGGTATGCCAAGTTCTACTCTATTTTGTCATCTGATCAAGCATCTCTGATGCATCTAGAAAAGTAAGGTCAACAAATGACCCTCCTATAGCATTATCCACAATTGGCTTCGTAATAGAATTCAAAGCTCAATAAAGAGTCTCTATTAAATAAACGTCCATCATGTTATGGTTTGGGCATTGCCTCAATTTCTTTTTAATCCTACCCCAGGTCTTATAAAGAGCTTCAGTGGGAAGTTGTCGAAAGTTAATAATTTCATCCCTAAATTATACCCTTTTAGAGGGTGGAAATAACCTTTCTTGGAAAGTCTCTTTCAAACTGCACTGGTTGACGCTCTTGCCTTGCCCCAAAATAGTAATGTCTATTTACATTTCGATCTACTAGTGTAGCCATATTTTCTGCATGCCTTGGATTAATAGGATCTAAAAAGTAGTTATCCCCTGAAACATCATCATCAGGATTAGGATGACGTGCCCGTTGATCGTCATTCTACTGATTTAGTTTAGCTCTATCCAAAGCGGCTAGTCTTTTAGTATCTTGGGTATCTACCATTCTTCCAATTAACTGCGGTTTTGGATGTATTGGTAATAATGGTGCACCCAATCTCCTTGTACTTGGCATACATAATAACTCCCCTACTCAAAACAAAAACAATAAACAAAAGTAAAATTTGGGAAACTTGACCAAAAGTCAATTAACAAGCACAAACTTAATTGACAACTGTATTCCCCGACAACGGTGCCAAAATTTGATATGCCTAAATTACACCTCTCTTATAAGAGGGTAAGTGATCGCTGACAAATATAGAACACAACTGGGTTGGGTGTTGAATCCAATAGGGAATACTGTGTTCACTAAGTATTGTGACTATTATTAGACTATTGATCTAAGGTTCCTGATTAAAATGGGATTTGGCATGTTAACAATATTCTTTCTTAGTTGTATCACACAAAGGTCCAGCTAATGAGAGTTAATGTAGATCTAATTTTGGTGAGAATGAATTAACTAAAGTTATGCTCACCAAGATGTCCAAACAGTTAGGTTTGTGAATTTGTGCTCGAATTCTATCTTATGTATTCAATTGCAAGATTTATTGGATTCTAAGAATTACCCACGTATTTCTCAACCTAATGAGTGTTTCACCCTTTACTTCTCTCAAACTTAAAGGATTCATGAATTATTCAATAACACTCTCATGAGAGATAATCTTGTTAAGGCATCAACCCATTTACCCAAAGGGTAAACCTATGGATTTTATGTAAATCACTTCTTTTCCCAACATCCACTTTCTTGTCAAAAAAAAGGTGTTCATGTGATCACTTCTCAAGTTTTCAACCAAGAGATGTCATTATAATGAAGAAAGATTCATTGTAATTTTGATAGATGTTAGAAATCAAACTGATTCATAACCCCAAACAATTTTCTACATCATGGCTCCCATATTCCTAGTTATGGGAGTTTAGCTACTCATCTCCATGTAATAAATCAAAGATATATTGATGTTCATAAATACCTTCGAGATAGTACTTACAAAAGTCACAATATATTGTTCTTCTCAATCTTTAAAGGAAAATATAAAAACTAATAATCAGATCTCAATCTTTATATTCAATCTCAATAAAAATTATTACATAGCTCTTAAATAGAGAAGAAAGTATGAAACTAATGACCAAAGATATGAAATAAACCCTAATACTTGTTAGTTATATGATTCTAGAATTGGGGTTCTTAAATTCAAACTCAGATTTTCCACTTCATGTTTGATAGGTCAAGCGATGGTTCATCGTATGGCCGATGCTCCGTCGCCTAGACCGTCGATAGATCTCTAGTGATTCTATTTTATGTTTCCTTATTCTAGTTTTTTGTAATGATTTAAGCCGACTGTTCATCGTAGGGTCGATGGTCCATCGCATGTACCATCACATGACTCCCAGTGTTTCCTCATTCTATTTCTTACGACGGTTTAAAATGATGGTTCATCGCAGAGTCGTCAGTCCATCGCCTAGAGTCATCCCTAATAATTTTTCCTTTATTTTTCTCATTTTGTCCAAGTTATTCTTCCAACTCAGTTCTTAACCTGAAAACACTAAAATACCATGTTAAATACAAGAATAGTTGTTTGAAAACACACAATTATCCTAAGAAAAGGGCCTAATATGTTTAGTCAAAAGCCAGAAAATCAGTTAGTCTACTTTCTATATAAGTTTCATGTTATACAGATCTTAAGCATTAGTTTGGGGAGATTCATAGTCCTAGTTACCTTGTTGCATCCAGGGGATGTTCCAGGGTGTTATACCTCCTATACAGAAACCTGAGGCTAGTTCTTCCTAATCTTTACATCATTTTAATTCCTCTCAACCTCTTCCTCAGTTCCCCATCCCATCAGTTCTTTCTCATCCTTCCACCCTTAGAAAATCCACTAGAACAAAACATCTTCCCATATGGATGCATGACTTTATTACCTCTAAGCCTACTTCATTTCATTAGTGTTTATATCCTATATCTTCCTATACGTCTTACTCTTACTTATCACCCTATTACATTCATGCTTTATCAGTGTATTCCTCTATTCCTGAACAATCTTCCTTTCTTGAAGCTTCAAAAGATCCATCTTGGATTAAAACTATGAAAGTGGAGATTCAAGCCCTTGAAGAAAACAAAACCTGGTCTATTGTAGATTTTCCTGCTGGAAATGTTCTTATTGGATGTATGTGGTTATATAAGGTTACAAATAAAGCCTCTTAGGAAGTATGAAGGTACAAGGCTAGACTAGTAGCCAAGGGCTATAGTCAAAAGGTTGGGGTGGATTACTCAGATACTTTTTTTCCTATTTCTAAGATGGTGACTGTGAAGTCCCTTATTACTCTTGATGCTTCTAGAAAGTATTGCATCTTTAAGATGGATGTCCACAATGCTTTCCTCAATGGTGATAAGATTACATGTAGATTCTTGATGGTTTTTTGCATACAATAGGAGACTGAGAAGGTGAACAAACTACACAAGTCCCTATATGGCTTAAGACAAGCCCCTAGATAGTGGAACAAAAAGTTAGCTGACGCACTCTCATAAATGAGGTTTGTTAAAAGTCATTCTAACTATTTTCTGTTCACTCAAAAGTCATGTGTTGACATAGTGGTCATTTTGGTCTATTTGAATGATATATTAGTTACTGGGAACAACACGGTCTTAATAAATCAAGCAAGAATAGACTTATAACACAAGTTCAAAATGAAAGACCTTGGAGACTTGAAGTACTTCTTGGGGATAGAAGTAGCCAGATCCAAAAAGGAAATAGTTTTAACCTAAAGAAAAGATTTCTTGAGCATATTTCTGAGGTTCTTTTGAGTGGATCAAGGCCTATTGGTACTCTACTTGAAGTAAGCTAGAAGTTAACTTCAGTGGAATATTATGATCATATTTCCAATGGAACACCAAATAATGCAGTCCCTAAGGATCCAATATTCTATCACAGGTTAGTGGGAAGGTTGCTATATCTTACCATGACTTGACCAGACTTGTGATGTGTAGTATATATTTTAAGTTAGTACATCCACTATTCAAAGACATCATATATGGAAGCTGCTTTAAGAGCTATGAGATATATAAAAGCAAGTCCTAGTCTAGGACTATTTATAACTGCAGAATCCACTAATAAGTTAACTGCCCATGTGACTCTAATTAGGGTGCTTTCTTGCAAACAAGAAGGTCAATTATAGGATATGTATTAAAGTTTGGAAATATTCTAATCTCTTGAAAGTCAAAGAAACATGAGGCTGTCTCCAAAAGCTTAGTAGAAGCATAGCTATATGCAGTGTTAAAGTTACATGGTTACTAGTTTATTTCAAGAACTGAGAGTTCAAATTAATTATCTAATAGAGTTAATGTGTGACAACAAGGCAGCTATACAGATTGCAGTTAATCCTATATTTCATGAGAGGACAAAAAACATTGACATAAATGAACTTTGAGAGTGAAAGAATTAACAAAAACATGATCAAACTAATCATATGAACTCTAGAGAACAATTTGTAGACATTCTCATGAAAGCCTTGGGAAGAAACCAACATGAGTATTTGCTCAACCAGCTGGGAATGAATTCGTCTTCAAGCCATCAACTTGAGGGGGAGTGTTGAGGTAAGAGAGTTTGTTGTCAAGTTGATGGAGATAAAGCTTGTTAGTGCACACTATAAGTGTTTTTGTGTTAGCTAGTTAGAGGTGACAGTTGTCATTATACAACGATCTCAAAGAGCCAAATTTGTTATAAATAGCCTGTATTAGCAACTCAATGTACATAACAAATTTAGTTACTGAAATTCCTTCCTTCTAGATTCTTCTTCTATCTGTCATATTTATTGGCTCATGTAAAAGTTTAACAGCAATCATGATGCCATTCGGGAAATCAAGAAGGTACTTTGTGGGTTATTTGTAAAATAGTCACTTTTGGGCTATTTTTGTAATAGATAATTTTTGTAAAGGCAATGACTACAAATAGTTCCCTTAGACTTTTTTATCACTTTGATTTTGATGATTGTAACTCACCACTTTTTTAGGCTAGGGTTTGAACTATCTTTCCTATGTATATAGCCACAAACCCAATGAATTCAATTGAGATATAAGTGTGAATAACTATTATTTTAGTATGGAAACATCTTTGCAGATGAATATAAGTCATAAGTTTTTCCTATCTCAAAGTTAAGTTGAGCACTTTCCTATATATTGAATTTTAGTATGAGAATTTTCTTACCATTACTCTTAGAATATAACAAGTTTTGTGTCTCATTAAATTTTATCCAGTCCACTTTCCATCGTGATTGACCGTTTGTCTATTTGAGTTCTGAAACAAAAGTTATGAGTATTTTAGTGAGACACTATCCAGGGTTCGTGATCGGGGTGGAGAGGCAATGTTGGATCTTTGTGTTGGGGTCATGAGGCAATGATCCGACACCGTGTTTGGGTTTATGGCACAAACCTCCTTTCCTAAACGTTAAAATACATTTTCCTACGTTAAATTAAGGGCAAAAAGGTCCTTTAAACCCCCCTCCCAAAACCACTCCAATCCATATTATAACCCTAAGATCATTCCAAAATCAATTGAAATCCCCTGAACCCTCATTCTCTTTCTCTCAAGAACATCAAGAAGGGATTCATCAATTCTATAACTTGTGATTCAAAACTTAAAGTTATTCTTCAATCTTTCTCTGTTAAAAGGTATGTGGGACTATCCTAACTCTCATGGGCATAATTTTAATTTTTTAACAAATTTTAAAAAAGTATATCTATTTATATGTGATGATTTTTGGGAAACTGTTTGAAGAGCATGCATCATAAACCCACTTTTAATAAAATTATAAAATTACTAGGGAGGTTTCCATTAACTTGAGTCATAATTATGTATACATATGTTATGAGTTTTGAAAGGTGATTTAAGAGCATGATTTACGAAATCGCCCTCATATAATAAAATTTATGGTCTTAATAGGTTGTAAAACGTGAAATTTGTTTGAGAGAATGAACTATAAGTACCCTTTTTTTATCATGAGATTTATGTATGACTAGTGTTGGGGTTGTTTTATAAATGATGGTAATTCTTTAGTTTTAAATACCTCTTTACCTTTTATGCATGGTTATTTTACATATTTTTCATAGAGGTGATTGTTATTCTAAATGCTCTTGTTTCCAAATAAGGATTTGTATATGTTTTATGTATGAATTGTCAAACACATGTTAAAGTATTGGAAAGAGAGTGTTTTACATAAGTTCTCACATGCTATTTCAAATAAGAACTCTCATATGATGTTTAAATCTTTTGGGTGGTCATTAACATGCTTTTGAATGAACAGGGAAATGGACATAATATGATATGATATGACATGGCTTGCAAGTTTATGTATGACTATACCAATTATGAAATGCCGTTAAAATTAAATAAAGAATGTTATAAGCACAAAGCATGGTTTTAAAAGGCTAAAACTCGTCTCAAAGAGGGCTAGATGGAAAAACGAGAAGGCACAAGTTCAGATAACTCATGGACTAAAATTGTATTTTATGGATATGAGTTTTTATCATAGGTTGTCCCAAGAGAGGGACGACTATGGTATTTTATCTCAAAAGAGTGATAATTACTGTATAATAACATGTATTACGCAAAATACCGATCCTTGTAGCAAACTTTGATTGGAGGCTTGACTGTCGAGTTTAGGGAGAACCCATATAGCCTGTGGGTGATGAGGTCAGGATGCCATCTAGTCCATAAATAACACAAAGAGTTTATTTACATTTTCAAGAATGATCATGGTTTCCATTTTAAATTATGCCCATTTTTTTTCATATATATATATATATATATATAAATATATATAATATATATATTCACAATGCTCTCAATTATTTTACATGAAATATATGTTATTTTTGGATTGTTCTACATACTATTCAAAGTATTGACCCTTATAATACAGGTTCTAAGTCACAGCCTCGTGGTCCATCACATCCAAAAAATATTTGGGCTAATGATAGAGTTGGTGAGCCATCCATCTTTATGAGGGGATTTATTCATATTTAATTTTTTTAGTTTATGGTCCAGCTGGGGGCCTTGTCCCGACCTAGACAGTTAGTATTCAGTAGAATCTTCATAGATAACATTTCGTTATTGTATTGTCATAACATTATTAACCTAATTTGATTCTAAGATTTGCTTAAATTCATTATATCTTCCACACCTGGGTATGGATTATGCTTATGATAGTCTACTAAGAGGTCTCTCAGGCCTTCATTTTTCGGGATGCTCATCAAAGCTAGGGCCTAGGATCAGGTCATGATAAGATTAGTATCATAGCATGGTTCACGGTCGTAGGGTGTCTACGAAGCCGTGTTTAGTAGAGTCTTAATTATGGGTGTGGTGTGCACCATACTTATAATCAGGAGGCTGTCGAGCATTTGTAAGACCCGAAAAAAATTCTAAGCTTAACTCAGTCCATTAAAGTTTGAAAAGAGGTCCCAGACTTATAAATTTAAGCTAAGTTTTATACTTATAAGTATTTTAGCCTTCATAAATTAGTGATCCTATTTTGTGATCCTTATGACCTTAAAGTATTTTTTTTTAGGTTTATTCATGATCAGGAATATCAGTATGTCACTTATGTGACCCCGTTAGTTGTTGTTAATTTTGAGGTAAGTTCTAAAAAGTTCCCTGAGCCTTTCTTGGTTTCTACTCTAGTAGACGAGTCAGTTATTACTAAACAAATCTATAAAAAGTGTCCTATCACTATCCTTCATAAAGTCATGTTAGCAAGCTTGATAGAGTTAGATATGGTTGATTTTTATCTTATACTTAGTATGGATTAGCTTTATTCCAGTAATGACTCTATAGATTATTGCACCCATGTGGTGACATTTTAGTTTCCAGATGAGCTTGTCTTTGAGTGGTCAGGTAATTCAGTATCTCCCAAAAGTCATTTCATATCTTATCTTAAAGCCAGAAAGTTGATATCCAAAGGTTGTATTTATCATCTAGTTTGGGTTAAAGACATAAAGTCTAAGACTTCAACCCTTCAGTCTGTTCGAGTGGTCAATGAATTTCCTAAAGTTTTTTTGAAAGATCTACCAAGGGTACCTCCCGATAGGGAAATAGAATTTGGTATTGACCTTCTCTCAGATACTCAGTCTATTTCTATCCCTCCATCTCTTATAGCTCCCGCAGAGCTTAAGAAGTTGAAAGAGAAACTCAAAGATCTTTAGATAAAGGCTTCATAAGGCCAAGTATTTCTCCATGGGGTGCTCTCATCCTATTTATGTGAAAGAAAGATGGTTCTTTGCAAATATACTTTGACTATCGTCAGCTAAATAAGATCACAGTCAAGAATAAATATCCTCTTCCTAGTATTGATGACTTATTTGATCAACTACATGGTGCAAGTTATTTCTCAAAGATAAACCTTAGATTTGTCTATCATCAGCTCAAAGTAAGAGAATATGATATTCCAAAGACAGCTTTCAGAACCTGTTATGGTCATTTTAAGTTTTTAGTCATGTCTTTCCGGCTAACCAATGCTCCAGCAGCTTTTATAGACCTCATGAACCGAGTGTTCAAACAATATCTAGGCATATTTGTCATTGTATTCATATATAATATCCTTGTGTACTCCCTTAGTGAGGATGATCATATAGATCATCTTAGAATTATCTTGTAAACTCTTAGAGATCATCAATTGTTCGCCAAATTTAGGAATTGCGAATTTTTGATAAGATCAGTTGCCTTTCTTGGTCATATTGTTTCCACTAATGGAATTAAAGTCGATCCTCAAAAGATGGAAGCCGCAAAAAATTAGCCTAGACCTATCTCTCCATCGAACATTAGTAATTTCTTGGGTCTAGCTAGTTAATACTGATGTTTTGTTGAGGGTTTCTCATGTATTGAATCCCCGATGTCTAGATTGACCTAAAAGAAAGTTAAGTTCCAGTGGTCAGATTCCTGCGAGAAGAGTTTTCAGAAGTTGAAGACTCGACTTACCACAACCCCAGTCTTAACGTTACCTAATGGTACGAATGGTTTTGTGGTGTATTTTGATACCTATAGAGTTGGTTAGGGTTGTGTGTTGATGCAAAGAGGTAAGGTCATAACCTATTCTTATAGGCAACTTAAACCTCATGAAAAGAAATACCCAGCCCATGATCTTGAATTAGCTGTTGTGGTGTTTGCATTGAATATTTGGAGGCACTATCTGTATAGTATGCATATTGATGTACTCACAAACCACAAAAGCTTGCAATATATGTTTACTCAGAGGGATTTGAATCTTTGACAGAAAAGGTGGTTAGAATTATTGAAAGATTATGACATGAGTGTGTTATATCATTCGGGAGAGGCCAATGCAGTAGCAGACGCCCTTAATAGATTGTTAATGGGCAGTGTTGCTCATATGGAGAATGATAAGAAAGAGTTGACTCAATAAGTTCATCGTTTGGTGAATGATAAGAAAGAGTTGGCTCAATAAGTTCATCGTTTGGCTAGATTGGGTGTTAGGTTAGTTGACTCAGCTGAATGGAATGTTTAGGCTCATAGTATTTCCAAATCTTCCCTAGTTTTGGAAGTGAAAGAGAAGTAAGACATGGATTCTAGTTTTGTCAGACTGAAGGTGTCAGTTAAAGACCAAAAGGTAGAGGTTTTCTCCCAAGGGGGAGATGACTTGATTAGATACCAGAATAGATTATGTGTTCCTTGTGTTGATGAGTTGAGAAAGAGAATTATGGCTGCAGCACATGGTGCATGTTATTCTATTCATCCAGGTGCTATGAAGATGTACCACGTCTTGTGGGAAATATATTGGTTGAGTGGTATGAAGTGAGATATAGCAGATTTCGTAGCTAAGTGTACAACTTGTCAATAGGTTATGGTAGAGCATCAAAGACCTGGTGGTACATTTCAAGAGTTTAGCATCCCCACTTAGAAGTGGGAAGAGGTGAACATGGACTTTGTGATTGGCTTACCCTATTTGCATCGTCATCATGATTTGGTTTGGGTTATTATAGATAGATTGACTAAGTCAGTGAATTTCATGCCAGTTCATACGTCCCATATAGCTGGAGATTATGCTAAGTTATATATTTGAGAGTTAGTTAGATTGCATGGAGTTCCCTTGTCTATTATCTCAGATAGGGGTACTCAGTTTACTTCCCAGTTTCGGAAAGCCTTTCAGAAGGGTCTTGGTACCCAAGTCCATCTTAGTTAAGCTTTCCACCCTCAGACAAAATGTCAAGCAGAAAGGACCATCCAAACTCTAGAGGATATGTTGAGGGCATGTACTCTTGATTTCAAAGGCAGTTAGGATGAGCATTTTCCTATGATCGAGTTGGCGTATAATAATAGTTATCATTCTAGTATTCAGATGGCCCCTTTTGAAGCTATTTATGGGGGGAGATGTAGATCACCCATAGGTTAGTTTGAGGTGAGTGAGGCCACTTTTCAAGGTCCTAATGTAGTGTTCGAAGCTAAGGAGAAAGTTAAATATATTAGGGAGAGATTGAAAAAATCTCGGAGTTGTCAGAAATCCTATAAAGATGTAAGAAGAAGGGACCACAAGTTTGAGGTTGGTGATCCAGTGCATCTGAAGGTTTCACCCATGAAAGGGGTAAAGAGATTTGGAAAGAAGAGGAAGTTTAGTTCCCGGTATGTTGGCCCTTTCAGAATTGTGAGTCGTGTTGGGAAAGTAGCTTATGAGCCTTATTTGCTTGCAGACTTGTCAGTTGTTCATTCTGTATTTCATATCTCTATGCTTAAGTGCATCAGTGACTCTACCATTGTAGTTCCTTTAGAAAGATCATATATTCATAATAGCCTTTTATAAGAAGAGATGCCAGTGGAGATTTTAGATCATTAGATCTATAGACTAAGGAACATAGAAGTTCCCTTGGTCAAAGTTCTTTGGCCGAATTAATCGGGTGAGGGCGCCACTTGGGAGGCAAAAGCAGATGTGAGCCAAGTACCTTCACCTCTTCTCTACAAACTTAGATTTAGCCAAAGGTAATACTTTTCCTTTATTTAGTTCTTTTCTAATCATATATTCAGTTATATCATTGTCCTAATGTAAGTTCATGCAATCACCAAACTGCTCAGAAGCTAAGAATGATTTAGACTCAATTTTACAATTTATTTTAGTTGTGCATGCTATCCTATAGCTTCAGATTTTCCTCAGTATTCTTAGTCTAACCAGAAACATTCAAGGACGAATGTTTACAAGTGGGAGATATTGTAATACCCCGATACTTTTCTTAGCTTGAATTTGTCTCTATAATGTTAAGGGATAGCTTTCAAAATGAATACTATTTACTTCATGTGAAATTCTTTAAATACCAAATTGAATAAGCTTCCCATAGATAGCAAATTTGCCTAAATCTGACACTCGGTGAAGGAGTTATGGCCATTTTAAGTTCTAGTCATAAAACACCGTTATTTGGTCCCATAGCACATCACGAAGAAGCATAAAATTATAATTGTCAATTTCCAGTGAGACTCCGCAGCTTTGGCGAGTTGTGGAGAGGCCCAATTTTCTATTTGGCAATTTTCAGTAAGACCTCGCAATACTGGTGCGTCGCGCCTGTAGTAAAAATGATAAACTAAAGGGGCTCCGTGATTGTGACACATCACGGTGAAGGCCTAATTCCCACTCGTCCATTTCCAGTAAGCCACCGCGATAGTGGCGCATCGCTGTGGCCCCCAGTTCGCAAAAAGTTCATTTTTTGAAATCCATTTCAAAGATTAAAGAGGGTACTTTGGTAATTCTCCCATTCCCTAATCCGTCTTAAACAATGAACTAAACCACTTCAAAGCACTTTGCATCCACTTTTCAACAAATCTCTCTCAAGCAAAACCCTAGTTCAACAAATTTTTTCCCTAAGATATCCAAATCCTCCATTAACTCTTTAAAGAAATTCAAGATCGAGGATTCCTAATACAAGGACCCTAAGAATTCATCCCCAAAGTATCAATAGGAATCCAAGATTCAAGTTTTTCATCAAAGGTCACCAATTAAGGTATGCGGGGTACGAACAAGGATAATTCTTTCATCCTTGTGCCCAAAACTTATTTTAAATTCAAATTTTACTGAAATTTATATGATTTTTCATGAAATTCAAGTTAGCGTTTATACCCATTATTGTTATTCACAAGCGTATGAGACTTTTAGTGATTTAGAAGTTTAATTACATGATTATGTTCATATTTTCATGCATATTTTAATAATTTCCAGGTTTTGAATTAAATTTATCAATGTTTGCATTATCAAGCACAAGAATTTTGGTGTTTTAACCTTAGTTTGATGCATGGGTCTTTAATCCCTAGTTAAAGATTGTTGTTTCAAGATTGTCTATGCTATGAGTATCCTAATATAAGACTATTCTCAGGTTTTTCATAAAGATTTGACCTTTTGGTCCAAAGCTAAGATAAAGAATCCACTTTGTTCATACGACTTGAGATTTAAACAAAAGAAAGAGCATAATTGGTTTCTTATAAACCCTTGTGCTATTTTTGAAGTGGATTTATTAAGATTTTCAGCATAAGAATGGGAGTAGTATTTAGCACTGAGATTGGTATGTTACCAAGGTTTCATACCCTAGAACTACGTGCCACCGTAGGATTAAGATTATTTCCACTTCTATGTAGATGACTAAGATTGTGATCACTTAAGAAGTTCTATTCTCATGGAAAGGGTAGAATAGCCCTACCTTATGGGGGAAAGATATGGGACTCCACGGATTCTCACATGGTGTATGTCGATTAGAAGAATCTCCCAAAAAATGATGTCCCGTACTCTTAATACAGTCTATAGGCTTAAAGCCTTGAGATAAAAGCATGTGTTTTGGAAACTATGGTTTTAAGATTCTTAGAGTCTTGAGATAAATTATTCCCCTTATAGTTGACTAAATAAGGTAGTAGTTTTCAGAAAAGAACAGATTTTAGAACAGAATGTAATGGCTCACAAGATCTATACTATATGCTTTATTTTTCATGAATTATGATCTTAAGTTATTAGATTTCTCAAGCCTTTGTGAGTCATTTACATTTAGCATGCATTGTTTTACAAATTATAATGATTGATATTATGTTTACTTATTGGATTCACCCCCATATACTAGTATATCATCAAAGTACTGATCCACATATACGTCTATGTTCTACATTGTCTCATAATATAGGTTCAGGTGCTCAGTCTCTGCAGTGTGAGTGATTTTCGAGCATCTCATCTATATCTCTACAGTTGGTAAGTTATCATAGTTTGGGGACTTAGTTAGTTATGTTTCAGTTATTAGTAGATGTTTTATTATTCATTTCAGATAGTTTAAGTCAGCTGGGACCTATCCCGGTGACTCTCTAGATTCAGTTAGTAGAGGCTTGTCGGACTACTGATTCAGTTTTAGCATTTTGATTCAGTATTCAGATTTTTTCAGTATTGTTCTACTAAGACTTATGAGATTAGTATGTTTCAGATAAGATTTTAGCATTTATTATGTTTTCATATTCATACATCTCGTATGTTGAGATTCAGATGCTGTAGAAAAACAGTCAGGGTTAGCTCAAAACTACTTGTAGCTCAGAGCACCGTATGGCATCCTGAAAATCAGATTTCCGAGCTTACATCAATTGAGGGACCTTTTGGTCTTGTTCCCTCTTAAAACATCCAACCCACGACTTATAACCTAAGAAGAGGCATTATTTTCTCTTACTTTCAATCAATCAACAACACTCTTTCTCCTTCCATCCTCAAAAATAACACTAGGGTTTTCTCCCACGAAGACATCTCTCAAGTCTCTAAGCTCTAGTCCTCTTCACAAGTTAAGTAAATCCACATATGTGGGATTTTGAATAAGGATACACTTTTATCCTTGTGCCTAAAAACTTGATCTTTAAGTTGAATTTACATGTTTTAGTTAGGATTCATACCCAATTTATCATATTTTGAAGCATAATATTATCATGTGACTGAAGGATTTAAGTGAATAAGAGTTCTCATCTATTCATGTGTTGACTTTCAAGATTTCTATTTTGATTTGAATTTGATTAGTTGTTGAGTTTCTACTTTTCCCCATACAGATGAAGTACAGTGATCACTTAATTTAAGGTTCTATTCTGATGAAAAGGGTAGAATAACTCTCCCTAATGTGGGTAATACATTGGACTCCATTATAGCTCACATGGTTTATGTCAGTTAGAAGAATCTCCCACAATAAAGACTAAAATCAAAGATTTTAGAAGCTAAGTGTAATGTCTCACTAAGCTTATTCAGTTTGCTTTATTATTCCTGTTTTATCATCATACATTTTCCTATTTTATTCATGCTCAATGAGAGTTATTAAAACTTATCATTCATGATTTTAAAATATATTCAATTTTTGTTTTACTTGTGCTCCACCCCCATATACTCAGTACATTCCAAAGTACTAAACACACATATGTGTCTATGTGCAACATTGTCTTATAATGTAGGTTTTGGTGTTTGTTTCATGTAGCATGATTGATCAATGGCATCACTTCATGCATCTCAACATTTAGTAAGTCCTCATAGTCCAAGGATACAGCTTATCAGACTCTTAATTGTTTATGTAGTTTACATTAGTTATTTGATTTTAGTTTCTATTTAGGTCAACTGGGTTTGTCCCAGTGGCTCTCTAGTTAGTAGTAGAGGCTTGTCAGACTAGGTATCTTCCAATTAAAGAATTTATTTGAGATTTCAAATTTTTAAGTTAAGAATAATATTTTAAGTTGTTTCTTTCTGTATTTGTATGTATATGTTAGTCCACTTTCCAAAAGTGTTACATACTATACAAGTTTCAAGGGTTAACTTGGGGATATTCGTAGTCCTAGGAACTGTGTTATGTCCAGGGGGTACTCTTGGGGCATTACTAACTTGGTATCAAATTCTAAGGTTTTAAAGAGACCTAGAGAGTCAAAAAAATAGTGTTATGTAGAGTCTTGATCATGGGTGTAAAGCGCGCCACATTTATGAGCAAGAGGTTACAGAACGAGTTAAGAATCTTCTTTTATTTCATGACCTATAATTCTTAAAGTGTCTCTATCTTCCCTAATTTATTCTTTTATATGATAGAATATGCCTCCTTACCGATCCGACGCCTACAGAAACGGTGATCAACCACCATTACTTCATACAAATCCTCTAAATAAAAATATCTCATATATGGAATTTGTGTTGTCTTTCAAGCATTATCCTAAGTGTGAATGCTAATATCTACGAAAACAAACAAGAAGCAATCTCATTTCATCAAAATGGTAAGTTAGCTATAGATAGGATTCGAGACTTTATGAGGATGAATCTACCTGAGTTTCATGGATTAAAGATAGAAGAGGATTATCAACTATTTATTAATGAGGTGAGAAAGATTACTCAGATCATGCATATTACTGAAGAGGAGAGTTTGGAATTGGCATATTATTAGTTGAATGATATCACTAATGATTGGGTTATTATGTGGAAGGATAGTAGGGGATAGAATACAACTCCTATGAGTTGGAAGGTGTTTCAGAGTACTTTTTTAGATAGTTTCTTTCCTTATGAAATGAAGGACGATAGGTTGGAGAATTTTATGAATCTGAGACAAGGCACTATGACAATTAAGAAATACTGCACTCATCTAGCTAAGTACTCCCCAAGTTGTTATCTGACTCTAGAAGTTGTATGAGTAAACTTTTTACTGGGTTATCAGATTTGGTGGTTAAAGAATGTTGAACTTCCATGTTGATTAGACAAATGGATATTTCTTAGTTGATGACACATGCACAAAAGTCTAAGATAGACAAATTTTAAAAAAGGAGAGGAGGAACAAAAGATCAAGGACTTGATAGTTTGAGTATAATAAACAAAGGTCCATAGGGGAAGTCGTTCATAGTTTTAGGATCACTCATCATTGCCTACACCATTCTTAGCCAGTTTCCCAGCACCTAAGATCAGAAAGTAGCAGTGGGGTAGGACTTCAAATTCCTGGTCCCAGAATAGTATTATTGGGAGGCCTAGTTATTCGACATGTGCAAAGTGTGGTAGGACCCATCCTGGTAAATGTTTGGTGGGAAAATAAGGTTGTTATGGCTGTGGAAATTTGGGCCACAGGATCAAGTAGTGTCTGTATGCTAAGCAGGGAAGTATGGATGTTCATCCTCAGACTCAGGCAATAAATTCAACAGCTTAGCCAGGCCGCCTAGTCCCTCCAAAGGGTGCATTATCAAGTACTAGTTGTGGTCTGTGCTAGAATTAGTTCTGTTCTTTGCAATACTGTCAAGAATAGGAGAGTCTACCAGATGTTATCACTAGTATGCTTCATTTCTTTCACCTTGATGTATATGTATTGTTAGAACCGAGATCGAATCTCTCATATGTAACTCCACTGGTTGTTGTAAATTTTATGGTAAGCCCTTAAAATCTTCCTAATCCCTTCTCAGTCTCTACCCCAGCAGGTCAGTAAGTCATCCCTAGACAAGTCTATAGGGAGTGTCCTATTACCGTCGTCCATAAACTCACACTAGCAAATTTAATTGAGTTAGATATGGTTAATTTTGATGTCATTCTAGGCATGGATTGACTCCATTTTTGCAATACATTAATAGATTATCACACCCATGTGGTGAAGTTTTAGTTTTCAGATAAAACTATTTATGAGTGAGAGGGTAGTTTTATGTCTTCCAAAGGTCATTTCATCTCCTATCTTAAAGTCAGGAAGTTAATTTCAAAAGGGTTTATTTACAATTTAGTTCAAGTTAAAAATATTAAGTTTAAGGCCCCAATAGCTTAATCAGTCAGAGTACTCAATGAGTTTCTGAAGGTTTTTCCCAAAGATCTGCCAGGGGTACCTCTAGATAGAGAAATTGAGTTTGGTATTGATCTTTTTCCTAGTACTCAGCCCATCTCTATCCCTCCATATCACATGGCTCTAGCAAAACATAAAAAAGTAAAGATCTTTTAGATAAGGGTTTCATCAAAGCTAGTAATTCCTTGTGGGGTGCTCCAATTTTATTCAAGCATAAGAAGGATGGCACTCTCAGAATATCTATAGAATATAGACAACTAAACAAGGTTACCATTAAGAATAAGTGCCCTATTCCTAGAATTGATGATCTTTTTGATTAGTTTCAAGGTGCCTGGTGGTTTTCCATGATTCACCTTAGGTCTGGGTACCATTAGCTGAAAGCCAAGGAGCACAACATACCAAAAACATCTTTCCAAACAAGGTACAGTCATTTTTAATTCGCGGTTATGTCATCTGGACTAACGAATTCTCTGCAGCCTTTATGGACTTAATGAATAGGGTCTTCAAGCAATACTTAGATATATTCATCATTTTCTTCAAAGATGACATGCTGGTATATTCTCAAAGTGAGAAGCACCATGCAGATTATTTAAGGATAGTGCTACAAACCCTCAAGGATTGTTAGTTATATGTGAAGTTTAGTAAATGCAAATTTTGGTTGGATTCTATTACCTTCTTAGGGCACGCCATTTTAGGGGCTGGGATTCATATGGATCCTGAGATGACTAATGCAGTAATGCACTAGCCTAGAACCATCACTCCACCCGACATTAGGAGCTTTTTGGGTTTGGCTAGGCATTATAGAATATTTTTTGAAGGGTTTTCCTTTGTAGTTACGCCATTGACTAAGTTGACTCAAAAGACAGTAAATTTTATATGGTTTAAATATATGAGAAGGGTTTCCAGGAATTGAAGTATAGATTGACTTTGAAACTAGTGTTATCCCTTCCAGAGGTTTTAGATGGATTCGTAGTGTATTTTGATACTTCTAGGGTTGGATTATGTTGTGTGTTGATGCAAAATGGGTGAGTAATAGGTTATGCTTCCAACCAACTTAAGGATCATGAAAATATCTATCCAACTCATGATTTAGAGTTAGCTGCTATGGTGTTTGCTCTGAATATATGGAGGCACTACTTTTTTGGTACGCAGTTTACATTTTCACTAACTAAAAAAGTCTTTAGTAAGTATTTTCAAATTAATCTAAATCTTTATCAAAGAAGGTGGTTGGAGTTATTGAAAGATTAGGATGTGAATGTATTTTATTATTCGGGTAAGGCTAATGTGGTGGCAGATGCACTGAGTAGGCTATCTATGGTTAGTGTGTCTTATATGATAGAGGAATAATGGAAATTCGCCAAAGAAGTGCATAGATTGGCCCATTTTGGAGTATTCTTACTCGACAAGGATGATGGGGGAGTAATGGTTCAAAATGGTTTCGAATCCTCTCTAGTAGTGGAATAAAGGAGAAGCAGCATAATGATCCCATACTTAGCCAAGTATTGGAAGTAGTCCAGCAGCAAAAGGTTGAGGTTATCTCCCAAGAGGGAGATGGTATACTTTGCTATCAAGGTAGTCTTTATGTTCCCAATGTAGATAGATTGAGGGAAAGGATACTAGAAAAGGATCATGTTTTAAAGTACTCTATTCATCCTAGTGCTACAAAGATGCATCGTGATTTGCAAGAATTTTATTGGTGGAATGGTATTAAAAGAGACATAGCTAGGTTTGTAGCCAAGCCTCCCAATTATCAGCAAGTTAAGGTCGAACACTAGAGATAGGGTGGTACGCTTCAATATACCATCATCCCTAATTGGAATTAGGAAGTATTGAATACAGATTTCGTCACAGGTTTGCCTCGTACAAAATATCAACATGATACAATTTGGGTTATAGTCGATTGAATGACTAAATTAACTCATTTACTACTTGTTAAGAATTTATATGGTGGAAGATTATGCCAAAATATACATTCTCGAGTTAGTAAGGATTTAGGGGATACCCTTGTCCATCATTTCAGAAAGAGGCACACAATTCACTTTCTTTTTTTGGCAATCATTTCATAAAGGACTTTGTACAAAGGTTAATCTTAGTAAGGACTTGGTTTGGTTACATGTATTTCAGCAAGATTAAAGTTCAGCTTGATCTTTTGATACAATATAAGACATGAAATCCATAAGTATTCCTTCTGATTATGATGTAAGTAAAGACAAGCATGATTGTTTTTTAGTCTATAAACCCTAAAGCTATTTTAGGGTGTATTTCTAAAGTATGATCCTATATATATTTTGGGGGGGAGTAGCATTTAGTACCGAGAAGGTATGTGGATGAGCGTATGCTAAATTCCTAGAAAGTATGAGCCACTGTAGGTTTAAGAGACATCGTCCATAAGTGTCTACTATTCCCAATCTGGATGAAGTATTGTGATCACTTAAGTTATGGTTCTATTCCAATGGCAAGAGTAGAACAGCTCTCCCTTATATGGGTATGACGTTGGACTCCATGATAGCTTACATAGTTTATGTTGGTTAGAAGAATCTCCCACAAGAAAGACTAAAAGCAAAGATTTTAGAAACTAATCATAATAACTCACTAAGCTTATTCAGTCTACTTTATTATTCTTGTTTTATCATCATATAGTTTTCAGTTTTATTCATGTCTAAGGTGAGTCATTTACGCTTATCGTGCATGATTTGAAAATATATTAGTTTCTTGTTTACTTATGAATTCATCCCCATTACTTAGTACATTCAAATGTACTAACCCATACATATATGTCTATGTGCTACATTGTCCTATAATGTAGGTTCTAGTGCTTGTTTCCAGCAACATGATTAATCATGGGCACCACTTCCTGCATCCCAACATATGGTGAGTCCTCATAGTCCGAGGGCATGGCTTATCATACTATTAATCTTTTATAAAAGTTAATTTACTTATTTGATTTTAGTTTATATTCGGCTCAGCTGGAGTCTGTCCTAGTGGCTCTTTAATTAGTAGTATAGGCTTGTCAGACTACGTATCTTCCATTAAAAAGTTTATTTTAGATTTTAAAGTTTCATGTTGAGAAATAGATTTTAAGTTGTTTCTTCCTGTATTTATATATATGTGTTAGTCTATTTCTATAAGAGTTTCATTTAATATAGATATCAAGGGTTAGTTTGGGGATAGTCGTAGTCCTAGTCATCTTGCTATGTCTAGGGGGTATTCCAAGCCATCACACCTCCTATGCAGAAACCTAAGGCTAGTTCTTTCTCATCTTTACATCATTCTAATTCCTCTCTACCTCTTCCTCAGTTCTCCATCGCATCAGCTCTTTCTCATCTTTCCACCCTCCGAAAATCCACTAGAACAAAACATCCTCCCATATGGATGCATGACTTTATTATCTCTAAGCATTCTTTAGTTCATCATTGTTTATAGACTATATCTTTCTATACATTTTACTCTAATTTATCACCCCATTACATTCATGCTTTCTCAGTGTATTCCTCTATTCCTAAACCATCTTTCTTTCTTGAAGCTTACAAAGATCCATTTTGGATTAAAGCTATGAAAAGGGAGATTCAAGCCTATAAAGAAAATGAAAGCTGGTCTATTGTAAATTTGCCTCCTGGAAAGGTTCCTATTTGATATATGTGGTTGTATAAGGTTAAATGCAAAGCCTCTTGGGAAGTATAAAGGTATAAGGCTATACTAGTAGCCAAGGGATATAGTTAAAACGTTGGGGTGGATTACTCAGACACTATCATTCCTATTTCTATGATGGTGACTGTCAGGTCCCTCATTGCGCTTGATGCTTTTAGACAGTGTTCCATCTTTCAGATGGATGTACACAATGTTTTCCTCAATAGTGACAAGTTTACATGCAGATTCTCGATGGTTTTTTCATACAAAGGGAGACTCAGAAGGTGTGCAAACTACACAAGTCCCTATATGGCTTGAAATAAGCCCCTAGATAGTGGAACAAAAAGTTAGTTCATGCACTCCCATAAATCGGGTTTGTTAAAAGTCATTTTGACTATTTTATGTTTAATAAGAAGTCAATTGTTGACATAGTGGTCATTTTGGTCTATTTAGATGATCTATTAGTTACTGGGAACAACATGATCTTAATTAATAAATCAAGCAAGAGCAGACCTATAACATAAGTTCAAAATGAAGGACCTTGGAGACTTGAAGTTCTTCTTGGGGATAGCAGTAGCCAGATCCAAAGAGGGAATAGTTTTAAGCTAAAGAAAAGATTCTCTTGAGCATATTTCTAAGGTTGGTTTGAGTGGATCAAGGCCTATTGGTACTCCACTTAAAGTAAACCAGAAGTTAACTTCAGTGGAATATTATGATCATATTTCTAATGGAACACCAGATGATGCAGTCCCTAAGGATCCAATAGTCTATCAGAGGTTAGTGGGAAGGTTCCTATATCTTACCATGACTTGACTAGACTTGTCATGTGTAGTATAGGTCCTAAGTCAGTACATCCACTATCCAAAGACCCTATATATGGAAGCTACTTTAAAAGCTATGAAATATATAAAAGCAAGTCCTGGTCTTGGACTGTTTATACCTGTAGAATCCACTAATAAGTTAACTACCTATTGTGACTCTGATTAGGGTGCTTTTTTCCAAACAAGAAGGTCAATTAAAGGAAATGTATTTAAGTTTGGATATGTTATATTCTCTTGGAAGTCAAAGAAACAAGAGGCTGTCTCCAGAAGTTTGGTAGAAGCATAGCTATATGCAGTACTAAAGTTACATGGTTACTAAGTCTATTTCAAGAACTGAGAGTTCAAATTAAATAACCAATAGACTTAATGTGTGATAACAAGGCAGCTATACAAATTGCACTTAATCTTATATTTCATGAGAAGACAAAATGCATTATGATAAACTAACTTTGAGAGTGAAAGAATTAACCAAAACATGATCAAGACTAATCATGTGAACTCTGGAGAACAACATGCATACATTCCCACAAAAGCCTTAGGAAGAAACCAACAAGAGTATTTGCTCAACCAGCTGGGAATAAATTCATCTTCAAGCCATCAACTTGAGGGGAAGTGTTGAACTAAGAGAGTTTGTTATCAAGTTGATGGGAGTTGAAGCTTGTTAGTGCACACTATAAGTGTGTGTTTGTGTTAGTTAGTTAGAGGTGACAGCTATCATTATACAGTGATTAGAAGGATCCAAATTAATTATAAATAGCCTGCAGTAGAAGTTCAATGGACTTAACAAATTTAGCTACTAAATTTGTTACTTTCTAGATTCTTCTTCTATCTCTAAGAGTTATTACCTCATGTAAAAGTTTAATAGTAATCATGATGACATTTGGCCAATCAAGAAGGTAATTTGTGGGTTATTTGTAAAGTAGTCACTTTTGGGCTATTTTTGTAATAGATTATTCTAGTAAAGGCAATGACTATAAATAGTTGCCTTAGACTTTTTTATCACTTTGATTTTGATGATTGTAACTCCCCGCTTTTTCTGGCTAATGTTTGAACTTTCCTTCCCATGTATATAGACACAAAACCAGTGAATTCAATCATGATATAAGTGTGAATAATAATTATTTTAGTGTGAAAAATCATTGGAGATGAATATAAGTCACAAATATCTCCTATCTCGAAGTTATGTTGAGCACTTTCCTATCTATTGAATTTTAGTATGTGATTTTTCTAACATTATTTTCAAACGGCCATTACTCATAGAACATAATGAGTTATGTATCCCATTAAATATAAAATTAAATTTTATCGAGTCCACTTTCCATCACGATTGACTGTTTGTCATTCCTAAATCAATTGAAATCCCCCAAACCCTCATTCTCTTTCTTTCAAGAATGTCAAGAAGGGATTCATCATTTCTAAAGCTTGTAGAATCAAAACTCAAAGTTATTCTTCAATATTTCTCCATTAAAAGGTAAGTGGGACTATCCTAACTCTCATGGGCGTGAGTTTAATCTTTTAACGAGTATTAAAAATATATATATACATTTATATATAATGAGTTTTGGGAAACCGTTTGAAGAGCATGCATCATGAACCCATTTTGGATGACATTGTTAAATTATTAGGGGGTTTCCACAAGCTTGAGTCATAATTATTTATACAAATTTTATGAGTTTCGAAAAGTGATTTAAGAGCATGATTTATGCAATACCCCTCGCATGATAAAATTTATGGTCTTAACAGGTTGTAAAAAGTGAAATGGATCTGAGAGCATGAAATATAAGTCCCTTTTTTTATGATGAGATTTATGTATGACTAGTGGTAGGTCTGTTTTATAAATGATGATAATTCTTGAGTTTTAAATGCCTCTTTACCTATTATGCGTGGTTATTTTACATGTTTTTCATAGAGGTGATTGTTATTCCAAATGCTCTTGTTTCCAAATAAGGATTTGCATGTATTTTATGTATGAATTGACCAACACATGTTAAAGTATTGGAAAGAGAGTCTTTTGTATAAGTTCTCACATGCTATTTGAAATAAGAACTCTCATGTGATGTTTTAATATTTTGGGTGGTCATTAACATACTTTTGAATAAAAAGGGCTATGGACATGATATGACATGATATGGCTTGAAAGTTTATGTATGAATATACCGATTATTAAATTCCCTTAACATGAAATAAAGAATATTACATGCACGAAGTATGGTTTTAAAAGGCTAAAATTGGGCTCAAAGAAGGCTAGATGGAAAAACGAGAAGGCACAAGTTCAGATAACTCGTGGCCCAAAATTGTGTTTTGCAGATAAAAGTTTTTATCAAAGGTTGTCCCAAAAGAGGGATGACTATGGTATTTTATCTCAAAAGAGGGATAATTACTTTATAATAGCATGCGATACGCAAAATACCGATCCTTGCAGCAAACTTTGGTTGGAGGCTTGACTGTCGAGTTTAGGGAGAGCCCATATAACCCGTGGGTGATGAGTTCGGGATGCCATCTAGTCCAGAAGAAAAACAAAGAGTTTATTTACATTTTCAAGATTAATCATGGTTTCTATTTTTAATTATTCCCATGTGTTTTCATATATAATATATATATATAGATGTATATTATATATATATATATAGATGTATATTATGCTAAATTATTTTCACAATGTTCTCAATTATTTTACATGAAATATGTGTTATTTTTGGATTGTTCTGCATACCAATACTTTCCAAGTATTGACCCTTATAATATAGGTTCTAAGTCACAGCCTTGTGGTCCATCACATCAAAAAAATATCTGGGATAATGATAGAGTTGTGAGTCATCCATATTTATGAGGGAATTTATTCATATTTAATATTTTTTAATATATGGTCCAGCTGGGGGCTGTGTCCCAACCTAGAAAGTTAATATTCAGTAGATTCTTCAGATATGACATTTGGTTATTGTATTGTCATAACATTATTAACATAATTTGATTTTCATATTTCCTTAATTTCATTATATCTTCCGAACCTAGGTATGGATTATGCTTATGATAGTCTACTAAGAGGTCTCTTGGGCCTTCATGGTTTGAGATGCTCATCACGACTAGGGTCTAGGCTCGGGTCATGATAAGGTTGGTATTAGAGCACGGTTCATGGTCGTAGGGTGTCTACGAAGCCATGTCTAGTAGATTCTTGCTTATGGGTGTGTTGTGTGCCATACTTATAATATGGAGGTTGTCGAGCATTTGTAAGACCCCGCAAAATTTCTAAGATTAAGTCAGTTTGTTAAAGCTTGAAAAGAGTTTCCAAAATTAGAAATTTTAGCTAAGTGTTCATACTTAGAAGTATTTTAGCCTTCATAAGTTGGCGATCCTATTTCATGATCCTTATGACCTTAAAGTATCAATTTTTACATTTATTCATGATCAAGAATGTCAGTAGGTCACTTTGAGCGAGTTTTAGAATTTTTGAACCTCGTTTGAACTATGTTTAGGTGAACAAATTAGTAGGTCAACGTGATCTGGACGCGTTGTGTTTGCGATCGTGTTGATGCCATATATGCGGTACGTCTATCTATGCATCACTGGGCATACTTTCAGTCATTAAAATCCTAAATCCAGAGGGGTATTTGGGTCATTTTCCCACCCTTAATCATCCCCCAAAACATGAAATTCAGTCCTCAATAAGTAAAATACACTTACTTTCTCTCAAATTTTCTCAAGAACAAACCCTAAACTATCAAAGTCAAGATCAGGATTATAGAAATTCACCATCAATATTCAAGAATTCAAGCACCAAAGTATGTAAGGTGTTCATCCAAGGGTTTCCTTCCACCCATGGAGTTCAATAACCTCTTTTAAAATGTTAATTTTATTGAACTAATGAATTCCATGTTGGGCTTGAATGTATTCATGACTATGATGTTCATTGGGTTTCTAATTCATGATTTATTACAAAATTAGTTTAAATTTATTTGACCTATGTGTAGTATTGTGTGAATTCATGTTCAAGCCCTGAATTTGTAAGTTAGGATTGGAAATCATGATGCCTATATGTTGATTAGTATTATGTGCATAAATTATGTTCCCCACGTGTTTGATAAATGGTTCATGTGGATTAAATGGGGAAATCATGACATGCTAGCAGATGTATAAGCTTATATCTTATAAATCTGTGATAAAATGTCTCTATGAATGAGTTATAAATATTATAATGCTTTTAAAGATCATGCTATGCTTTATTTTTTATGTTATTGAGTCCTGATGGTATCTAATACCCAACAATCTAGTTGCTTACCTAAAATTATAGTAACTTCAGAATAGTCTCATTAGTGTCACATACAGTAGCATTCAGTCAATATAGAACTCAATTTATCCAGTCAGCAAATAGTATTCATAACATTCAATCAGTTATAATACTCAGTGAACTCAGTCTAGTTCAATCAGTCAACATGATCAATAACAGTTCAGTCTAGCCTAGAACAGTTTTGAAATTAGTTCAGCGTCTATTCAGTTGGGAGTAGGATTCAGCACTGAGTGAATCCAGGGATAGGGGCATTCCTTTCAGTAAAGGGTTTGATCCTTAGTAGCAATCTCTACATTACAGAACTACGTAGCCAGCATAGGTTGAGATGTCTCCTGCCAGTCTGGGGTTTATACACCTCGTATGAGTTTTCCTACCAGTGAGGGTTGACAAAAGAACTTTCTATCAGAGAGGTTAAATCATAGCCATTGTTAGTATCCCTTGGCAAGGTGATAACACCTTTCCAACTGTGCTCACTGGTTGGACCCCAAGTCAGTCATACTCGAGGTATGTCGGTTAGATGAGCACTCCAACAATTTCAGTTTCAGACTCAGTATAAAAGCTCAGTTCAGTTTTAGAATTAGGACTGTCAGACACAGTCACCCATCTCAGTATAGAACTCAGTACATTTCGACAGAATTAAGATTGTCAAAAATAGTCACTCAGTATATAGTAATTCAGTATAAGTAAACTCAGATATCAGTCATTCAGTTATTAGAATTTAGTACCCAGTGTTAACATGAATCTTAGTTACAGCATATGTAGTTATAATCATATCATTAAATATTCAGTATTTACAGTAATTCCAGATATACCTATATTCTCAATTAGTTATATTTATGTCACTCAGTCAGTAATTGTTCATGCATATGAACCCATGCATACCATCCTACCTCACTTAGCATACCAGTACATTCAAAGTACTGACGCATACTTTTATTTTATTCTATTAGGTCTTATATCATAGGTTCAGATGCACAGGCTCCTAACCGTACCTAGCAGCCCAGATCATCAGTAATAGATTTAGTGGTGAATCCTCATAGTTCGAGGATAGAGTTGTTATTTCAGCATTTTTAGTATATTATCAGTAGTCAGAGTTAGTAGGGGACTTGTCCCATCAACTCTATTTTGTGATAGTTCAGTTAGAGGCTCTTCAGACTAGATTATTTCAAACAAACGTTCAGATTTTAGTTTTTCATTATCAGTATTTAATTTTCACATGTGAACCTTATGGTAATATCATCTTATTTTATGCATTTCCTTATTATTATTATTATTATTATTATTATTATTATTCAGATATTGCAGCAGGTACCAGTCATGGGTTAACTTGTAGTCCTTCAGGATTATGAGCACCGTGTGACGTCTGTGGTGCAGACTTAGGGCGTTGAAAAATTTGTATCAGAGCTTAAGATTCAACAGAGTCCTAGAAAGTCTGGAAGCCACGTCTAGTAGAGTTTTGTGTATAGGTGTGTAACACTCCACACTTATGAAAAAAAGGGTATGGATATTTTAGGAAAAGTTTCCCTTCTTTCAGTATTCAAATCGTGCGAGTGAGCATGAACTTAAGTTACACTCTCAGTATAATCATTTTCTTACATTCGTTTACAGAACATGCCTCCCAAAAAGATCAACGAAAGAAGAACTAGAAATCAGCTAGCTCCTCAGCCCGTTCAGGAAGATCCCCTGGACGAGCATGTTCATCATGCAGAATTTAGAGCAACATTCACCACTCTAGCTTATTCTGTGTCAGTCCAGAATGAACACCCAGCTACCATTTCGTCCAACCCAGTAGCCAATACTGCTGAAGCTAGAATTTGGGACTTCACCAAAATAAACCCTTCAGCTTTTTTCGGGTCTAAGTCAGATGAGGACCCATAGGAATTCCTTGATCAGGTGCAGAAATTCACAGATATTATGGGGGTGATAGCTAGTGAGATAGTTGAGTTTGCCATATATTAGTTGTAGGATGTGGATCACTCATGGTTCAAATAGT
>JAPEIP010000008.1:194670722-194706472 GCA_026120095.1 Capsicum chinense | reverse complement strand
CTGGACGAGCATGTTCATCATGCAGAATTTAGAGCAACATTCACCACTCTAGCTTATTCTGTGTCAGTCCAGAATGAACACCCAGCTACCATTTCGTCCAACCCAGTAGCCAATACTGCTGAAGCTAGAATTTGGGACTTCACCAAAATAAACCCTTCAGCTTTTTTCGGGTCTAAGTCAGATGAGGACCCATAGGAATTCCTTGATCAGGTGCAGAAATTCACAGATATTATGGGGGTGATAGCTAGTGAGATAGTTGAGTTTGCCATATATTAGTTGTAGGATGTGGATCACTCATGGTTCAAATAGTGGAAGGTAGAGAGGATCGTAGATGCAGAGCCCATAGAATGGGAAAAGTTTGCCACTATTTTTTGGGCAGGTTCTTCCACTGGAGTGGAGGGAAGAAAAGGTGTTTTAGTTTATTAATCTAAAGTAGGGAAATATGATAGTTAAAGAGTATTCTCTCAATTTTACTCGTCTAGAAAGATACGCTCCTCATATGGTAGAAGATAGTAGATATAAGATGAGTAAGTTTGTATCTCGCGTGGTTAACAATATGGTCAAGGAATGTATAACCGCAATGTTGATTAAGGAGATGTACATATCTAGGCTTATGGTCCATTCTTAGAAGATAGAGGAGGCTAAGAATAGAGAGAATGAGAGGAAGAACAAAAGAGCTAGAACAAGTAGTTTCAATTTCGCTCAGCCTAAGTCAGAAGGTGGAAATCATTCTTAGTTCCTCCCGAAATCCTCATTTTCAGCTCTGTCCTCAGCTAGTGCTCCAGTGCTGAAATTTAGAGATGACAACAGAGATAGGGCTCCAAGCCCTAAACCTTAGGGTAGTATTAGCAGTGCCAAAATAAATCTCCTTTGCCAGAAATATTAAAAAAATCACCAGGGTGTCTGCAGGGCTGGCGGTGATGTGTGTTTTGGATGAGGTAAGCCAGGATACATGGTTAGAGAGTGTCCTCAAGTGGGTTTGCAGAGTTATCATAATCATTTTTCAACTCATTCTGGTCGCCCGAGTCAGCAGGGTGCCGCTTCTAGTGCCACCAGTAGGCAGCGCCCAAATAGGCTTTATGCATTTCAGTTCCGACAAGATCAGGAAATTTCTCCTGATATGGTCACTGGTACATTACAATTTTATCATTTATATGTTTATTCTTTGCTAGATCCAGGATCTTCTTTGTCCTTTGTAACTCCTTATATAGTTGTTGACTTTGAAGTTAGTACCAAAATCATAGTAGATCCCTTCTTAGTCTCTACTCTGGTGGGTAAATCTATCATAACCCGATGAGTATATAGGAACTATCCTGTTATGGTATCTCAGAAAGTCATTTCAACAGACTTAGTAAAATTAGAGATGACTGATTTTGATGTTATTCTCAGCATGGATTGGCTTCATTCATGCTATGCTTCAATTAACTGTAGAACTAGAATTGTCTATTTTCAGTTTTCGGATGAACCTGTCCATGAGTCAAGGGGTAGTACTTCAGCACTTAGGGGTCAGCTTGTTTCTTACCTTAAAGTGAGAAAACGGATATCTAAGGGATGTGTGTATCATCTCATTTAAGTTCAAGACTCTAGTTCAGAAACCCCTAATCTTGAGTCAGTATCAGTAGCATATGAATTACAATATGTGTTTCCCAAAGATCTTTCTAAATTCTCTCCTGAGTGGGAAATTGACTTTGAAATAGACCTTATTCCATATACTAAGCCCATATCCATTCCTCCATATAGAATGGTACCTACAAAAATCAAAGAGTTAAAAGAACAGTTGTAGAATCTACAAGATAAGGGATTTATTAGACTCAGTGTATCCCCTTGGGGTGCACCAGTTCTATTCGTGCGTAATAAAGATGGTTCTATCGGGATGTCTATATACTACCGTCAGTTAAATAAAGTCACAGTCAAGAACAAGTATCCACTTTCAAGAATCGATGACTTGTTTTACCAAATTCAGGGTGCCAGCTACTTCTCTATACCTCAGATTATATTGACTTGTTTTACCAACTTCAAGGCGCCATTTAATTCTCTAATATAGACCTAATATCAAGCTATCATCATCTCTGGGTCAGAGAATGTGACATTCCAAAAAATAGCTTTCAGAACACGGTATGGCTACTTCGAATTCATAGTCATGTCATTTTGTCTTACCAATGCTCCAGCAGCCTTCATGGACTTGATAAATTGTGTTTTCAAGCAGTACTTGGACATGTTTATCATAGTCTTCATTGATCACACTCTTATCTACTCCTGCAAAGAACATAAATATGCAGACCATCTCAGAATAATGTTACAGAACCTCAGAGCCCATCAGTTGTTCAGAAAAGTTAGTAAGTGTGAATTTTGGCTAAGGTCAGTAGATTTCCTTGTCCATATAGTTTTCGGTGGTGGCATTAGAGTTAATCCTGAAAAGTCCGAAGTAGTGAAAAATTGGCCCTAACATATCTGTCCATCAGATATCAGGAGATTCTTGGGTTTGACTGGCTATTACCGATGGTTTGTCGAAGGATTTTTGTCCATTGCATCTTCTATGTCCAGATTGAATCAAAATAAATTCAAATTCTAGTGATCAAATTCTTGTGAGAAGAGTGTTTAAGAGGTGAAGACCCGACTCACTACAACCTCAGTTTTGACTCTACTAGATGGTTCAGATGGGTTTGTGGTATATTGTGATGCTTCTAGAGTTGGTTTGAGGTGTGTTTTGATGCAGAGAGGTAAGATTATAGCCTATGACTCTAGACAGCTTAATCCCCATAAAAAGAATCACCCCACTCATGATCTTGAGTTAGTAGCTATTGTATTTGCCTAAAAGATTTAGAGGCATTATTTGTATGGAGTTTTATTACCCCGTATATTCCCTAGAATAATCTAAGTCCCAGTGAATAAGTATTCTTAAATAAAAAATTCAAAACACTCATCATTTTTCAATTTAGAGCCTGCCATAGCATAGGAAATGCAATTACCTTTCCAACAATATAAAATTCGCCAAAATTCGACAACCCACAAGTAGTTATGGAGAATTTAAGTTTCAAACATTGAACATTGTCATTTTGAACCTTAGCGCATCATGAAGTTAGTGTAAATATCAATTGTTAATTTCCAATGTTACACTGTAATAGTGGAGCATCGTGCCATAGGCACGGTTCATAATTGTCTAAATCCAGAGAGGCAGCGCGATCATGGCACGTCGCGCTAATGGTGAAAATTAAAATCAAAGGGGCACTGTGAGTTCTTCCCGTCGCACCTTCAGCCTAGTTCAAAGTTGTCAATTTCTAGTGACACGGTGCTATAGCACCACATCACGCCATGTGCCTATTTTAGCAAAATTCGACAAGAATTAAAAGTTTTGCCCAAGGGTAAAACAGTCCTTTCCCCTAATTTTAATCTGCTCAGGTGTGATTTTAAGCCCTAAAAATATTTTTAAACTCATTATTTTTATTATTTTCCCCTAAAGCAAGAAGCTTTCTCTCCCAAGTCAAGAAACATAGCTCTACAATTTCAAGGCCAATCCTCAAGAACTCACCCAAAACTTCAAGAAATTCACCATCCCAGGTATATTAGATGTTCATCAATGGATTCCTTTCATCCATCGAGTCCAAATATCCTATTTTAACTACCAAGTTATATTCTTTTCAAACTATTTGATTTTTAAATTATAATTTCACCCATGAACCTCCATGTACTATTGATTTTATACCATGTTACCATGAAATTATTGATATCATTTAATCCTCCATGTTTTTATATTATTATTTATTTAATAAAACCATGATTTAGTACTATTATGTTGAATTTATGATATTTTTATAAGTTCCATGGCATTCCTATGATTATTGTAAAGCCTTAACTACAAGTGTTTGATAAATTACCTACAAGAGTGATTGATTTAAATCAAATCCTTTATGTTTTGTCCTTCTAGCTTTAGTGTCATTTTACTATTAGTGTTTTTGAGTCCTGGGGTATTGAATACTCGAAATCCAAATTTTTTTACTTAGTCTAGTATCAATACATTATTGAATAGTCTTCAGAACAAATTATGAGCATTATAAGAATAATCAGTTACCAGTCAGATAAACTCAGAACAATCTAGTATTTCAGTGTCTTTTAGTTGGAAGTAAGATTTAGCACCGAGTGTGTGTAGGGATGGTGGCTTCCCCATCAGATAGGCAAATTCATTAGTAGAAGTCCCTATACTCCAAAACTATGTTTCCAGTGTAGGGTATGATAAGTCACCTATGAAATTAGGGTTAACTATCTCGCAAGGGTCACCCGTCAGTTCAGGCTAGACACCCTTAGTCGTTTGGACATTATATCAGTTTATTGGATCCACACAGCCATCATTAGTACCTTTGGTGTGGCATTAATACCCTTACAACTGGGTTTATAGGTTGAACCCAATTAGCTCAAATTGGGGAATATCGGTTAGATAATACCTCCCACAGTCTCAGATGTAGTCTCAATTACAGTGTTAGTTCAGTTATGCAGTCTTAGAATTACTTGAACAAATCATATAGATATCAGTATTTTTTAGTATTTCAGTCTACAGATTCCCTATATTTTTAGTATCTACAGATTCTATGTTCACTACTCAGTACTCCATGTTTTATATGCATATTCAGTTAATTATTAGTTCTATTCATGAAACCATGCATAGCATCCTACCTCATTTAACATACCTGTACATTCAAAGTACCGATCACATACCTTTCTTTTGCGGTATGATGTATTATATCATTGGTGTTGATGCTCAATTCCCAGACCACACTTAGACATCACTCTTCAGGCTATCAGCAGTACAGTAGCAGTAGTGAGTCCTCATTATTCGAGGATAGATTATTTTAATTCGTATTACTATTTTAGTAGTTAGAAGAGTTAGTTGGGGGCCTGTCCCATCAACTCATATTCAGTCAGTCAGTTTTAGAGGCTTTTCAGCCATTAGAGTCGGTTATCCAGTATTGAGATTTTCAGTTGACATATTAGTTTATCAGTATTTTATTTGATTCAGTCATTGTTTCTATAGATTCTTATTTTATTATTGATTCAATGATACAACCTTATGGAAATATCAGATATTTCCTACAATTATGATATTATTATTCAGTGCTCATGACAAGTACTAGTTCATGGGTTAGCTTGTGGTCATTCATGACTGTAAGCACCGTGTGATGCCCAGGGTGTACTCTTGGGGCATCAAAAACTTGGTATCAAAGACTAAGGTATTACAGCGTCCTAGAAAGTCTGAAAGCCATATCAAATAGAGTCTTGTGCATGGGTATGTGGCGCGTCACACTTATAGATAAGAGGCTACAAAGAATTTAGGAAAAGTTTCCCTTCTTTATGTATTCATTTCATGTGGGTGAGGATGAGCTCAAGTTAAAATCCTTGTCTAATCCATTTCTTCCTTTCATTTACAGAACATACCTCCCAAGAAGAATGAAAGAAGAATAAGAAATCAGCTAGCCCCTCAGCTCATCCAGGCAGATCCTCTTGATGAGTATCTTTCATATGTATAATTCAAAGCTACATTCACCACTCTAGAAAACTCTATAACAGAACAGAATGAATGGCCAGCTGCTATTCCAGACAACCTAGTGGCCAATACTACTATTAATAGAGTTTAGGACTTCACCCGAATGAATCCTCCTTCATTTATGGGATCCAAGTCTTAAGAAGTGTAAGGTTGATAGGGGTACAGATGTAGGGCTTATATAATCGGAAGAGTTTGCCACAACTTTCTTAGATAGATTCTTCCCATTGTAGTTGAGGGAGTCCAAAGTGTTAGAGTTTATTAACTTAAGGTAGGGCAGTATAAGAGTGAGGGAGTATTCCCTTAAGTTTACTCAGTTAGCTAGATATGCTCCTCATATGGTAGCTGATAACAGGTCCAAGAGGAGTAAGTTTATGTCTAGCTTATCTGATAGTGTGGTCAAAGAGTGTAGGACCATAATGCTTATCAGTGTGATGGACTTGTCTAGGTTGATGGTCCATGCTCAACAGATAGAGAAAAAAAATATTAAGGAGAGGGAGAGAGAAAAGAAGAGATCTAGGACCGGTAATTTTAATTTCAATCAGCAAAAGTCAAAAAGTGGTAACCATCCTCAGTTCCATCAGAGATCTACAGCCCTAACACCCTCTTCAACTAGTGCCCTAGTAGCTAAATTTAGAAATGACAATAAGGATAGGGCATCAGGCTCTAAGTTCCAGGTCAGTGCTAGCAGTGCTCGTACAAATCCTCTATGTCAGAAATATGGTAGACACCATCAGGGTGAGTGTAAAGCAGGTAGTGACGTGTGCTTTGAGTATGGAAAGCTTGGCCATTGGATTAGGTATTATTGGGTAGTTTCTCAGAAATGTAGGGATGTGTGCCAACAGGGCCAGTCCCATTAATCATCAGTTCTTTTTAGTCGCCAAACTCAGTAGGGTGCCACTTCCAGTGCCTCCAGTGGTCAGCATCCGAATAGATTATATGATCTTTAGTCCCGCCAAGATTAGAAAAATTCTCCAGACGTAGTTGCTGGAATGTTACAAGTCTTTCACTTACATGTTAATTCTTTACTGGACTCTGGAGCCTCTTTCTTTTTGTAACTCCATATATAGCCATCAATTTTAAAGTTAGTCCAGAAATACTAGCAGAGCCCTTTTTAGTGTCTACCCCAGTAGGTGTTTCCATTGTTGACAGATAGGTATATAGGAACTGTCTGATCACAATATCTCAAAAAGTCACTTTAGTTGATCTCATGAAGTTACAGATGGCAAATTTTCATGTCATTCTAAGCATGGATTGGCTCTACTCATGCTATACCTCAGTTGATTGTAGAAATAGAATAGTTCATTTTTAGATCCCAAAAAACTAGTCCTTAAATAGAGGAATGGTACTATAGCTCTTAGGGGACAGTTGATCTCGTACCTTAGATCCAGAAAGATTATATCGAAGGGGTATATTTACCATCTTGTGCGAGTCAAAGACTCTAACTCAGAAACTTCAACCCTTGAGTCTGTTTTAGTAGTCAAGGAATTTCCAAATGTGTTACCTGAAGATCTCCCCGGAGTTCCTCTCGAAAGGGAAATTGACTTCGAAATAGACCTTCTCCAAATACTCAGCCTATATCTATTCTGCTATACAGAATGGCTCTAGCTGAACTTAAAGAATTGAAAGAACAGTTGAAGGATCTCTTAGATAACGGATTCATCAAACCCAGAGTCTCCCCGTGGGCCTTACAAGTCCTATTTGTGAATAAGAAAGACAGTTGTCTCAATATATATATATTGACTACCATCAGTTAAACAAGGTCACAGTCAAGAATAAATGTCCACTTCCTAGAATTGATGACTTATTTGAAAAACTTTAGGGTGCTGGCTACTTTTCTAAGATAGACCTCAGATCAGGCTATTATCAGCTCAGGGTCAGAGAACGTGACATTCCAAAAATAGCTTTTCGAACCCTATATGGTTACTTCAAATTTCTAGTCATGTTCTTTGGTCTTACAAATGCCCCAGCAGCCTTCATGGACTTGATTAACTGAGTGTTTAAGTAGTACTTGGGCAAGTTCATCATGTCTTCATTGATGACATTCTTGTTTACTCCCATAGCAAAAACAATCATGCAGACCACCTCAGAATAGTACTTCAGACTCTTAGAGCTCACCAGTTGTTTGATAAATTTAGTATGTGTGAATTTTGGCTAAGATCAATAGCTTTCCTTTTCTATATTATTTTTGGGGATGGAATTAGAGTTGATCCTCAAAAGACCAAGGCAGTGAGAAAGAGGACTAGACCAATCTCTTTATTAGATATCAGGAGTTTCTTGGGTTTATCTTGCTATTACCATCAGTTTGTTGAAGAATTTCTTCTATTTCAACCACCATGTCCAAATTGACTCAGAAGAAAGTTAAGTTTTAGTGGTCAGATTCATGCGAGAAGAGCTTTCAGAGTTGAATACCTGACTCACCTCAGCCCCAGTCTTGACTTTACTAGATGGTTTATATGGTTTTGTTGTGTACTGTGATACATCTAGAGTAGGTTTGGGTTATGTCCTTATGCACAGAGGTAAGGTCATAGCCTATGCCTCCAGATAGATTAAACCCCTTGAGAAGAATTACCCTACTCATGATCTTGAGTTAGCAGCTATAGTATTTTCCTTACATATTTAGAGGCATTACTTGTATAGGGTACATATGGATGTGTTCACAGATCATAAAACCCTTCAGTATGTGCTCTCTCAAAAAGATTTGAATTTACGTTAGAGAAGGTGGTTAGATTTATTAAAAGATTATGAAATGAGTGTTCTATATCATTTGGGTAAGGCTAATGTAGTGGTTGATGTTCTCAGTAGATTGTCCATGGGTAGTGTAGCTCATGTTGAGGATGTTTAGAAGTAGTTAGCTCAGGAAGTCTATCATATTACCTGACTGGGTGTCCGTTTAGTCAACTCAATAGAGGGTAGTGTGTGGGTGCAGAGTAGCTCAGAATTATCTCTAGTTTTTGAGTTGAAGGAAAAGTAGGATAGAGACCCTAGTCTAGTTAAGTTTAAAGAATTAGTCAAATATTAAAAAGTGGAGGTTTTCTCCCAAGGAGGAGATGGTGTGTTGCGCTGTTAGGGTAGATTATATATGCCTTGTGTAGATGACTTAAGGCAATGAATTCTTTCAGAAGCGCATGGTGTGCATTACTCTATTCATTTGAGGGACACTAAGATGTATCGTGATTTACCGCTAAGTGCTCTACCTATCAGCAAGTTAAGATTGAGCACTAGAAGGATAGTGGGTCCAAGATGGAGTTCAGTGTTCCCAGTTGGAAGTGGGAGAAACTAAACATGGACTTTATGATGGTTTTGCCTCGTACTCATCATCAGCATAATTCTATTTGTGTTATCATATATAGGATGACCAAATTAGCTTATTTCTTGCTAGTCCATACCTCTTATTCAGCTATGGAATATGCCAAACTATATCTCGGAGAGTTGGTTAGGTTGCACAGTGTCCCCATATCTATCATCTTAGATGGAGGTACCTAGTTTACCTCTTATTTTTGGAAAGCATTCCAAAAGGGTCTTGGTACCCAAGTATATCTCAGTACAGCCTTTCACTCTCAAAAAGATAATCAAGTAGAAAGGACCATTCAGACTCTTGAGGATATGCTGAGAGCATGTGCAGTTAATTTTAAATATAGTTGGGATGACCAATTTCCTTTGATTGAATTTGCATACAATAATAGTTATCATTCTAGTGTTCATATGGCTTTATCATAGGCTCTCTATTGTAGGAGATATATATCTATAATTGGTTGGTTTGAAGTAGGCAAGGCTGCAGTAGTAGGTCCTGACTTAGTGTTTGATGCCTTAGAGAAGGTTTAGTTGATCAGAGAAAGTCTTAGGTCTACCCAGAGCTGATAAAAATCATATGCAGACGTGAGGAGAAAGGATATCAAGTATGAGGTCGGTGACCTTGTGTACTTGAAAATCTCTCCCATGAAGGAAGTGAAGAGATTTGGCAAGAAAGGAAAAATCAGTCCCAGGTATGTCAATCCCTTAATAATTCTCAGTCATTTCAGAAAGGTAGCTTATGAGCTTGAGTTGCCTTTAGATTTAGCCTCAGTACACCCAGTGTTCCATGTGTCATTGTTGAAAAAGTATATTGGTGATCTAGTTGTAGTTCCCTTAGAAAATGCAGATATTCAGAACAGTCTTTCTTTTGAGGAAGTTCCAGTCAAAATTATTAAGCATCAAGTTCGTAGACTAAGGAACAAAGAAGTTCCATTGGTCAAAGTTCTTCGGTGAAATTAGTCTGTTGACGGAGCATCTTGTGAAGCAAAGGCAGATATAAGGTAATTTTCTCCGCGAATCCAGATTCAATATAAGGTAATAATCTTTTTTTGATTTCTCTCTATCATGCTCAGTTTCAGTTGCACATTATGTTCATGTCTATAGTGCATATACAAATAAGTTCATTCATGCATTCCATCCATTTAATATGTGTGTTCAGTGTGTAAACCCATTCCATCAGTTTTCCCTTAGCTTAACAAGTCTCATTCGAGGATGAATGACCCAAGGGGGGAGATATTGCAATACCTTGTATTTTCTCCAGCATAATCTAAGCCCTAGTGCATGAGTATTCATAAATTAATATTTTGAAACACTCATCATTTTCAGTTTAGAGCCTGCCATTGCATAGACAATTCAATTAGCTTTCCAATAATATAAAATTTGCCTAAATCTGATAACCGAATAAGAAGGTATGGCGATTTTAAGTTTCAGTTGTTAAACACTGTCATTTTGACCCTTAGCGCATTGCGGAGTCAGTGTAAATAGAAATTGTCAATTTACAGTGTTGCTTCATGATAGTAGAGCATCACGTCGTAGGCCTAATTCATAATTGTCCAAATTCAGTGAGGCAGCATGATCATGGAGTGTCGCCCCAATGGTGAAAATCAGAATCAAAGGGGCACCATGATTTCTTTGCGTCGCACCTTCAGCCCAGTTCCCAGTTGTCAGTTTCTAGTGACATGACGCGATAGCACCGCATCGCTCCATGAGCCCATTTTGGAAAAATTCAACAAAAATTAAAAGTTTTTCCCAAGGCTAAAACAGTCTTTTCCCCTTATTTTAATCCGTCCATGTGTGCTTTTAAGCCCTAAAAATGTTTTAAAACTCACTGTTTTAATTATTTTCCCCCAAATAAAGAAGCTTTCTCTCCTAAATCAAGAACTCTCTCTCTCCAATTGCAAGCCCAATCCTCAAGAACTCACCTAGAACTTTAGGAAATTCACTATCCCGGGTATGTTAGATGTCCATCCATGGATTTCTTTCATCCATGGAGTCCAAATATCCTATTTTAATTACCAAGTTATAATCTTTTCAAGCTATTTTATTTTTAAGTTATAATTTCACCCATCAACCTCTATGTACTATTGATTTTATACCATGTTACCATGACATTTATGATATCATTCAACTCTTCCATGTTTTTATATTATTATTTATTTAGTAATACCATAATTTATTACTATTATGTTGAATTCATTCTATTTTTATAAATTCCATGGCATTCCTATGATTGTTTTAAACCCTGAACTACAAGTGTTTGATAAATGCCTGCAAGAGTGATTGATTTAAATAAAAGCCTTCATTTTTTGTCCTTCAAGCTTTACTGTCATTTTACTATTATTTTTTTGAGTCCTGGGGGTATTGTACCCGAAATACATAGCTATTTACTTAGTCTAGTATTAGTATATTACAGAATAGTCTTCAGAGCATACTATGAGCGTTATCAGAACAGTCAGTTTCCAGTCAGATAAACTCAAAATAGTCTAGCATTTTAGTGTTTTTCAGTTGGGAGTTGTATTTAGCATCGAGCGAGAGTAGGGATGGAGGCTTACCCGTTATATAGGCAGAGTCATTAGTAATAGTCCTTATAGTCCAGAACAATATAGCCAGCATAGGGTATAAGAAGTCACCCGCCAAATTAGGCTTAACTATCTCGCAGGGGTCACCCGTTATTTCAGGCTTGGTACATTTAGTCCTTTGGACATTATATCAGTTTAGTGGATCCATACGGCCATCATTAATACCCGTGGCACGGTATTAACACCCTTTCAACTGGGGTTACAGGTTGGACTCCGATTGGCTCAAATTAGGGAATGTCAGTTCGATGATATCTCCCACAGTCATAGATTTAGTCTTAGTTACAGTCTCAGTTTAGTTATTAAGTCTTAGATATTCTTTACCAATGCATACAGATATCAATATTTATTAGTATTTAAGTTTATAGATTCTCAATATTTTTTGTATCTATAGATTCTATGTTCTCCACTTTGTACTCCATGTTTTACATGCATATTCAGTTAATTATTAGTTCTGTTCATGCAACCATGCATACCAGCCTACCTTATTTAGCATACCTGTACATTCAAGGTAATGATCACATAGATTTTTTTGTGCTATGATGTATTATATCATAGGAGCTGATGCTCAATTCCTGGATCATGCTTAGACATCACTCCTCAGGCTATCAGTAGTACAATAGCAGTGGTGAGTCCTCAACATTTAAGGACAGATTATTTTACTACATATCTCTATTTCAGTAGTTAGCAGAGTTAGTTGGGGGCCTTTCCCATCAACTCATATTCATTCAGTCAGTTTTAAAGGCTTTTCAGATATTAGAGTCAATAATCCAGTGTTCAGATATTTAGTTGACATGTCAGTTTATCGGTATTTAATCCGATTCTGTCAGTTTTTCAATAGATTCATACTTCAGTATTGATTCAGTGATAAAACCTTAAGGCAGTATTAGATGTTTTTTGTAATTATAATATTATTATTCATTGCTTATGACAGGTACCATCTCATGGGTTAGCCTGTGGTCCTATTAGAATATAAGTACCGTGTGACACCCAGGGTGTACTGTGGTCCCTTGAGACTATAAGCACCGTGTGACACCCAGGGTATACTATGGGCATTACAGGGGTACATATAGATATGTTTATAGACCATAAGAGCATGCAGTATATGTTATCTCAGAAAGATCTAAACCTACGTCAGATAAGGTGGTTAGAGTTATTGAAAAAATACGACATGAGCATCCTGTATCATCCGGGCAAGGCCAATGTAGTTGCAGAGTTTGTAACTATGTGGTTGACATGTCAACAGGTTAAGATCAAACATCAGAAGCCTAGTAAATCTATGCAGGAGTTCAGTATTCCCAAATAGAAGTGGAAGGAAGTAAACATGGATTTTGTAATGGGTTTCCCTCGTACTCATCGCCAGCATGATTCGATTTGGGTCATTGTAGATAAGATGACCAAATCAGCACACTTTTTACTAGTTATACCTCTTATTCAACCAAGGACTACGCCAAACTCTATGTTTGAAAGTTAGTCAGGTTACACAAAGTTCCATTATCCATTATCTCATATAGAGGTACCCAGTTTACCTCTTATTTTTGGAAAGCTTTCCAAAAAGGTCTTGGTACCCAATTTCACCTAAGTATAGCCTTTGGCCTTTAGATAGATGGTCAAGCATAGAGGACCATTCAGACTTTTGAAGATATATTAAGGGTGTGTCATTGACTTTAAGGGTAGTTGGGATGACCATTTCCCCTAGATTGAGTTTGCATATAATAATAGCCATCATTAAAGCATGCAGATGGCTACATTTGAGGCGCTCTATAGAAGGAGATATAGATCTCCCACTGGTTGGTTTGATATGGGTGAGACCGCAGTTGTAGGTCCTAACTTGGTATTTATGCCTTAGAAAAATTTCAATTGATCTGGGAAAGGTTAAGATAGCTCAAAGCCAACAGAAATCGTATGCAGATGTACGAAGGAAGGATCTCAAGTTTGATATTGGTGATTATGTGTATTTGAAAATCTCTCCTATGAAGGGAGTGAAGAGGTTTGAAAAAAAGGGGAAACTCATTCCCTAATATGTCAGTCCTTACAAAATTCTCAGCCATTTTGTAAAAAAAGCCTACGAGCTTGAATTGCCTTCAGACTTAGCTTCAGTATATCTAGTTTTTCATGTCTCCTTTCTTAAGAAGTGCATAGGTTACCCAACAGTTTTAGTCCCTATGGAGAGTATAGATGCTCAGAATAGTCTCTCTTATGAAGAGATCAAAGTATAAATCCTCAATCATCAGGTGCGCGGACTGAGGAAAAAAAATTCTGCTAGTTAAAGTTCTTTGGCAGAATTAGTCCATTGAGGGAGCTACTTGGGAAGAAGTAGATGTGCAGACCAAGTACCCTCACCTCTTTTCCATAAACTCAGACTCAGCTTAAGGTAATAGTCTTTCTTAGATTTTCTCAGTTCCATGTTTAATTATAGTTATAATTTGGTATTCATTACTATTGCATATTATCTTTATGATAGTCATGCATTCATGAACCAGTTCAACCATGTACTCATGCATCAGATATGCATGTTCAGTTTGAAAACTCAATTTATTAGTAGTTTCAGTCAGGTAGTGTTTCTCAGCTTAGCCAGTCTCATTCAAGGATGAATATTCCCAAAGGGGAGATATTGTAAGACTAAAAAAATTCTAAGCATAACTCAATCCATTAAAGATTGAAAAGAGGTCCCAGACTTAGAAATTTTAGCTAAGTATTTATACTTAGAAGTACTTTAGCCTTCGTAAGTTGGTGATACTATTTCACAACCCTTATGACCTCAAAATATTGATTTTTTGGTTAATTCATGATCAGGAATGTCATTAGGTCACTTCAGGTGAGTTTAGGAATTTTTGAACCTCGTTTGAACCATGTTCAGGTGACCAAAATAGTGGGTCAATGTGATCTAGATACATCGCATCGCACATCACATCGATAGATAATTTTCCCTCAATTTTTAGTGCAATTCCAGTAAACCAATTTGAACTCTATGCGACATGTTGGTCATCGCATTGTTGTCATCGATGCGGCATGTCGATCTACGCATCGCAAGGCATGATTTCATTCATTAAAAGCCTGCATCTAGGGGGTATTTGGGTAATTTTTCCACACTTAATCATCCCCAAAAACACGAAATTCAGTCCTCAATAAGAAAAATACCCTCACTTTCTCTCAAATTATCTCATGAACAAACCCTAACATATCAAAGTCAAAATTAGGATTTCAGAAATTCACCATCAATCTTCAGTAATTGAAGCACCAAGGTATGTTAGGTGTTCATCGAAGGGTTTATTTCTACCATTCGAGTTCAACAACCTCTTTAAAAATTTCAAGTTTATTGAAATCATGAATTCCATGTTGGGCTTGAATGTATTCATGATTATGATTTTAATTGGCTTTCTAATTCATGACTTATTACAAGATTCATGTAAATTTATTTGACATGTGTGTAGTATTATGCGAATTCATGTTAAATCCCTTGAATTTATAAGTTGGGATTGGAAATCATAATACCTACATATTGATTAGTATTATGTGCATAGATTATGTTCCTAAGTGTTTGTTAAATGGCTCATATGGATTAAATGAGGAAATCATGACATTCTAGCAGATGTACAAGCTTATATCTTATAAGTGTTTGATAAAATGTCTCTATTAATGAATTATGAACATTATAATGCTTTTCAAGAACATGCTATGCTTTAATTTTCATGTTATTGAGTCCTCAGGGTATCTAATACCCGACAATCTAGCTGTTTATCTAGAATTATAGTAACTTCAGAATAGTCTCAGTAGTGTCACGTACAGTGGCATTCAGTTAGTATAGAACTCAGTATATCCAGTCAGTAAATAGAACTCAGAATATTCAATCAGTTACAGTACTCAGTGAACCCAGTCCAGTTTAGTTAGTTAATATAATCAGTATAGTTCAGTCTAGCCTAGAACAGTTTCGAAATCAGTTCAGTTTCCATTCAATTGTGAGTACGATTTAGCACTGAGTGAACCCAGGGATGGGGGTATTCCTTTTAGTAAAGGGTTTGACCCTTAGAAGCAAACCCTATGTTACAAAACTATATAGCCAGCGTAGGTTGAGATATCTTCTTGCCAGTCTAGGGTTAATACATCTCGTATGAGTTTTCCTACCAGTGAGAGTTGATGAAAGAGCTTCCTATCAGAGAGGGTTAACTCATAGCTATTTTAGTATCTATTGGCAATGTGATAATACCCTTACAACTAGGGTCACAGGTTGGACCCCAACTCAGTCATACTCGGGGTATGTCGGTTAGATGAACACCCTATAGTTTCAGTTTTAGACTTACTATAAAACCTCAGTTCAGTTTTAAAATTAGGACTGTCAGACACAGTTACCCAACTAAGTATAGAGCTCAGTTCAGTTCTACAAAATCAATAGTGCCAGAAATAGTCACTCAGTATACAGTAATTCAGTATTAGTAAACTCAGATATCAATCATTCAATTATTAGAATTCAGTACCCAATGTTAACATGAATCTCAGTTACAACATGAATAGTTATAAGCATATCATTGCATATTCAATATTTACAGTAGTGTCGATATACATATATTCTTAGTCAGTTATATTCATGTCAGTCAGTCAGTTATTGTTTATGCATATGAACCCATGCATACCATCCTACCTTACTTAGCATACCAGTATATTCAAAGTACTGATGCATACCTTTCTTTTGCGCTATGATGTCTTATATCATAGGTTTAGATGCACGGGCTCCTGATCGTACCTAGAATCCTAGATCATTAATAATAGATTTAGTGATGAGTCCTCATAGTTTGAGGATAGAGTTGTTATTTCAGCATTTTTAGTATATTAATAGTTGTCAGAATTAGTTAGGGACTTATCCCATTAACTCTATTTTTAGACATTTTAGTTAGAGGCTTTTCAAAGTAGATTATTTCAGATAGACGTTCAGATTTCAATTTTTCATTATTAGTATTTGAAGTTCAGATGTGAACCTTTTGGCAATATCAGCCCATTTTCTATATTTCCTTAATATTATTATTTAGATATTGCAGCAGGTACTAGTCATAGGTTAGCTTGTGGTCCTTCAAAATTATGATCACCGTGTGACGTCCGAGGTGCATACTTGAGGCATTACAGCATTTAGGAGATGTTTTCCATTATTTCATACTCTAGTTTGTGCTATAGCATCGTCCATACAAAACTTTTCAAAATTCCTTACTTGTTCTACTTTTATTGGCCATGCCTCATTGTTGAGGCTATACAAGTTCAAAAAGTATAGATTCCCAGTTGTGTGGTCCTTTCTGATTGGGCTATCCATAAAGTTATAAAATAGGAACTTGAGAAGAGTCCATTAGTGCTTCACAGTGTGTTGATTCAAGTTTATACCCCTATCTATATCAATCAAGCATTTGATCCTGAGGTATAAAATGTATTAAGTCCCTTTTAGGATCATTCTTGCGGATGTCAAGCTTAAGAGTAGACATATTAGCAGAATGTTGGAATAGTATTTCCACTTGAGTAGTAGTATAAGTTAAGGTGTTATAATCTATGAGTAGCAAGATGATCCCAGAGTTGGCGATATGAAGCCATAAGTTTAGAAGTTGGAGTGAAGGTAACTTTTGAGTGAAGAAGGTAATTGTAGTTATGTAACCTTTAAATAGAATATGATATTCCCTTTTATGGTGATTGGCTAATGTTGTAGCAAGATTTGTAGAGTGTACAGTAGTCCGTAGAGGAAGTGATTGGCTATGATAATTATTTATTTAAAATAGAGAAGAAGCTCAGAATGGATAGTTATAGTGGTTGTAGAAATCATTTATAGTATTTGAATTGAAAGAGCTAGATTAGCCAATAAGTTATAAGTAAAGACTCACTGGTATTTATAAAATTTTGAAGGTAGTTGTGATTCATGCATAGGAAGTAGATATGTTGTGAGATAGTAGAATATGTTAGTAAGATCATAATGGGTTATATTATAAAATTATTACAGACTATCGTTATTGTGTGATTTTATCCCCCATCTCTCTCTTTGTTGCTAGTGTTGGTAAACTAGTATAATGTGTGAGAAGACATGTAGTAAACTTTATAGAGAAGAAAATGGGGTTGTGAAGAATATGTGCTTGTTGGCCTAGTTAAGTGAGATAATGAATCTAGATTGATTTCCCAATTTGATGGACTAGTATAGTATGTGGCATGTTTCATCAGTTGTACATTATTGGTCCTAAGCACTAATCTTAAACTTTAGACATTAATCATGGTGATAAGGATGATAAATTAAAAATAATAATGCGTGTTTTGTGGGAATGAATTAATATGCTTGACATAATGAGTGAAGAATCCTAGGTTGATAAATTATGAGAATTTTGAATGGATAATTATGATATATGCGAGGACTAGTGTTTATGCAATAAAATTGTAGCACCTTAGGTGTTTGGGGAGTAAAAATCAAGCTTAAAATGATCTTACATGGTCCCTAGATTGAATATAGAATGTCCTAAGATAGATGCTAATGCATTGGTAAAATTTTGGGCATGGAAAAAAGGTTGTGCATTGCATAGGGGTGAGTTTGAACTAGCTTCACTATATAAGGGAGCCACGAAGTCTTGCTTCCCTATCTCCGTGGGGGGTTATATATTGGAAAGTTGTGGCTTAACATTGGGATTTGCATTGAAAAGCTGGAGGGTTTCCTTAGAATTCTCGTGGACCTCTCTTCTTTCAGTGATGGGATTTTATTTTAAAAGTGTTTTAGGTTATTTTGGTCATTTTATGTCCTATAGACCATCCAATCTTTCTATAACAAATTTTTAAGCCTTCTAACTTCTACGTTCTCTCAAAAGGTTCACTCTTTATTCCCATCTATGGTTGATAGGCAGTAAGGTTAGACTTCAAGCTTGGAGGCTAAAGAAAGTTTAGAGTAGTACCCTTGGAAGAAATGTCTTAGAAAGAAGTTAGTACTTTTCCCTATATTATTTATCAAGGAGAGACTGATCAAGTGTATAGTGAAACCCCCAATTCTGTTGAGAGTTATGGTTACTGATTTGATAAGAGGATACTTCTGAAAGTCTAGGATTGTGACTTTGATCTAAGGAGAAGATGATGGAATAAGTTAGTTCTAGAATTTTCTCATGGTAGCAGGTTTCAGGGTAGAGTCATGATAAATCTATTCCCATTCTCGTAAACTCCTCCTACTTCAATTTATGACGACATTCTACAAATGTCTTATGTATTCAAGTCATCCCTATGCCTAAGGTTTGATTTCTCTATGCAACTTATGTCCATGTTTTGACCTCCAAACTAGAAGCAACAATGTCTCAACAATCCAATATTTCAAGTATTCAAGTTCTATGTTATGATGTTCATGATCCATAAATCCATGTCTTATATCATGCCTAGTTCTAAGGAACTATTCTTACTATATATTACAGATTTATTTTATGTCAATTTTAGCAACAGTGATAAAGTTTATGCAAACTCATGACTACCTCAGCTCTAAAAATGAGAAGCAATAGCTTCAATAGCAATCCTTGTCATATTCCTTAAATATATGAATCTCGGCTTTATGTTATACAAATCATGATATATGAGCTCATGTTTCTCACTATGGACTGTCCTAACCAGACATGTTGTGTTGTGTTTATTCTCGAATAACTCTCTATTTAAGATCTAGAAATTTTATATATGATACACTCTATTCCTATTGTATCATTTCTTACATCTCGGGCCCTGCCGTGAGTAAACAACTAATATAATTTACAATTGAATAGTGTTACTTCCATTCTTGGTGATTGTGCTTTACTCCCTTCATGACCTTCCTTATGTTAGTATGATGGTGGTTATGAAAGTGTAGTAATGTTTTAAATAAGGGAGTAGATGTTCTTGATTGTAAAAATTATGGTGTGACAACTAGAGCTAAGGTTATAGTTGAAGAGGGAAGAAGGAGGTGAACCTTTTTTATATAAAATAGTTTAAAAGGGGGAATATATGGAAAAAAAATTGGTGAAAGTTAATGAAGTTGCTGGTTTTAATGGGGAGATCCATAAAGTGGGTGTAGTAAAATAGGCCTAAATGTTATGATTGTTAAAAACACAAACCAATGTGCCATGTGGTTATTATTTCTTGTTTTAAGACCTGAGGTTGTTTGATTATAGTAATAAGGTGAAGTGATATCCTTAAAGGGATGTAGAGTATAGGGTCCATAGCTTAAGCTAGCACCTTGTAACTCCATAATAGGATTTAATATGGAAATACTATATAGTGGAACTCAGACTCTTGTAGTTAGGTGTGTTGTGGGGAAATTGTAAGTTGGAAATGATGAAGTGTGTAATTCATTGTATAGAGCTTAGTCGAGCAGTGTCACTAAATTTAAGGTCTATTAGTCATATCATCTAAGGTAGAGGATACCTCTATTCCTATGTCCTGTAAAATCTTATTTCATGCCATTTATCAACATCAATTAGGACCTATGATCACTAAATAAAATCATGCCTTATGTTGTGAGGATTATGATCCATATAACTCATGTGTAAGGTCATTTTTATGTTAATTCTCATTATCTTACGCTTTGTGCTTACGCGATTCACTTAGTGATGTCATCAAGCTCTTATTGAATTCCTATGTATGTTTCATTGAGAAAAAATTCCTAAGTTATGGTTACGTCCATTATTACATAATTCTATAGCCTTAACAAATTCTTACCCATCATTCGAGGATGAATGATCCCAAGGGGGATATAATGTAACACCCTGCTTTTTCAAACTAAGGTTTGAACCATCCTTACCATGTATATAGTGTAATTCCCAACATTTCAAGATCACTGTAAACTTACGAACTATTACCTCAAGTTGTATAGACATCTTATGAGTTCTAAGATCAGAGTCATAGCCATGGTAGCATGCGGTGATTTGAGTTCTATTAAAGTTATGACTTGATCCTAGGATTTGTCATTTGAAGTTAAGGGTCGTATGAAGAGAAGTAGTAAGGTCAGTAGCCCAGGTTTGCTATTTTTTGTCCAAGTTACGAGTGGGGGGCTACAAGTCGTATTGAGATGTTATGAGTCATGAGTTTAGACTCATATGTTGAATAGTGTATACGTTCTTGTCACTGCCAAGTTTATGAGTCATGAGTCCAACTTGTATTCTCAGCTAATGAGTTATAAGATTGACTCGTGATGATTGGCGGTAAATTTTTGTAAGTTCAGTTAAGGGGCTTCTTGGTCGTTTCCCTACTTATAACTCCCAACCTATGATCAATAACCCCATAGAGGCATTATTTTCCTTTATTCTTCAGTCCATTAACAAAATTTTTTCTCCTCCTATCTTCAAGAACAAAAGATTGGGATTTCTCTCAACAAGTCTTCTCTCAATTCTCAAAGTTCAAGTTCTCTTCATAAGTTAAGCAATTCCAGGTATGTGGGGGTTTTGAGCAAGGTTAATTCTTCCATCCTTGTGCCAAAAAAATATGGTTTTAAGATTGAATTTACCTATTTTATATTAGGGTTCATTCATAAAATTCTTGTATATTGAAGCATACTCGTATCTTGTGATTTGAATGCTTAGGATGCATAAAGTTTACATCTATTCATGTTTTGTACTTTAAGATTGATATTGTGATTTAAGTTTCATTACTTTGAATTGGATTCTGATGAAAAATTTTATATGGGTATTAAGACTAATATTTTGTTATGTGTTAGTAAGGAAAGTAAAAGTTTAAGATTTAAGAAGAAGCATTAAGTTCACAAAAAAAGTTTAAGACTTGAAGTTCCATTCAGATGCATTATAGCATGATTCAAGAAAGCCTAATCTTTTGATCTTAAGATAAGACATGAAATCCAAAAGTTGTTCATCTTGATTATGATTTAAGTAAAGAGACACATAACTGGATTTAGTCTATAAACCATTATGAAATTTTAATGTGGATTTCTTAAGTATATATGTATTATGGGAGTAGTATTTAGCATCGAGAATGGGATACGGATGAGCATATCCTAAATTTCTAGAAACTATGAGCCACTGTAGGTTATGGTTTTTCTCAGTATAGATGAAGTATACTGATCACTTAAGTTAAGGTTCTATTCCGATAGAAAGGGCAGAATAGCTCTCCCCAATAATGGTAAGACATTGGACTCCATGATAGCTCACATGGTTTACGCCGATTATAAGAATCTCCCATAAGAAAGTATAAATTTAAAGATTTCAGAAACTAAGTGTTATGTATCACTAAGTTATTTCATATGTTTCATTATCCTTTATGATTGTGCAGTCTTTAGCTTTAGTCAAGTCCAAGGTGAGCCATTTATGCTTAGCATGCATCATTTGAAAGTGTACATATATATTCAGTTCTTGTTTTACTTATGGATTCACCCCCACATACTCAGTACATTCCTGCAGTAGTGACCCGTATATATGTCTAGGTGCTACATTGTCTTATAATATATGTTTGAATACATTTTTCCAACAGCACAGTTGACAACAGGCAACATGATCTGCATCCCAACTTTTAGTGAGTCCTCACAGTCTGAGGACCCAACTTAATAGACTGATGTTCAGTGGTGAAAGTTATTTTATATCTTTGATTTCTATTTAAAAATCTAGCCCATTAGGGTCTGTCCTAGTGGCTCTCTAGTTAGTAGTAAAGGCTTTTCGAAGTATGTATATCCAAAGTTCAAAGAGTTGGTTTAATATTTCTAAAGTTAAAGACTTATATTAAGATATGAAATTCATTACCTTCAGTTCCTACATATGCTAGTTCACTTTTCATGTGAGTTCTAAGTTAAAAATATAACATAGGTTAGATTGGGGCTATTCGTAGTTCTAAGTACCATGGCATCTAGGGGGTGATCTCAGGTAATGCAAACTTTGTATCATAGCCTAAGGTTTTAAAGGGTCCTAGGAAGTCACAAAATTTGCATTATGGAGAGTCTTGATCATAAATATGAAGTGCGCCACATTTAGGAATAAGAGGCTATGGAACGAGTTAGGAATAATCATTTCTTTCATGATCTATCGTGCTTACAGTTGTCTCTATCTACTTTAGCTTATGCTTTTATGTGACATAATATGCCTCTGAGCCTAGCCGATACACACAGAAACAGTAATCAACCATCCTTGCACACACACCCACTGAATGAGAATGTATCTCATATTGAATTTTGGGTTGCCTTTCAAGCATTAGACCAAGCTATGAATGACAATGTTTAGGAAAACCAATATGAATCAATCCTACTTCATCAAAATAGTAACCTTGCTGTAGCACGAATTTGGGACCTTATGAGGATGAATCCAGCTGAGTTCTATGGGTCAAAGTTGGATGAGGGTCCTTAACTCTTTATTGATGAGGTGAGAAAGATTACTTGAATCATTCATGTTACTGAAGATGAGAGAGTTCAGCTGGCATCCTATGGGCTGAAGGATGTATGTTATGATTGGGTCACTATGTGGAAGAATGGTATGGGTGAGAATGCAGCTCTTATAATTTGGCAGGTGTTTCAGAATACTTTTCTAGATAGGTTCTTTCCTCGTGAGATGAGGTAGGCTAAAGTGAAGGTATGATGATACATATTATGAAATTCTTTAATACGAAAGAAAAGAATGTTATTAGCACCAAGCAAGGTTTTAAAAGTCTAAAACTGGGCTCAAAGAGGGATAGATGAAAAATTGAGAAGGCACGAGTTCATATAACTCGTGGCCCGAAATCATGTTTTACCGATATGGATATTTATGATAGGTTCTCCCAAAAAAGGAACAACTATTGTATGCAATCCCAAAAGATGGTAAGTACTGTATACCATCAAGTGATACACAGTACTCCAATCCTTGCGGCAAACTTTGATTGGAGGCTTAACCGCGCAGTTAAGGGCGGGCACATATAGCTCGTGGGTGATGAGGTCAGGATGCCATCCAGTCCAGAAGTAAAATAAAGATTTTTTTTATGTTTTCAAAATTTTTCATATTTTTCATTTTAAATTATGCCCATGTGGTTTCATATATATATTATGCTAAATTGGTTTCAGAATATGCTTAATTATTTTACATGAAATATGTGTTATTTTTGGATTGCTCTGTTTGTTCTATCACATCAGAAGAACATTTGGGATAATGACAGAGTTGGTGAGCAATCCATCTTTCGGAGAGCTTTTATTCATATGTAAATTTATTTTAGTTTATGGTCCAGTCGGGGGCCTTGTCCCGGCCTACGCAATTAGTATTTAGTAGATTCTTCATAAATGAGATTTGGTTATTGTATTGTCATAACATTATTAACATAATTTGATTTTCATATTTTATTAATTTCATATTATCTTCCACACCTTGATCTATATATGGATTATTCCTATGAAAGTCTACTACGGGGTCTCTCGGGCCTTCGTGGTTCTGGATGCCCGTCGCTACCAGGGCCTCGGCTCGGGTCGTGACATTTTAACATTTGTAGTTTCTGAACTTGCCACCGAATCTATAAGTCTTCTTATTTAGTGTGTTAGAAACTAGATATTTAATGAATTTCCAAATACAAATTTAGTGTCTAAGAAAAAGTTAAAGAATTAGTTTAAACTCATAGCTAATAATCTAGCTCCAACTCTGTGATTTCTTCAATGGCTTGAATTTGTTAATATGACTTCTGCTCATTCTCTTCCTCTGTTGATTCGTGGGATTTTGGGCAAGACGAAATGTTGCTCGAATATGCTCTAAATTTGAATCCCGTAAGCTGCATAATCCAGATGAATTGGTGTTCTTTTTCGGATGATAACAGTTCATGTTCTTCAGCTATTTGTTGACAAAACTCCGCAAATCCTTATTTGAGTGATATCTTAGTAGTTTAGTTGGTTGACTATTAAACTTTTATCTCGCCAACTAGCGAGGCTTCAATTTTGCACCTGGTAATTCCCTGCCCCCAAACTTTTAGATTAAAAAAATAGAATAAAATGATTAAGGTAATATAAAGACTTTTTGATGTTTATGTTTATTCATCCATACATCTAAAACATGCATTAGGAGCATCTAAACTTTGGATTTGCAAAGTTTATATATGAATAATCTAACAGATAAGTTTATTAAATATTAGATGGAGATTAAAAATGTCCATTCAAGTACAAGTTTATTGAATCGAAATTATTCATCATCTTTGTTTTATCAACACAACTCAGGCTTCAATAACCGCAACAAGCTTTCTTGTAACATACCTTGTCTATTTGATTAAATGAAGATTTGATAATCCTGGATGCTCTTTGTCTGCTTTAGTTGTTTGAGGTTAGTTAAGTCATCCTCCAGCTTATCCCCCAACCATTCAACAACCGATGGCTTTATTTTACTCACAAAGGCATCAATATACATTTAGCCATGATGGTAAACTTGATTCCTCTCAATGGTATCTCCATATTGGATAATAACTACATTTGATTTTGAAACAAAGTTGAAAATCATTAATCAATCATTTTTAGTCTACCTTGTAAAAATAGGAATTAAGGTTAGAGCAATTTAGAAATTCGACGTTTAAATACAAGCTTACTGATGGTTGGTAAGTTGTATCTGACCGTAGAACACTATTCTTTGGTACACAGACAGTCATTCTCAATGTATCCTTCCCTTTCTTCATGACTTTTGTGGATCTCACAAATATGTCCCAAAATGTTTTTCATTTTAAATAATGGGGGTGTCCACCAAGGTTAGGATAGATGGAAAGAAATCATCTAGTTTTGGTTTTCTTTTCTAGGACTTGAATCTAAAACCTCATAGTTATCAACCACTTCATTGACAACTAGGTCACACCCTTGGGTACATAAGTTCCATAATTGATATCCAATTTGTCTTTTTCTCAACTTTATTTCATTGAAGAATCACTCCCGATTTCTATGGTTGCCTCATCTGCATTTTGGTTGCTTTCACTATAAATTATGACACAGTAAATCCTTGCTATGATATCGGTTGATACCAATATAATGAATCCTCTAGGAACAAAAGTGTTGAAGAAACGAATAGGTGGGTTCAGGGCTACAACCTTGCTACATGAAATACATTTCATAAAAGCTTATCAAATTAATACGTAGTTAGTAACTTATTCACTCCAACTGGCTGCAACTACCCCTCACATGAAAGTCTATGCAACAAAGACCCTCCCCTTGCTGCAAACCATAATCCACTATAATAACCATGCAGGGTTCTCATGTCATGCTTCATCTTCTGAAGAAAGATCCTTCAACATATTATTTATTATTAGTTATTATCAACTAGACTTGTTAACTTTACACCAAAACAAGGCCAATACTCAATAACATTAACCAAAAAATGATAGATGATGACACTCTAGGCAATAGGCTAAAAGCACCAGATACTATGATTACATATAAAGTAATTTAGCTAGTACATAAAAATACTAGAATACAGCTTGTAGGAATGGCAATAGTATATTAAATCGTACTTAGAAAAGGATTAGAAAAGGATTGTAATGTCATTGTCCTTGTTGGAAAGGAGTCTAATATAGTATTTAAAAATAGGGTCTCAATGTAATAATTTAGATACAACTACTCAATAATATTCTTCTCTTATATTTATCACATGATATTAGAAGCACGTTGGTGAGAAAAATATCATTATGCATCATTCCAGCAAAATAACCATCATTGTGTAGTTTTTTTGCTAATCTAACCTTATTCATCAGTATTTTTCCTTTTTTAGAAAATAAATTTACCACCAAGTTTAGATTTTTACTAGTGATAAAACCTTAATAAAGATCACCAAAATTAGGTGCAATAGGGACCCTCATGCGCCACAAAAATAGTTCTCTAGAGAATGCATCAGATCCATACACCGGTGTGTGAGGCAGTTTTTGACCACTTTTTCTGGTAGGTTTTCTTTATAGTAAGGTTTCCTCTTCAATTCGAGGTTGACGTATAGTCATTTCTTGATTTAATCAAGTTCCGATAGTCAAATCTAATTTTCTAGTGATCGATCACTTTATTTTTAGATTCTGACGACTGAACACTTTTTCCTAGATTTTAGTAGCATATTTCAAAAAAATTTTGCTCGGTTAAGTCCTATTATAAAGTATGAACCCTTAATGAGGAGATCAGAAATCCAATATCATAGTTCATGAAGAATAGGGGGCATTTTGAGGATCTAGACCTAGGTGTAGTTATTGTAAAAGGATTGAACACACTCGTTACATATGCTATGCTCGACCTAAGTGTAGTTATAGTAATAAGCTTGGACATACTCCTAAAATATGTTATTCTTGTATGGTCGCCCACCTATAAATTCTTATGTTACTCAATCTAGAAGCACATACAATCTGAAACAACTCAAGATTCTGGCCCTTGAAAATTTCTTGAGCTTTAGGCTCACTGCCTTGGTTACGACTGGACCCCCTGAGTTGTAGGTTCTCCTGATGACTCATTGGGTTGATTCGTTCCCAAACTAGTGAGTTTGAGGCTTGATTTTGTTCTGAGTATGAGTGGCTTACTATGAGCAGTCAGGATATGTCACGAGTTGTGGGTTTAAATAGTGGGGTGTCTAGTGTTCAATTTATCTGGGTTCTGTGTTGCTCAGGAATAGTACCGGTGAAGTCCCAAATTCCAGCTGCAGCTGAATTGGCTACTAGGTTGGCCAGAACGACAGCTAGTTATTCATTCAGAGCAGCAACTGACTGAGCAAGAGTAGTGAATGCGAACCTGAACTCCGCATGAGATATATGTTCGTCCAAGAGATCTTCTTAGACAAGCTGGGTTCTTCTCTTGGGAGGCATGTTCTGAAATAAAGAGAAGAAGCGAATTAGACTGATACATTGACTTGAGATTATACTCACTGGCACGACATGAATACTGAAAGAAGGGAAACTGTTTCCTAAAACATCTTATAGCCTCCTGCACATAAATATGGTGCATAACACACTCATGTACAAGACTCTTCTAGATATGGCTTTCAGACTTCCTAGGACTCTATTGAATCTTAGGCTCTGATACCAAGTTTGTAACGCCCCGAATCTCGTAGACGAAATGCTACACGATGCTCATGACCCCGAATGACCAAAAGATAACCCATGACTGATATTTGTACCTATATACTTCATAAAATACTGAATAATATGGAAACATAAACTGAAAGGCCATAAGGTTCAATAATAGACATAATCTGAATAATATAACATCTGTGTGGGGTAATATAATACCCAAAACAAAATTGAAAATACTGAAGTCTGAAATATAACTGTCTAGAGAGCCTCTAAACATGATTGTCTGAATGAATAAGGAGTTGATAGGACATGTACCCAACTAACTCCAACTAATAAACTAATTAATGAGATAATAAAGAAATAATCATGTCCTTGAAGGATAAGGAATCACTTCTAGCTCTGACTGCTGATGTCTGGAATCTACTATTGCTCTAGAGCTTATGTCTCTGAACCTATGGTATAAGACACCATAGCGCGAATGCATCAGTATGACTAAATGTATTGGTACGCAGTGAGGTAGGCTAAATGTATGGGGTTCATATGCATGAACAATAATAATAACTGACTGGCTATCATGTGCATGAGAATACATACATGAGCATAATAACTGACACTAATACCGTGATAATATAATTACTGATAACTGAATACTGATAACATGACATACTGATAATTGGTATAACTGATAACATGGGTGACTGTAGCTGACAGTCCTAAATCTGATGGAACTATCTAAGTTCCATACTGTATCTAGTTGATTGTATCTGACAGTCCTTAAATCTGAAGAACTATCTGAGTTCTTTTACTGAGACTGATACTGAAACTATGGGAGGTAGTTATTTAACCGACATGCCCCTAATACACCATTATGGCTGAGTTGGCATCCAATCTGTAACCTCAATTAGAAGGGTGTCAATACCGCGCCACTGGTAAGGACAAACTGTGGGTGAACCTCATCTGATAGTGTCCCCAAAAGAGAATGGTGGGGCCCTTATCTGACAGTGCTTATCCACCTCATCAACCCTCACCGAACAGTGTTGATGTCTCAACCTATGCTGGCTACATAGTTCTGGAATGCAAGGATGACTTCAAAGAGTCACACCCTTATCTGACAATGTGTGTCCCCATCCTTGGGTTCACTCGGTGCTAATTCCTACTCCCATCTAATTAGACTCTGAACATAGGTTACTGAACTGAACTGAATTAGCTGAATTCCATTGATTGACGAAATATTACTAAGATTTGATAATTGACTGAGATTACTGAGTTTTTTCCTGAGTCTTGAGACTGATTGAATTCTACTAAACATGGCTTGACTGAGAGTATCTTGAAACATGACACTGATTTTAGGCACACAGCTATATTTTTTGGGTACAAGTACCCCCAGGACTCGATAGAAGGAAACTGACGAAGTATGACTTTATCTAGTACAAGACCCACATCAACAATACATAATTTAATAAGTTGAGGATTTTATAAAGTATAGGGTTATCATACTATCTTACATGGTCGAGAATGCTAATAATACTATCATAATCTCATGTTCAAATATCATGGGCATTTCGACAACATACACATTTCACAACAATAGGATGGAAACCATTTAAACATAGGAGGATGACAAGCATGTCACATTTAGTTTATGTCTTGAGCTATAAAGCATGATTTCTACTATTTCAAGCATTTTATCAACCACCTTACATGCACAACTTAGGGCATAAGTGAATTCATCTAATTACACATCATAAGAAACTAAATTCATGGATTTTATCTTCCATGTTAACATAATATCATGATAAACACACAAAGATTCCAACTTTGAAATCAATCAACATCAACAACATGATTACAAATAACCCACAGCATAAATACCATGATTTATAGATAAAACAAGGTTCTTGAGCTTCATGATTGAAGGAATCCTTGAATGAACAAAACACATACCTTAGTTCGTGATTTCGTGAAGATTAACGGTGAAACTTTCTTGAAATTGAATCTTCTATGAAAAACCCTAGGTTGTTCTTGAGAGTTTTTTTGAGAGAAACTAGTGTATTTTGGATGAAAAGTGGATGAATTACGTGTTAAATAGCTTAAATGAGGGTGGGAAGTTGACCCTTTTAACCCCGGATGCGTCATTTAATTTCAGTAAAATTTCCCGAATTGGACCCTGGCGCGACGCGGAGCTATCGTGCCGTGTCACTGGATTTTGACAATTGAGAAATTGAGGGATGGCGCAACACGGAGCCATCACGTTGCCCCTTCTTTTGTGACCTGAAACTTTGGCGCGACGCGGAGGAAATCGCGTTGAGACACTGGAAAAGGACAATTACCATTTTAACTTGTGGCGTGGCGCGCCACTGACCAATATGGCATTGTTTTACGATGGGAACTTGAAATAGTCATAACTTCTTACCCAGTTATCAGATTTAGGTAAATTTTATATCGATTTATATCAATGGAAAGCTTATTGAATTTCCCACATGAGAAAAAGTGAAAATCTTGAAAATTCCTCATAGAATAATCATCATTCAATTTAGAATCTAATACTAGGCATTCTTGGGACAAAATTAGCTAGGGAAAAATTCAGGGTATTACAATACCCCCCCCCCCAAATGACATCAAAATCCACCGCATCCGAGTCAACAAATCCACCAACACCCTTTTATTAGCAACATATACCACACACCCTGATAGACACTTTCGGCAATGGCATAGCCACCTACCGAGGTAGAAATAGAAAAAGAAAAGTGTTCAAAAGAACCTTGGGGCCATAACCAAAATACACAACCACAAATGGTACTTCAAAAAAGAGGGAACCCCGAACCAAGTAAACCATACACACCACACAGAAATGAGTTTTCAACATACCAATATCAAAAATAGAAACAGCACCCCTCAGCGTAAGAGCTAAATAAGTAGCAACCAAATTCTAATTTGCCCAATCGGTTCCTCCCTTCCTCGCAACAACCATAGTACAGCTGACCATAAAATAAACAAAGAGGATAGGATGATACGGATTAGGCCTCATTGACCCGCGATTAGACACAAGGTGCCCCAGAAATATTACTAATCTAAAAAAATACTTGCCTCCCAATGGATTTGGGTAGGGAGCATAACCCATAGAATAGGAGTTAGGGACCACCCAACTCTTTTTCTTAGACCACTTACCACCATACCATAGGCCTCACCTTTGTTTAGAAAACTGACACCCTTTTTCTTATCTATTTCCCCGACTTTGCCTCATTCCTCCTCATACCAATAGGACCAGACCTGTGTGACAGAGTTGTAACCATATGGGTTAATAGATTATTAGGATGACAAAACTCTACATTGGTAATATCTCCTTGAGATAACTGGGAATGATTCCATCTTCCGAAATAGGGTCAGTAGAGACTAGTGGGACTCCATGGGGAAAACCAAAATTTATGACCCTTGAATGGGTTTATGCCCCATGAGTTGGATTAGATCCATCCATGTTGTCCTCGAATGGGACAGGTAAGTTTCTATGAACTTTAGATTGCTGAACGGACGTAATCTGAAAGATGAACCAAAGAAGATTCAGAGAAAAGTTCAATACCTTAACTGCATAGCCTAAAAGTAGAACTACCAAGAAAGTGAAACATTCCTGAATGCCTCTTAGCCTTCTGATTATAAGTATGGTGCAGAACATACCTATTAGCAAGACTCAACTCGATACGGCTTTGTGGACACCCTAAGACACCGAACCTAAAGCTCTGATACCAACTTGACATGACCCGAACTAGGGCCTTATTGTAATGGGCAATCCCAAGCCCAATAAGGATTGAGAACCACCCCCCACACCCCACCCAACCACTAAATGCACATCTTAAGTTGGCCGAACTCTAAACATATAATAAGATAGCATATTTAACCATGTGGGGACTTCATTATAAGTTTATAATCGAGACGAACCTAACCAAGTCCAATCGCACAATATCCAACCAAACCAATACCAAAACCATAAACCAAACCATGACAATAATCCAATGTACCTAATATATATAACATAATCAATCCATACCATACCCAAGTCCATAGTTGTCCATACAAAGACTTTAGGCCAACCAAAGAATAGTAAAATCCGGTTAGGTCATGCCCCCAACCATATGCACAACCAAAATCCATAAGTGATCCAAAGTAGGAAATAACATCCAAGAAAATGGAGCCTTCCAAAAAGATGAAAGCTTACCACTCCAATCTAACGGCTGACCCGAGTATCTAAATGCTAGGCATGATAAGTAAAACAGCCGGTTCCTGCATAGCTTGGGTATACAGCCATTCAAAGATGGGTTAGTAGGTGAACGCTAGCATTTACTCAGGATAAGGATAAAATAATGCCATTTTTAAAACCAAGTAAAATCATCCATAATGCATACAACCATACATATTTATATAACCATGCCGGAAAAGAGAACCGTGTTTTCATTCATTAAAACCTTTACTTGGGCTGTGTAGCTTTGCCGTCCTAAACAATCCATAGGCTATATGGGTTCAGCTCTCCCTACTGAAAGGGCCCCAATGCATGAAGTCGTACGACCAGGAAGAAAACTTGGGATGACTAGTACATCCCCCAATATACAGTGAGACATTATGCACACGGTCATTAAGACTAAACTTCACATCAACAAACATGAGTTTCCAATTTCGGTCCCTCCGAGACCTCTACCTTCTATGGCTTTGCTACACATCCCCCTTTAAACCCAATTAAAACCATTAACAAACAACCAAACTATTATACATTTATTAACCAAGGCTATTAGTAGTGGTATCGTCATACCGACTTTAACTTGCAAGTATTGTCCATAGCCATCCATTTATGGATTAAGGGATTCTGATGTACGCTTTAATTTCCTATATTAAACCACTTAGGGGATTCCCGTGTACCCCACAAATATTACCAATTAAACCATAATCATTATATAAAAAAATTCATTAATGCATTCACTTGGGGTACTACCATGTACCCCGCTAGGTTTTTAAATAGACTAACCATGACCACCAAGAACTTACCCTATAAACCATTCCAAACCATTTTGGAACATGCCAAACATTTAAAAGAATTTATATTATTTAAACTATGCAAAACCATCCAAATTAATTTAGGATTCCATTACCAAACCATACCATGCAAATATTCTAATGAAAGTTAAACATTAAAGTAAAGACATCTTTTTAGACATTATATCGAATATGCTGAGGGCATACCTTTACCAAGACCAAAACCAAAGCATAAGCCATTATAATTAGGGTTACTCATGACCCATTTTATAAACCATGAACGACAAGCACCCACATGTGCAAAACATTACCAAAAACATGTAAAAACACAGTTTAAACCAATACCTAACCATATGCATCATAACCCCCAATATTTATTACAAACTCCACCATTTATGATTCATAAATCAATGTTTAAAACACAATACAGATTCCTTTAGTTTGAACTAACAATGAGGGAAGGAGTACATGCCTTATACATGAAAATTCATGGAAGAAATTTTAACCTTTGAGCCCTTTGAAGAACACTTGAGAAACCCTAGCCTCCAATCTTTAAGAGTGAGTTTGAGAATGTATTTAAAGTGTTTTAATCCCTTAAAAAGTGTTATAGAAGGCCACCAAGGGTTATATAACATGAGGACATAAGGGTTTTTAAGTAGGAAATGTCCGGACTACCCTTGACTTAAATTAAAACAAGCCACGATGTAGGGTACGACTCACCCATGCCATCCATATCCTAGGGTATGAGTGGTACCCCAAATCATACCCAAGACCTTCCCAAGACCCTACACACTAGTTCCTATACGTCGCACCAACATAAATTATACCTTAGGGTATGAGTGATGTACCAAACTGTACCCACCTATCGTATCTTGGATAGTTTCACAAGGCCAATCATTCAAGCACCATACGACTTAGCCTTACACCCCTCGTATCTTTCTATATGACTCGTACCTTGATGATTCATATCTTGGACAGAACTCAAACCAAACATACTGCCTACCATATGAGTGAACCCTCAAAACAACCCCAAACCCGTATCCAAGGGTACGAGTGGTACCCTTGAGCCGTACCAAGTCCATAAGTCCAAAACCAAAGAAATTTTATGAGAGTCCAAGACTTGGGGTGTTTCATAAAGCCCTAACCAGAAGATCGACTCCCTCAAATCAAAACTGAATGTGTCCAATCTAGTCAAAAATGAAATCTACAAGTCAAAAGGAGTCTATTGATATTCATATCAACTATATTTATTCTGGATCGAAAATTCACTTTGAAAATCATTTTTGAAAACAAACGGGTAAAATTAGGATTTTATAAAGAATAACATTATAACATTTTTCATATCAGGAGAATATAAAGATGAAACACTACGTGAAATTGAGCAGAAATCATACCTAGAGTCGAAGAAAACCTATTTTACACTTTACCAAGTAAAATCCGCCAAAATCACACTTAAAATCAAGGATTGAAAGTTATTCTGAAGATGAAATTAGTGGAAACTGATATCGATCATAAGGGTTTAGGAACTTATCCATGGAAGAAATGCTGGAAAACCCTTTGAAATCATTTCAAAACAAGCTCTCTAAGGTGAAATATGGTGGAAATAGAGTTTGATTTAGAAGGGAACTTAAATTTGTCCAGATAGGAAATTACCCGTAGCAAAAGCGATCTAGTGGTCACGAATGCGAAGGCCGACCTAATTTTCGTGTTCGTGATAAATCCACCGTGGACGTGATAAAGGCCGACCCAAACCAAATGCACTTAACCTTTGGGGAATGCAGTTAAGACACCATAATCGAAATTAACAAAGAAGCTACCCTTCACAAACGTAGTCCCACCATCGCATTCATGATGCCAAATAATTTTCTTCTTCGTAAACTCAACCAGGGGTCCCCAAATAAGAAGAATGATTAGTAGTTGCACCAAAAATTCCATCATCAACAATATACTTGGTTCAAAACTCTCCAAATGAATCCTCAGGATTCATTCAAGAACCCACAAAAATAAACTACAAATGATGCAAGGCTAATTTTGATGTTTTGGACTCAATGACAACGCCAGATTTTGAAAAAAAATCATTTTCAATAAATTAACCCTTGGGTCCTCCTTTGGCAAATTTAACTAGTTTCAAACTAAGGGTCAAAATGTGGAACAAGGGCTCTGAATCCAAACTAATCATGCTACTAATCCAAAATCGATATTTTGGATCTAATGGAACTATCAGAATCATCATTCGAGGCTCAAATCACAAAAAGCTGACCAAAGTCAACTAACCCCTATTAAGGATATTTTAAACTATAATTTCAATTAAAACACTTCCAAATGCATCGAGAATAGTGCCAACCATTCCTGCAACCAATAAATAAGATAAAATAACCACATGGAAGGGCAAAATAATCAAAACAAAGAAAATTCTAAAAACTAATATGATGGTCATTATATTTTATTTTTAGGAGAAAGATAATATGCGGTCGCACATCATTATCTATGGACGCACATGGGTCTATATGTGGACCTAAAGCTCTAAAAAAGTGCAGCTCTTCACGAACTATTGTTTATTTTCTGAAGCAATACCGTTTGGCTATAATTGTCTGATTTTTACTCAGCTATTAAAACAAAATTTTGAAGATAGAAATACTCTTCTTCTTGAAAAACTAGAGTATGATTTGCTAACGTTAAGCGAGTTCATTGTTCTACAAAATTTGAGGTATCATTATTATGATGAAGTGATACATTTATACTGGAGGATAAATTTCACAACCTTGGTTACTTGAGGGAAATAATTTCCTTAAGCACACACCATGAATTCGGTGGGCTTGAATATTTCTTTGTTCATCTCTTTCTTAACATTTGGTTTACTATTTTCCAGAAATAGGTTGAGCTTCATTTGTTGTTTATAGTTGGTTTGAACTTCATACTTTGAAGGTAATCAAGATGGAAGTAAACCCTGAAACTTGAGAATTAAATGAAGAAAACTAAGAGAAAAAATCATAGCAGTGATATTGAATTAATGGTCAATCTTTACAATGTGTAACATGTTGCTTTATATAGAGTATGTGTTGAGTTAGGTATAACTAACTCAACTACTGCAGTTGTTAGTTGAGTATCTTAGCACTCCCCTTAAAGCTAGGAGGTATAATGTAATACCCCATACTTTTTTTAGCTTAATTTAACTCCTAGAAAGTCGAGGTCAACTTCAAAAATAAATAAATCTTGATACATGTAGAATTTTCAAGCTCTAGTGAAAACAGTAGAGAAGTTATGGCTATTTTAGTGAAGTTATAGCCTCAGTTTTCCAACGATACCAATTTTTCCTTAATTCAATACTCGGTTGAGAAGTTATGGCTATTTTAGTGAAAACAGTAGGGTCATTCGACAGGAACTGCATCGCGGTGAAGGATGAAATT